>JAJMJX010000018.1:0-208320 GCA_030563745.1 Kodamaea alishanica (nom. inval.)
GTTGCAACAGCACCTACCGAATTGGTAGTCACGAACGTGGTATTGTGTTGTGGGTACTCTACCGATGTGGTCGTGTACAACTGACCCTCAGAGTTGGTAGTGACAATGACCTCTGCGGATTCAGTGGCAACAGCACCGTCCGAGTTCGTGAAAGCGACGTTAGTAGGATACTCAGTGAATGGGTACACAAAGGAAGGCGTACCTAAAATGGAAGTTGTGGTGTATAACAAACCGTTGGAGTTGGTTGTCACGAAAACGTTATAGGTTTCTGAAGCAACTGCACCAGCGTTGTTTGTCGTAACAAACGAAGTTGTATAATTGGGGATCTCAACTACGACGGTTGCAGTTTTCCCCGGGTCAGCCAAAACAGTTGATGTAGTAATAAATGCACTTGTCCAGATCTCAGTAGTAGTTATTGTAGGGATAGGCTCTTCGATAACAATAACTTCAGTACTGTTAGCAATAGTTGCGGGTATAGTGGTGGTTGATGCAGCGGATTTAGTCCAGGTAGAAGTAATTGTGGTGATTGGTGGTGGGATATCGATAACTAAAGTTGCTGTTTTACCCGGGCTAGCAGTCACCGTCGTTGTAAAGGTGTGATTGCCAATGCTTTCAGTGGTTGTGGTGGTAACAGTTGGGATGGGAACATAGGAAACAATGGTTTCAGTTCCGCCATTACCACTAATATAAGACAAGGTAGACAAACTCGTACTTGAGCCCTCATAGGTAATAACGCTAACACTAATTGGATTACCATTGCTATCGGCAGGGTCCTCATAATCTGACAAAGCAGCCCAAGTGATAACGTTACCGTTGTAAGCAATACTGCTCAGACCTACACAAGTCACTTGATCTTCGTATGTCATTGGGATTGTGGCTGCTCGGTTGGCATTTGTACCAAACATGTATATGAAAGGAGTATATCCTGCTGGAACATTGTAATAATGTACGATATAAGACAGAGCATCACAAGTGAAAGTGTAGTTCGCAAATGGAAAAGAATTTAAGGGACTACCGTGAGCATTGAGTTCTGTAGTCAAATTGAAGCTTACAGTAGAACAATTAGGAGCAGCGTTCGATGTAAACTCAAAACCTATATTTCCGCTTGTATACCCTTCAGCACACGGACTAGCGACCAGTATAAAATTAATAGAATCTTGAGTCCACGCGAAATCTTCGAGACCATCACTATTACTTGCAATTGATGGAAAATCTATAGTGCTTGATAAAGTAGTGTTTCCTTCATAAAAGTTTATCTGATTAATTCCTGCATAAAGATGTTGATTGGCACAGTTTAAGTCATTAGCTAAACCAGTATTACCCAGGTTGACCTGGAGTGGAAGAGTAAGAGTTCCAGCAACATAAGTAGCAGAATTGACCGATGATGTCATGGTACATTGAAGCTCAACCCCACTGCTATCATCGATTCCGATTACATCACAATTAGCGTAAACAATACTTCCAGCTTGTAAAACTATGGAATTGGACGTTGAGACCAAACTTATACAAGGCATTTGGAGATTAAAAGTGTCACCAGCAAGTGCTTGTCCTGGTCTAATTTCCCACGATATAGAAGCATTCAGATAGGGATTACCGTAGGTAGTTTCAAGATTGGTGAATATAGCAGAAATCACTTCCGTGGAACCAAGCGCCAAGGCTGATGCCAAAACAAGGAATTTAGCTAGCATATTTTCTCAATTGAACAATTAATATGAAGTGATTCTTAAGAGGGGAAATAGCTGGTATATTTATATAGTGCTATAATCAGGATTGAGAAGCCAATTTCACCAAGACAAAACGGCAATTCTCTAAGACAGCTCATGCGCGCAAGTACGAGATTGGGTCTTTTTACCGATTTTAAGACGTATGGCGGTTAAATGACGCAACAAATAAAATCAAGTTTATGTATCGTGCAGCCCATTTTAAGCCTGGTACACTGCTGGTATGACAAATCAATTTTCGAATCGATTATTCTCAATAATTTTGTTATCCGCGTTTTTTCTTTTAATAGCACTTAAAAAATACCAGAACACATTCAGTAATGGATAGTATGGGGTAGAGCGATGTTGAGATCAACAAGATATAGCGGTGCCCATTTTTATGCTATTCAAAATCTTCAATCTCGTTTTGAAAAAACTCTGGCGCACTAAATCTCCTTTAATCCGTAATCATTTTATTAACTTGTCGTATATCAGAATAAAAAATAACCTTTTTTTGTTCGGTCACCTTTGCCACATCTACAATATAGTTGCAAAAAGCGAGATAATAATTAGAATTTAAGGCGATCATGAGCATCAACTACATGCTGGGTTAAAAAAAAAATAATGCCGCTATTAATATAGCATGTACAAATCTACACCTTATAGAACTAATAATTAGAACATCACTAAAAAGAATTAAAAATGGCCTAAAATACGAAGTAGCTTATTTGCAAATTGTTCCATAAGCCAGCGGTTATGAATCAAACAAAATGATTATGAGCAATTGTTGAGGCGGCACTTTGGTATCTTGCATGCATTGTTTTTTTTATGCAACTATTCGTGTTGGTGTGCTGAAAAAAATTGCAAAAATTACAAAAAATTGACAATTTCGCAATTTTATGCGAAGTAGCAGTTTAAGAAATTAGATTGTTCTAAGAAGGAAATTAAATTTAACCTTTTGCATTCTCTCGGCCTTCCATATAATCATAGGCATTCATTTATAATACTTAAGAAATAAAATGATCTTGTTGATTGGTCTTTATATTTCATAACGCGTGCATTTTCTTTGAGCTCATCACTCGGCGATTTCTTTGATTACTGTGTAATTATTTTCTAGTGTGAAAGAGGAAAGTAAAGCAAATCTGCATGGGGGGCTATTCGGAACTCCCGCGTTCAAAGTTGGGCGTGCGTCAACGTCTATCTTTATGACAATATAATAGAAAAATATTTGTATAAAAATCTATTGTTCTGCATCTAAAACATTCATTTGTTTCAAGCTATTATTAAAAACCTGTAATTTTATTTTAATGTCTTCAGATGCCCCACTTTTTTGTGCTGGATAAAGAGGTATTTATATGCGGCAAATCGCATTGAAATTTCAGGTAAATGCAGCATCAAACATGTCACAAAATCTGAAGTAATAGATTAATAATATAAAGGCATGCGAAAAATTTTGACTTTATCCGCTATGCTTTCTAACTCCGTAAAACATGGAATTTGGCAAATGATTGTCGGAATTATCTTCTTTGTAATGCTCTTTTTTTGTTCACACGTGGAGTATAGCAAAATTTCTTGTCGGATTTATGTTGGGTTGTCGGATATGTCGGATATGTCGGATTTCTGTCGGATTTCTGTCAAATTTATTTTCTTCCTAATGCCACGTTTGTTCCTCTTGATCGTTATGCGTTTTGCCAATTTTTTTTTTCGCAAGGCTTCTTCCCACATTTTAGCTGATCGAACTCTTTGCTTGTATTTACGGCTTCCTCATATAAAATAAAGTTTAGATAGAGAGTTGAATGGTTGAAGAGCTCGGTCTTTCACTTGAAACAGCATGAGCGTAGGAAGATTGGAAATTCTTGCTCAAATCGTAATATTACAATAATATCTTGTATCTTTATCTATAGTCTAACCAGTAGGTAACCTTCTCATAGAGACTTTCGATTGATTTTGTGACAAGAAAATGAAATTCACATACCCGCTTCGCAAACCCGCGGACTTCGGGTGATGCGGGAAACTTAAATTCTATCCAATAGAAGCATCCTGCAATTATGTTGTTTACATGCACGATGATACTTCTGCCGTACGGATCGGTAACCTTCTAATTGAGACTGTAGAATGGTTTTGTGAAAAGGAAATGAAATTCAATTACCAGCTTCGCATTCCCGCGGATTTCGGGTGATGCGGGAAAGCTTAAATTCTATCAAATAAAGACACGCCGGAATTATGATATTTCCATGCTTCATTTCACGATACTACTGCGGTACCGATCTTACAGAGGTATTAACTATTCTTCGGGTAATTGTACCACTTAAGTTTGTCGAGGGGATTTTTAATACTTAGTTTCAATCATGGAAAGTTTCTGATACTGATACGGAAAAGTATTCAAAACAAAAGATCAAATAGTTTATTAATTTTTTTTTTTTTGCATATTGTATTGTATTTCTATTCTATAGAGAGTGGATTTGTTGGATAATGTAGGAAGGAAATGCGTATTTATGCACACCCGCGGGTTTCGGGTAGTGGGGACTAACTGTAAGTCTACCCACTAAAACCTCCTTGATTTAATTGGTGTCCCGTTTTGTTTGATTTTAATGAGAGATTGCCATTTGCTGTAGCTCGGGGGTGCTAAACCCAGAGAGCCCGACAAAAGAAAGAAAAAAAGAAAAATTTGACTTCAAGTAGAAGTTGAAAACGAGGTCCTCAGGGCGAATCTAGGCATGATTCACTCCTCTCTCGTTCAACCTTTGCGTTGCTTGAAAAGCCCCAATTATTTTTAGGAATTTGTCGATGGCGAAAATTATTTTTATTGATTGACCATATGGGCAAATGATCGTTTGTAATTTGTATAATTCTATTGGTGGTTCATGTTTGAGCCAGAGTGCCTTAGTCTCTGGGCAGCACGAAAAAGATGTTGAATGTTTTGGAATTCGGGGGTATCGGAATATTCGAGACACAGCATACATTTAGGATCATTTCCTATGCGATGAAAGGGAGATCCTAAATTGTAGTAATGACGGGTCTCCACCGAGTTGGGATACTTGTGTGATAGCGATTTGATTAACCTCCAAAACTTGCCAGTCTGAGAGTTGTAAGTTGGAAATATTAGTTCTCCATATTGTGGGAATTCGAATCGCTTCTTCTATAGGGACTGCTTTTTTTATACGTTTACTCACGTGGCGACATATGTTTTCTGTTACCCGTTGACCATCTCTATCTTCTTCAATATAGTTGATAAAGGACGACGCAGGTAATGGAATGAGTGTTTCAGGAGATTTGTAGTCTTGAGTATTCCAGTTGATGGATTCCAGTTGTACTTCGGTATTAATGAAGCTGAACCAGGCTTGAATACAGGCGAGGTCTGCTTCGGTGAAGATCCCCTGGTCATTGTGGAGAATGACTTTGTGTGGATGATTATTCCATTTATTTTTGTACCAGACTTGAAATTTAGCGCCTGCAAGAAAAATGGGCCATTGAATGAATAACGGTGGATGTTGTCCGGGATACGAATGGGTTGTTGGAGCCATTCTTGAAGTTTAGTTCTAAAAATTATGGATTGAGGTGATGTATCATCGAACATGTATTTGTATACGATGTTCGCTCTTCTGCCTCTGATTTGGTCTTTAATGTTAAGAATACCATATCCTCCGTGTTCTGGTAACAGTTGGAGAGTTTCCCCCGTGACACCGAAAAACAGGAGAGGATGGCTTTGGTTAAATGACGTATGTGCTTTTCCTTCATTGGTGAAAGGAGATCAGGAAAATATAATCGTGATAAGATGAAAATGTTGATGGATTGAGCCGCGATAGGCAGGGGTAAATCAATCAATCGAAGGGATCTAAGGTAGCCTATCAATTGGTTAATTTTTTAAATCCCAGTTAATGGGCTTGTTGTGGTAGCCTAGATATTTGAAGTCCGCTTCGGGAGCATCGTAGTATTTGATACGAAAACCCAACGTGGGATGGTGGGTGATGGAAGAAGGTAGGTGCCAAAAAGTATAGAAGACCGATTTGTCTCTGTTAATTTTACTGTTAAAGAGGTCGCAAAACAAATTAAGCTCTCTATTGACTATGTGTCCATCCTCTCTCTTGGAGAGGTATAATGCAACATCATCCGCAAAAGCGGTGTAAGTGAAATGAACCCCGGGTGTGGCTTGTCCTAGAATTTTGAGGACATTTAAATGTATACTCATGTATAAATAAAATGGTACAAAACTGTCACAAAGATGCTAATTTTGGATTAGATCCGAAAAAGCCGGTCTAGTATAGTGGTTAGTACACTTCGTTGTGGCCGAAGAAACCCAAATTCGATTCCTGGGACCGGCAGGTATCTAATTTTTTTTCGCACCCATAATTATAAATTTATATTTACCCTAATAAATCATCTAAAAAGGCCCGATTCAGTTCAGGCTGTACAAACAATTTCTTGATTGTGGTGTCTATTTTCGGTTGATTCTTTTTCTCCTTCACAGAAAGTTGTGCAAGAAGTGCATCGACGTCATCATGATTTGACTTTGGCATCTCTTTATAAGCGTCTATCGATCCTTCACCTAACAATTCGTTCAAATCATTATTAAAATCTTCGTCAGTTATCTCAGTTTTGTCGTCGTTATGACCCGCGATTTTGGCATTCACATAGTCAAGGTCTTGCATATTATTTATTTCAAGAGTCCTATTTTTTTGCACCCGAGCCTTTGAATCAAACTTGTTCCTCATCTCATTGTATAATCTTTGTTGGTCAACTTTGACCATACGTTCGGCATTCGCCTGTTTTTCTTCTTCAGTAAGAGGTGCTAATTCATACTTGGGATCGAATTTTCTTGAATTTGCGTCTGCCAAAGTGGATTCACCAATGATGAACCCATCGAGTTCTTGTGCCGATATCTCGTTCAAATTCCTATTTTGTTGCTTTAGGTAGTACATTTCATTATAGTCATCTTTCTTTTTAATAAGATCGGAATAATTGTCAATACCGTATTCCTCAAGAAAATTGTTTGACATCTTATTGGAGAGCACTTTTCTCGAGTTCTTTTTTCTTTCTGAGGCTTGACTAATGATATCCAGCAATGTCAACTTAGCGACTGGTTCGGGTGCATTGGGTTCCTGTGTACCAAGGTATATCCCATCGGCTTCTTCCTTTGGTTCTTCGTCTTGAATTTGGGTTTCTTGTTCTTGTTCTTTTTCCAATTCAGCCAAGATCTGCTGCTTTATCTTTTGTTTCTGTTCACTCGAGAGCTCTTGTTCTCCCAACTGAGGGTAAAAGTGGTTGATCAAAGCTTCATCTGTTTCCGAATCCCATTCTTCGTCGGAATCTTCCAAAACAAGTTTATTATGTGAAGAATTGGTTTGCTTCTTGGAAGACCATTTTGGTCTCATTACGGGTTCGGAAATATTCTCATTTTTGACAGGAAGGATTCCATGTTTTTTCATGAACTTGTGCTTTGCTTTCTTGTCCCATTTGCTTTGTTTGAGTACCATTTTATCTGTTGGAGTGGTTGTGTGAAAAGTCGAAAAAAATAGTGGGAAAAAAAAAGTGGTCATAAAGTAGTGGGAAAAAATGGCGAGAAGTAGTGAGAATTACTGCGAGACTAATGAAATGTTTAGGGAGAAGTTCCTGAGGAAGTACTGAAAATAATTAACGAGAAGATTTTGAGAAATTACCGAGGAAGTACTAAAATGATCAACAAGAAGTTCCAGAGATATTACTGAGAACAGTGAAACATATAGCAAGCGGTCCTTGACCGAGGTTTCCGGTACACAAAGTAAAGCTAATTGCTTCGAACTACTATTACTTCTTCTTTAACTACTCTGTGGTCTCTCTGTTGAGTTCCCTATGAACTTTCGTCTAATAAATTTCTCACTATTTTTCTCACTAATTCAAATTACTCGACAATCTCACAGAAAAAATTACCATTCTTAACAACAATTTGTTAACGATACTCAAACATGTCCGACAAACCCGACGTTCCCAAGTCGATAGAGGAGCTCATCAAATTGATCTCTCTGGGAGCCAAACTCGATGAAACCCAACAGAAACAAATGAAGGACTATAAATTCTGGAAAACTCAACCTGTCCCTAGTTTAGATGACAAGATTGATTCGGAAGGTCCTATTGATGCCACCAAAAAACCAAGTGATATTCCTGATCTGCCATTCCCATTGCTCGGAGAGTTTGAATGGAGCACCATTGACATTGAACAGCACGAAAGCTTGGAAGAAGTTTATCAACTTCTTTATGAACACTATGTTGAAGATCAAGATGCAACCTTTAGATTTAAATATTCGCACGAGTTTTTGAAATGGGCATTGCAACCACCAGGATGGCAAAGCGATTGGTTTGTTGGTGTGCGTGTGAAGGGCAGCGGTAAGTTGGTTGCCTTTATATCTGCGATTCCAATGAAACTTAAATTGAACAAATCAGGAGCATTGATTCCAAGTGTCGAAATCAATTTCTTATGTATCCATAAGAAGTTACGTTCGAAAAGATTAGCACCAATTTTGATCAAAGAAATCACACGTAGAGTCAACAGAAAAGATATTTGGCAAGCATTGTATACCGCGGGAATTGTTTTACCTTCTCCTGTGTCACTGTGTCGTTATCATCACCGTCCTATAAACTGGTCCAAGTTGCACGACGTTGGGTTTTCTCATTTGCCTACTTCTCAAACAAAACTGTCGATGGTTGCACAATATGCATTACCTTCAACAACCAAATCTGCTGGGTTTCGTCCAATGACAAAAGCTGATATAGATCAAGTTTATTATTTACTTGAAAAGTATCAAAAAAAATTCGACTTAGTTCAAGTATTTGAAAAAGAAGAATTGGAACATTGGTTGGTTGGTGCTTCTAAAGTCATCAAGACTTTTGTTATTGAAAATGATGGGAAAATTACAGATTTCGTTTCTTATTATTTACTTCCATTCACTGTATTGGGTAATGAGAACCATGATGAATTGGGGATTGCTTACTTATACTATTATGCTACTGATGCCGAAGATTCGTCGATCAAGAAGAGACTTGAGTCTTTGGTCAATGATGCGCTCATTACATCAAAGGAGTTTGGAGTAGATGTTTTCAACTGTTTAACTTCTCAAGACAATACTTATTTCATTAAGGATTTGAAGTTTGGTGCTGGTGATGGTTTCTTGAACTTTTATTTGTTCAACTATAAGACCTGGCCGATCCATGGCGGTATTGACCGTGCTACAAAGGAGGTTCTGGAAGATGTGACGAGTGGTGTTGGTGTCGTTTTGTTGTGATAATAACTGCTCTATAGTTAGATTAATATGAAGAAGGATAGTGAATAGTGAGAGTGAGTGGTGAGAAGTGAGTGGTAAAACAGTGAGAAGTGAGAAAAGTGAGCTGTAGTGAGTTAGTGAGAATTGATAAGTATTGACTAGTGATAACTTCGACAAGTTGTGAGAATTAATAGGTATTCGGTATGAGAAAGTGAGAAGCCGCAAGTAGCAAGAAAAGTCAAAGTGAGGCGGTGAGAAGTAGTCAGTAGTGAGAAGAAGTAACGAGAAACAGAAAACGGTGAGAAGTAGGGAGAAATAGTGACGTTGTGAGAGTAGTGCTGCGGGGATGAAAAGTTCTGAAAATTGTGAGGTGGTGCGAAGTACTGAGTAGCACTGGTCCTGAGAAAATTAAAATAGTGAGATTTATTAGAAACAGTGCGCTGTAAAAATTTGCAATTTAATGAGAATTAGTAAAAATTTGAACAAAATAGCGAGAAATTGAAGGGAACAAATATAGAGACCAGTGTATTAATTCAATCATTTCTTGCTTTACGTATAGCCGTTGATATGTTGAATGTACTCAATGAACTTTTCAAGGACTGAGGGTATTGCGCAGAGCTTTTGTTAAAGTATTTTTTACTGAGTAGATTACTGAATTACTGAGTTACTGAGTGAAGTACTGAGATGACTGAGTTACTGAGTGGTGTTCTGAGAGAACTGAGTAAACACTGGGTCAACAGTCACTGCAGATTCTCGACAACACTTGTAGATACGAACCTTCACAAGACCTCCCGATTATTAGGCAAGTGCATTCGGTGATCTGCGAGCTGTGATTACTAGATCACCTTGAAGTATGATTACTAGACGCGCACTCAGTGATCTGCTGCGCAGACCACTTCGTGCGAAGCCCTCACGTGCCACCTGCACACAATAATTTTTCACTATTTAATTTTTGCTCATCGCGACCAACTTTTTTACCAACCATACAACAATGCTTTCATCAAGTACTTGGGTCCCAAGAGGATTCGCATCTGAATTCCCGGAAAAATACGAATTGAACGATGAAGAAATGGAAAGAATCAACGAGATGGCCAAACTCAAATTGAGTGATGCTCAACAAGATTTGGAAGATGCCCAAGAAGATGGTGCCCAAAAAAATTTGGCCGAAACTGGAGAAATCGATGATGATTTAAAAGAATACAATTTGGAAGAGTATGATGATGTTGACAGTGATGGAGAACAAGTCACGATGTTCCCCGGGTTATCCAACGAAGTCAAGTACCATCAAAATGAAGATGGACTGGACCCATACTTGACCTTACCAACCGAGGTTGATCAACAAGAAGAAAAGCAAGAATTACAAATCTACCCAAGTGACAATATGGTGTTGGCAACTAGAACAGAAGATGACATTTCATACTTGGATGTTTATGTATATGATGATGGTGCGGGTGCACCAGATGGAGGTGAAGAAGAAGAAGAAGATAAGTTGGATGCCGATGTTGCAAAGGGATTGGTTAGAGATTCGAATTTGTATGTCCATCATGACATAATGTTACCCGCCTTCCCATTATGTGTTGAATGGATCAACTTCAAACCCGGTAGCGCCGACAATATTGGGAATTTTGCAGCCGTTGGTACTTTTGATCCTCAAATTGAAATATGGAATTTGGATTGTATAGACAAGGCATTCCCAGATATGATTTTAGGAGAACCAGAAGAAAACTCAATGGCAGGATTGAAAAAGAAAAAGAGTAAAAAGACTAAGAAATCAGGTCATATCACCACCCATCATACCGATGCAATTTTATCACTTTCTCATAATCGTACCCATAGATCTGTATTGGCATCTACTTCTGCTGATCATACCGTCAAGTTGTGGGACTTGAACACTGCAAGTGCAGTCAGATCACTCAATTTAATACACAGCAATAAGACTGTTTCTTCTTCGCAATGGCATCACACCGAAGCTTCGATCTTGCTTACCGGTGGTTATGATGGTACTGTTGGTGTGAGTGATGTTAGAATCGAAGATGCTGCTTCAATGACTCGTCACTATAAGGTGGCATCTGGTGAAGAAGTTGAAAACGTCACTTGGGGTCATGTTTCACAACCAGAGATTTTATACGCTGGGACTGACAATGGTAATATATATTGTTTCGATATTAGAAACGAATCAAAGCCTCTTTGGACTTTGCATGCACATGATGCTGGTATTTCATCGTTGAATGTAAATGCACATGTTCCAGGTATGTTGATAACAAGTGCCATGGGTGAAAAAGTTGTTAAGATGTGGAAAGCACCCGTTGGAGGTGCAGGTCCATCAATGGTTTTATCTCGTGATTTCGGTGTTGGTAATGTTTTGACCAGTTCATTTGCTGGTGACATTGAAGTTGCTGGGAACTTGACTGTTGGTGGTGTTAGTGGAGCTTTAAAGATGTGGGATACCTTTAGTAATACATCTGTTCGTAATTCATTCCGTGCTGAGTTGAGACAAGTACAAAAGGATGCTAGAGAAGAAGCTAAGAAGAATGGACGTGCTTCACGTATTGCAAGAAAATATCAAGGGTCATCTGGTGAGAATGTTTTGACTGTTGAAGCGGGCAGTTTGGATGATGAAGAGGATGAAGAAGATGAAGAGTAATGCATAGAGATCATATGAACGAGAATATGAAGTGGAGTTAATATTTATATGAATACATATACAATAAATCAATTGTAGATGGCGTTAGGAGCGACGTATGTATGATGACTCGTAGACTGTCTGTACGAACTGTCATTGACCTCTCGCTATTTCTTGCGCACTCTCTCGCTAAGCTTCTCGCTATTTGACGCGCTCTTTCTCGGTACGTCTCTCGCTATTTTTCTCGGTACCCCGCGTTTCGGCAGCAGGAAACTCCGCACTAGACTCCGCAGATCTCACTAGTTCCTGTCCGCTCATACTTCTCCCTAGTCTCCTCTCTAATCTACTCTTCTCTCTAGTGTACTCTCACTAGCGTAATCTCATTAGTGTACTCTCTCTCGTCTAATCTCCTCTCTACTCTACTCCCCACTCAAACACTCATATATTCCTATAAATTAGAAGCAAACTTTTCAATCAAAACTTCAACCTCAGACCCACTGGAAATAGAGTCATCAATAATCCCGTCAACACTTACCGTTGGACTGACGTGAACTCCAGCACGTCTATGATACTTTGCAAAATACTTGATATCAGCTTGAGTGGCATTCCCTGAATTGGTTGGTACAGACTTATTGGCCTTAATAACCAACTTTGCTAAAACAGCTTCCTTTGAAAACTTCAAATCGAAATCTTTTGATACGACATCGTAAATATATTCATAAAATGCATTATGAGTAAGATCGGTTGTAACTGAATCAAAGAACTTTTCTTTATTATCAAACACAGCTTGAGAAAATCCCCAAAAAGTTGGGTTTGAATCTGGAGTATTCGATTCATTAATCAATTGAGCAATTGCAATTGAAAATTCATGAAGTAAAGGAGAATTTGGATGCCATGGTTGTGGGATATTGGCAAACACAAATTGAAATTTGTTTGGGTAGCGCTCTTGCAATTGTGGAATAACACTCTTGTTCAACTTGGTAAAAAGCTTTGCACTGAATGGACAATTGTAATCTAAAAATAAATTAATTACATGAGGAGCAACCGGATTTGAATCAGCAGTCAAGACTCTGATTGGATGGTAATAGTGAGTTTTAGCGTATTTTGGAGAAATCATTTTTCAGTAGTTTTTGAAATTTATTAGCGAACTTTACGAGTTTATATACCGAATTTTTACAATGAGGCTTTTAATGCCACACTCACCCCTTTTTTGTAGATCCTTAACCTTGTTGATTATTAATTTGGTACACGTAATTTTGTATTGCTTTTGTACGTTTTATTTTCTTGACTTTTTTGCGGTCGGAGTTGGAGAGTCAATTAGTGATGTGTCGAATGACTTTGATTGAGGAGTTGCACGTTTCTTCTTTTCAAGTTCGTTCTCGAACATTCTGGCCATGAGATCGGATACTTTGGGGGGATGTTGAGGGCTGGGAATGATGGTGTGTGCGGTGACCATTGCTTCTTCGTCGTCGTCGACGATTACCACCTCGCTGGTATTGACTTCGGTCATCTCGACTTCGTTGGTCTCGATTTCGTTGGTCATCTCGACTCCGTTGGTCTCGTCTCCGTTAATCATCTCGACTTCGGGGGGCATCTCGACATCTACCGCAGTTCCCTCTGCTCCAGTATCCCCCTGGAACTCGGTATTCCCCTGGAACTCGGTATTCCCCTGGAGCGTCTCCTGGAACATCTCTTCCACTCTGGTATCCCCCTGGAACATCCCTTCCACTCCGGTATCCCCCTGGAACAACTCCTCCCGGACTCTCTTCACCCGCTTCTTCTTTTTTTTCTTTATCTTCCCTTTCGTGTCCTTCTTCTTCTTTATCTCCGGCTTCACCTCTTCCGACCCTCTCCAAATAAAACTACCAATCCACAGTAAAATCGAGTTTCCTTCTGTCATTGTTGATGTTTTTTTTAATACGCGTTTATTGATCTATAAAAACCTGAAAAATAAAAAAATAGAGAGACTCAAATAATACATAATTCATTAATTCATAGTCAGAGTACCGTGAGTATGAGCTATACTGAGCTGTAAAAGTACACAATGCAATGATTATACTGTATACTGAAGAGTTTACTGTATACTGAAGTGTGCACTGTCAGTACTGCCAATACTGTGAAGAGTCAGCTGTCACTGGCAATAGTACAAAGAGCACATTGTCAATAGTGTGAAGAGTACACTGTCAGTAAAGAGCACTCTTCAGAACTAAGTAAACTGTCAGTACTGGTAATAGTGCGAAGGCTATAGTCTCACCTTCAATAGTACACCGTAGTCATCTAAATAGTACACTGTCAGCTCATTGAAGAGTATTGGCACTCTCAACTTTGTCTATACACTGTCGGTTCATTGAATAGTAGACAGTCATCAAAACTTCTAGTACTTTCACCACTGTAGTACGATGGTTCTGTACTTGCACTGTGAATAGCACTGTCAGTACTCCCAGCTCAGAACTCTCAATACTCTTAGTACCTTCAATACTCCTCTCATACTCTTCCCTTTGTTGTCCCCTTGTACTCCCTAAACCAATATCACCAACTTACACTTTTCAAATAAAATATCATGAAACTTTTCGTCGCTATCAATTTCCAACTCTTTCAACTTCAAACTCTCAATTTCTCCAAATTGGTCATTCTTAATTTGATTCTCAACCTTGAAATCTTCAAATTTGCTATTCAAATAAATCTTAATTTTATCTTCAACTTCCAAATTCAATCTTTTGAACAATTTTGTTTTCAAGTCTTTAAGTTTCAAGTTAGTTGGTAATAATAGAACAAATATATCGTCTTTAAAGTAGAATTTGACTTTGATTTTGGATTGGATTGTTAAATTCCCATTTGACAGAGATCTAGATCTATTGATGGACTCTGAACTTGAAGGTCTAATTGGTTGATTATGATGGTTTGAATACTGCGATAATCGATCTTGTTGATAGTTCGATTGTTGACTAATTGGCTTTGAAGATCGCTTCACATTCTCTTCAAATTCCTTATCAAACCCATTATCTAAAACCTCAAACAATTTCAAAACTTCTTCAGACCTTGAGATGTGAATCGGCAAAGAAATCAAGTTTCTTAAATAGTAGTCCAATTTCTCACGTCTCAATTTCGATATACTATCGTTTACATTGATTAAAGGACCTGGAATCGAGGGGATAATTCTTCTTGAATTTTCAATCTTGCCGGCTTCATATGGAAATAATTCAAGTAATTTCACTTGAAGATCGTAGAAATCTTGGTAATATCGGTATAAGTATCTAATTTTTTGGTTTGAGAGTCGACAAATAATTAGATACTGATATCTACCATGATCTAATTGGTACAGCTCGACACTTGCTTCCAAGATGATAGTGTTTGAAGAGCTTAAAGAAGAGCGGTTTGAGTTTATTTCTTCTTCAAAAAACTGCGAGGTTGACAGAATTGGCGGTGGTAAGTTGTTTGTAATACTACCAAGCGGAATAGTGGAGGCTTGGTACTTGGCCGTCTGGTCTTTCCATTGTTCAACGGTGGGGATTTTGAACGTATTTATAGTGGTCACAATATCATCATCTTCAATCAACTGGTCGTTTGGGTTCAACAAGTCAATGATCTTGACATAAGATACCGGCACCAATCCAGGACCCCCTAACCTATTAATCGGCTTGGCAATAAACCACTCAAAGTCATGGTGTGCACATATAATCAAGTTTTCTCCGGGTATGATATCTAATTCATCTTCACGTTCAGCTTTAAATTCAAATAAGGTGACTGCATATAGGGTCTGGTTTGAATTTCGATTATTAGCTTGTGGATTAACAGATTCGGTGGGTCTAGATCTATTGAATACTTCGAAATATGTGATTGGTACCATTCCTTTGGAATTTGTCATGGGGTTTGTAGCTTCATACCAGCCGTTTGAATTGTCGAATTCGTCAAGAACATGAAAAAAATCGCCTTTGGAAAATTTAAGCTCTCCAGGCCCTTGTGGTTCGTAGTCATAAAGCGCTTTGATTACTTTCTTTGGTGACTGTAATACTGGATCTAAATCATTTGTTGATTCTAGTCTTGAAATCGAATGCTTGGGAGACCCTGATGAATTAGACAGTCTTTTACTTCTTCTGAAAGATTTGATCATTGCGGTGGATCGGGTGTGATGTTAGACGAAGGTGGTACGGCGTTGTAGTGGCTCTGTGGTGATGGTACTCGATGAGGGTTGCTCGTGTGGTTATTGTTGAGAAAAATGGTCAAAAAATGAGTTGAAAATTACGCGCCGGTCGTGTGGAGGAGAATTTTATTCTGAGACAATACACAAACACACGAAGTGATGTACTTCGTAGATGATCACTGAGTGTGTATGTTACTCAAACACTCAGTTGAAGTGGTCGAAGAGTGTCTAAGATTATCAGTCACTCAGTAGAGGAGCTCTAAGAGTTTACTTCGCAGATCGCTGAGTATGAAATTCTCAAAAAGCACTGTATACAAGCGATCTAGAATTCCCCCACAAAGCAGATTAAGAGATCTAGAATCTACCCTAGAATTTCAGAATTAGCGTTTATTTCCTACGTACTAATTTAATTCTCGTTATTCTCCGGCTTTCGGGCTCGCTTGTTTTTTTCCGCTTCGAACTGCACGCTAGACGTTTTTGTTTTGTCTCACCGCTATCGAACAACACAACACGCTAGCCGTCTCTGTTTTTTCTCACATCTCACCCCCTATGCTCGCTCGTTCTCGCCCGTTCTCCTTCTCTCTATACTTTGCCAAATAAATCCTTAAAACCTCCGAATAACCTTCAAAACCAAGCAGATTCATCGCCCATAAAACGTCTTCTCCACAAACCGTCTTGCGCTTTTCAAGTTTACACTTATCTGAAGCCTCACCAGTTACAAAGGAAATGAATTCGGATGCACATTCTTGAATGCATACTTTAGCCTCTTTTGATAATTTTGCATGAAGTGGTAATGCATTCTTCATTACTCGCCCGACTATTGTTAGTACTGTTCACACACTCTTGTTTCTTGACACACCATTTGCAATCGGTAGTAACCGATCCTGCTCTTTAACTTCGTACATTACGTCTAAAGTATCAAATTCAAAAACTTATCATCTTGTATCGTCTTAATGTATCATAAATTTCTTTTGAATTTTGGATATGCGAGGTCGGACTTTGACATGTTTACGATTTTTATCACACGATATCATTCCTAATTATTTTGCGAACTCGCAACGCGAGTATTTGTTCACTATTTACTCGCTGATTTCGAAGAAGCTAGCGCTCGTTAGCACTAACTCGTTTGTGCACTTTAATGTGTTGTCTAATTTCTATCTGATTTCGCAGCCACTCGTTAAGCCCGTTCGTGCTCACTATCTCGCGCTACTCGATTGTATTGTCTAATTTCCAATTAATTTGCAGCCACTCGCTCGTTAATTTGTGCTGCTTCAATGTGGCTTCTAATTTATCCACACTTGCGCTCACCGACTACGCTCGCTTGCACTACTCAATTGTGTTCTTGAATTTCTAAATAATTTTGCAGCCAATTGCTATGCTCGCTTGTATTACACAAATATTTTCTCTAACTTCTAACTAATTTTGCAGGGACTCGCTACGTTCGCTTGCGCTACTCGGTTGTGGTCTCTAATTCTCACACTCGCAAGCACTCGCTAGCGCTCGTTTTGTGCTGCTCGTTTGTGCTCGCTAATTCTCCTCACGCGTACTCACTCGCTACGCTCGTTCGTGCTCATGCTATTCTCATTTTTCAACATCTCCACACACCTCTTCACATATTCATAATAAATCTCACAATCCCCACTCTCCCCCTTCCAATACTGAAACAACATCATTGAATGTTCATACAACATAATCATTGCCTGTTTCGGTATCAACATTTCAATCATCCCACTATACGGAGCCAATGTTTCCTTCAAATTCGGATCTTGACTTGCCACTAAAAACATCTGAGTAATCTTTTTATAAAGTAAAAATTGATAAATATTTGCAATGAACAAATTTCTTAAATAATACCACAGTCCAGGATGTCTATGACCTCCCAAACCTGGCATCAATAACTTTGGAGTTGCAATCAAATGTTGAATGAAGATTTTAAGCACCTTTAATTTAACATGAGGTAAATCTTTTAAAGTGAAATCTTTTTGATTTTCATCAATAAAATCTTTAAAATTTTCATCTGGATATTGTTTTTGATAATAATTTTGAGCGTTAATTAAGTTATAAAAATCAATACCAGGAGTATCAAATTGACTTGAACCTGTAGATTCAGGTGATTGTAAAACTGTTGCATCACTATTTACAACCAAATTCGCAGCATTTAGTAAGTCAATAAATTGAATTTTATCTTCCAATATAAGGTAAATTATTGGACGAAATAAAAATAATTTTGAAGTTATAATTCTTGTTTTAATATACATGATTGATTCCGATTGAGCTCTTAATAACAAGTCATCATTGATCAAAAAATCGTTTAGATAAATATCGAATTCCAGCTCCAGAGTCGATTTCTTCTTTTTCTGTTGTAATCTCCAGTAGATTTGTTCTACGTTATCTTGTTGCATTACAAACGATCTTATTCGAGGCAGTAGTGAGTTAATGATCCCGTTGTATTGATTCAAGTATTTGACAAAGATTGTCCACATGTCCCGGCTTGCAAACGTTGGAGTGTCCCAGTTGGAGTATGACAGGTACATTTCGTCAAACATACAGTTGTCAACCTTACGTACTGCAATTTCAGTCAAGAAATAATACCATGAAAACTCATCGTAGAATTTTGATGACATTTTGATGCACGCGTCTGTATGTTCACCAGACGTATCTGAAGAGATAAATTCTTCCGATTTAGGGAATGAAATCGGAGGTTTGACCAAGGTAATCCCGGAAATAGGCACATGAGGAGATAACTCGACTCGTAATTCACATTCGAGTTTAAGACATGTCCAAAATAATCTTTCAGCAATCTCTTTTTTATGTGATTTTGTATTTTTCATTTCCAAGTAGTACATAATCGATTGACAAGCTGCCGAAATGCTTTTATAAGCAAGGAGCGGAGATAAAGACAATAGGTAGTATTGACTCTCCAAGAGCTGGTACGTGGCTGTACGTAATGAACTTTGTTTCAAAGTGAATGGGTACAAATTGGCCAATATCTTAGAATAGTTGAACAACTCAAAAGACAACGTCATTCGATTCTTGGGCAATGTATCAGGCAAATCTTTAAAAGCGTTTGGATCTGCAAAGGTCCCAATTGCAATCAGATCTCGCTCTTCAAATGATGTGTTGAACTTGCCCAAATTGTCCAACTGGACACAAGTGGTTAGACTTCCCATACTACAGATCACCATAAGCAACGGGATAGACTTGCACAAGTCTTTTAAGGCCTTTCTCAAGGTTGGAGAGTCGTCTATATTGTTTGAACTCAACACTTTGAAGTAAATTTCGGGTGGATTTTGCTCGATATCGGGCGTATACAATTTTAGAAAACTGTTGAATTCAAATGAAGCGTCGTAGTTTATGAATAGTTTATAAACAACTAGAGATTCAAAAAATGGTAGTGAATCTAAAATCGGGACTTTTGTAAGACAATTAAGTAGAAATGAATTGATCATTGCATTGAAATGTTTACTAAGAAGTAGCTCGAGATTTTTGATCATTTCAAATCTTTGCTCCAACGTTTGGCTCTTCATGTCAATCACGGTCGAATTGTTGTACTCTCTTGTTATTTTGATCTCGATTTCTTCGATTTCTTTGTGTGATACATTGAAAGTTTGCATGAAAAACTTCCACTTTAGTATCGAACAAAGCGACATATCCCATTTGCTAAACTTTGACTTCTTTTGTGGTTGATCCAAAGGTACTGGAGGTGGCGGTGTCTCTTTTTCTTTCAATTCTTTGACATCTTTGATCAATAGATCCAATTTGGAGTGTATACTCAGAGAATTCGCGTCAAGACCATACTCTTTTTGAGCTTCCTCGGTTCGATAGTGACAAAAGGTGTTGTTTTTGGCACATGAGCTACATCGTGGTTTCGAGTTGTCACATTTGATCTTTTTATGACGACAGGTATCGCATGCGAATAGCGAGCGTTTTCTAGGGTGGACTGCTTTGGGGGGTTTGCGTTGGATGATGGGTGTGATAGAGTAGCCCATTTGGTTGTAGTATGGAACTGGCGGCTGGCCGGGTACTTGCTGGCCGGGTACTGACTGATTGGGGCCTACTGACTGACCGTGGCCCATTGGTGGCTGGCCGGGGCCCATTGGTGGCTGGCCGGGGCCCATTGGTGGCTGTCCTGGATGGCCCATTGGTGCTGGATGGCCCATTGGTGCTGGATGTCCTGGCTGCCCCGACTGACCTGGATGAGTTATTAGTCCTGGTACAGGTGTCCCCCCTGGATGGTAGTAATTAGGATACCCCATCGTTCCAGACGGACTCGGTAAATACACCTGCGCTGGTGGCGGCTGTCCCTTTTCATGCTCTTGTCCTGGTCGTTCCATCTCTATCTCTTATCGATTCTTATTCGTGCGCGGTCTTTTTTCAGTTCTTTTCTCGATGCTTTTTTCTTTGCGTCTTGTGTTACTTCTCTGCTTGGCCGCTAAATTTAGACCTGAGAAGCTTCGCAAAACACGTCGTCAGTACTCGTCCGGGCGGTGCTTGTGGTTCTGTGTAACAGTAATATCGACCTTTTGATTATTAATGATACTGTATTTAACCATTAATTATACGGTTAAAGATACCATATTTAACCTTTTAATTACTGGCCGTTAATTACAATTCTGTAATTGGGCATTTTGAGCCCAATTCTAGATCTCTCCTCATGATGCCGCCCTATTTTCGTGTTCTTTGCCGGTATTTTTTACCCATTATTTTTTACTCACTCACTATTTGTGACTCACTATTTTTCTGTTTCTCTATTTGTCCCACTATTTCGCACAGTATCTCTGTTTGTCCCACTATTTTTTCAAGGTCACTGCTGTCTATTTTTCGCGAAGTCTCGCCAAGTGTCTGTTTCCCTGTTCTTTGGTTTTCTTTAATTCTCTCGTTTTTTCTACTTCTAACTACTCTCTCATTCTCGCTACCTTTTCTCTTACACAACGAGCGGTACCGAGTTTTGTCGTCAACTACCTATTGCTTCTTGCTATATGTAGTCAAAGTACATGCTGCATTCGCTGTATCGGAGCATCTCACAACCTGGTTTTCCGTTCTCATGTTTCCTCTGCACTCGCTTTCTTCCCCATTTTTTTGCTATCCTCGGTACTCTTCACTCTTCTCGCTACTTCTCGATACCCTTCATTCTCTACAACTCGCTATCGCCGTTGTACAGTTACATCTCATTTCATACCTAGTTTTCTTTAAGTACATACTCTACTCGCTATATCCTGCTACATAGTGCTACCTCAGCATCCCTATACAACGCGCTACCGCTCGTTGTGTAGTTGATATCTCAGCACCTCCTATACACTCGCTACGCTCGTGTGTACTTAACCAGGTGGCAACTGCGAAGCATCAACAATATCCGACGCCAAAATCGCATCCTCTTCCTCCAAAGCTCCCGTCAATGGTGTTCTTGGCAACGCCATCAACCCCGATCTTGCAATCTCCAAAATCCCAAACGGATGTAACAACTGAATAAATGACAGAACTCTTGAAGATTTTGCACTCAACTCAACAATCACATTTCTATCTGAAATATCAACAATTCTACCTCCAAACTTTTCAGTTAAAGTCGAAATATGATCCAAATGACTGTGCATTTGTCTCAAGGCTTCAGAAGGTGCCAAATTGTTTGGATGATAAGCCAGTTCTGGTGCAGATAAATCCGGAATCAGAACACCTCCTTCATTAATGTTCAATTTATGACTTGCAATCAATTCTTCGAAATATTCGGGTCCTAAAAGGGAAACTCTTGCCAATAATAATTCTCTTTGAATTATTTGAGTATTTGTATAATCCAAAACTGCATATACTGGAACTAATTCTTCGATTTGTCTTCTTGCTTGTTCAACAACTGCATCTTGACCAGTAAGAACAATCGTCATACGAGATAAATCCTTTACTTCGGTACTACAAACAATCAATGAATCAATGTTGAAACCACGAGCAGCCAAAGTACCTGAAACACCACTTAAAACACCAGGTTCATTTTGAACCAAGCAGTTCAACACATGTTGTTTCTTTGGAGCTTTAGAAGGCATTGGAGTCTCATATAAAATCGATGAAACAGCTGCATCAGCAGACCAATTCGAAGTTTCAATCGTTGGTAATGGAGGTCTTTTTTGATTACGATGCAAGGTTTTGTAAGCCAAGGCGGACGTTGAGCTTGACGTCTTTGTTCTTACGCTCTGTTTGAGCACGTTCAAGCGTGTTAATTGTCTGATCATGATTTGTGAAAAGAAGTGTAAACAATTTGTAAAATCCCCAGATGAAAAATGAAAAAATGGGTAGTATTGCGGGTTGGATTTTAAATTATGATTCATAATTTTGCCGATACCGGAGGAATCACATCGGGTATGAGGAGTCAGAGAGTGGAGCTACAGTACACAGTGCAATTAGACCGGCAGAGTGAGAGTACCGCTAGACAGCACCACTAGAGTTCAGAGACAGTACCACTAGAGAGTAGAGACAGTACCACTATAGAGTAGAGACAGTACCACTATAGAGTAGATACAGTACCACTATAGAGTAGAGACAGTACCACTATAGAGTAGAGACAGTACCAAGTAGAGACAGTACCACTACACCGGAGACTCGCACCGCTGGCATCTAGAGTCGCACCGCTCAGTCTCGCTAGAATCTAGACTCTCGCTAGACTGTACAGTCGCACTAGACTTTCGACTCGCACTGGACTGCATCGCACCGCTTGCCTGACTCGCACCGCCTTTACCGACAGACCACCTAATTTTTCTCAACCATCCCCCGTAAACAATCGCACTACACTCTTCATGGAATACATCGAACTATCGACATTCTCCAAAGATAATGCAACACTCACGCAAGGTCAATTGCAGCTTGTTTATCTCCGGCTCGGTCTTATCAGTGATGAAGAATACTTGTCGAAGCATGATGTATACATCACTAGGCTGGCCCAGTACATGATTGACCGGATCGAAGAAATGACTTCCGAAGACGCACTCATTATCCTTCGAGATGTCTTGGTCGAACACGCTGGAGATGTCAACTTCATGCTGGAAGATTATGACTTGATTGAACGGTTGGTGAAAAAAGATGGGTCAAGTATACACATGAAAAACAGAACATATTTAACTATTAGTGATTGGGATTTACAAGTTAGACTTGAAGCTGCGCTTATTCGATATCATTCACCATATCCCGAGATCCGGGCCATTACAGATCCATTCGATGATCCAACAATCCCTGTCGAAACATTCCGAGTCTATTGTATTGGGATCTTTTGGACAATCATTGGATCAATAATTAACAATTTCTTTGTTCATAGAATGCCTCAAATCACCCTACATTCTAATACAATTCAAATCTTACTATTACCAAGTGGGAAATTATGGGAATGGTGGATGCCTAATAAAAAAATCTCGATTTTCGGATTTAAGGCCGATTTAAATCCGGGGAAATGGACTTTTAAAGAAATGATGTTATGCACAATCATGTATCTGTGTTCACTGGGGACTCCATATCTGATCTATAACATTTTTGTGATGAAATTGGATCGGTTCTACGGATTGAAGTGGGTCACATTGACCTATCAGTTTTTACTTACCCTTTCGACCCAATTCTTGGGATTTGGTTTCGCACTACTCATGAAGAAAGTATGTATATATCCAAGCAAAGCACTTTGGCCAACCATTTTACCAACAATCGTGCTAAACCGTGCATTACTAAAGGAAGATTCAACGACCTCCGTGATTCACGGATGGTCAGTGTCAAGGTATAAATTCTTTTATCTTGTACTATTGGGTTCATTTCTTTATAATTGGATTCCGGCATACTGGTTCACGTCATTATCAACATTTAATTGGATTTCATGGATTTCACCAAATTCAGTTCATTTAAATAATGTCACCGGAACAGTTACCGGATTAGGGTTCAATCCAATCCCCACATTTGATTGGAATATTATTGATTCTTCATCTTGTTTAACTTTACCTTTTTATACTTATGCGAATCAGTACCTCGGCTCGATCCTTGGGTTCCTTGTTATTTTGATTGTTTATTATACAAATAATAAATGGACGGGATATTTCCCAATCAACTCGAATAAACTATTCAATAACAAAGCAGAGGTTTATAAGGTTCATGATATCTTAAACGAACGGAATCAGTTTAGTGATGAGAAGTATCGGTTGGTGGGGCCTCCATATTTCAGTGCAGCAAACTTGGTTTTATATGGTGCATACTTTACACTTTATCCGTTTGCGATTATTTATAATCTGATCATTGAGTGGACCTCAATGAAGCTGAGCTTTGTCAATGTCTATACCACACTTGTTGAATCGTTCAAGAATCAAAAGTCGGGGTATGGCAAGTATGCCGACGACCCCCATTGTAAGATGATGTCCAAGTACCCAGACGTACCTGATTGGTGGTTTCTTATGATCCTTTTGATAAGTACGACTTTTGCATTGATTGCAATTATTTTCTACCCCAGTGAAACTCCAATATGGGGGATCTTCTTTACAATATTCATCAACTTTATTTTTTTGGTTCCATTGACTTCAATAGCATCTGTCACAGGGTTTTCGTTTGGTTTGAATGTATTGGTCGAACTTATTGTTGGATACGCCATCCCGAACTCGGGCATTGCTTTGATCACCTTGAAAAGTTATGGATACAACATTGATAGTCAGGCAAGTAATTATATCACCGATCAAAAATTGGCGCATTATTCAAAGTTACCTCCGAGGGCAATCTTCAGAGGTCAGTTGGTTACAACGTTGATTAGTGTTTGTATCTCCTTAATCATAGCCAATTGGCAATTGGATCATATTCCAGATATTTGCGATGCTCATCAAAAGGATAAATTGAGTTGTCCGGGTGCAAACACTTTTTTTTTTTCAAGTATTCAATACGGAGAAATTGGGCCTGCAAAAGTGTTTGGTGGGATTTATCCGGTATTAAAGTGGTGCTTTTTGTTGGGTGTTTTATTGGTGATTCCTTGTGTATGGTTCAAGAGATATGGACCGGACAAATTGACCAGATATTTCCAACCAACAATCATCATTGGTGGATTTTTGATGTATGCTCCATATAATTTACTGTACTTTACAATGGGATTATATGTTTCCTATACTTTTATGTATTATATCAAGAAAAATTATTTGTTGTGGTGGGAAAAGTATAATTATATTTTGACGAGCGGACTTTCAGCTGGTGTTGCATTTAGTGCGTTGATTATATTTTGGATGAGTGAGGTGAAGTGGTGGGGGAATGAGATGACTGATCGGGGAGGGGTTTGGTTGAAGGTGGAGGATGCGAATGGAGGGTATGTAGGGTTGAGGAAGGGTGAATTTCCATAGAGCACAAGCGAGCGTAGCGAGTTAGTGCGAAATAGTGAGAAAATAGAGCACATTCGAGCGCTAGCGAGTGGGTGCGAGTGGGTGCAAAAAAACGAAAAATAGTGAACAAATCGAGCAGTGCATTCAAGCGATAGCGGAATACGAGTGGGTGCAAAATTTAGAAATTAGCGGAACATGATCGGTTCAATGCGCTCTACCTTCCAGAAGGCACCACTCGTCCACTGCACTGAGTAATCAAATAGAATATCAGAATTATCTAGAACTGTAGCGAGAAAAAGCTCCTCCGAATCGTAGAGAATCTCGGTAGAGTTCACGAAGTTTTATGAAGCAGATCACTGAGCAGACTGAAGGTGATTCAAAAAGTGCTATGAGTATTCTGAGAGTCTGAGTATGATACGAGTGAGTGGGTATTGTAGGTTCTCGGTATTCATGACTACTGTACTGTCTATTATCTGTGTATAGTGCACATCATGTGTACTATCACACTATCGACTATATACACTGTAGATGTATAATATGTACACTTCTACATAGAGAGAAGTGGCCCTCAGTGATCTGCGAACACAACTTCGTAGAAACTAGTACTCTATCTCCGTAGGCCGCTTCGTAGGGACTAGTACTCTATCTCCGTAGAAAACTTCGTATGGAAAGTGGCACTCAATGATCCACTCCGTAGATCACTTCGTTTGTGTGCGTAGATCACTTTGTTTGTTTTCGCTGACATGAATTCCCCCGATGTACCTTCTTACACCTTGTACATGGCAAAGTGCATCTATACCTCGCATGACCAATCATCGCACAATTGCTGCAAAAACCAACGTATGAAAGAATATCAAGGCGATCTCCAGGTACATACTTTGATTTGTACCGTGGCACCTTGTTTGCCCTTATACCAAGACAAAGATACACCGTGTGTTCATTTAAATCCAGTGGATTAACTTTAGGGTGTGTAAGTGCAAGAATTTTTGGCTTGACTAAATTTTTTTGTAAATGTGATTCATAGTATCTGAACCAATCACTACTATTGGAGGTTCGATAAGTATATGATGCAAGAACTAAACAAGTATATGGAGCTGATTTTTTTTTTAGACTAAATTTATACAAGGCTTTATTTTTTTCAAAAACTTCAAAAGTTGTGCGTGTAACATAATCATACAACCATTCTTTATGTATAAATGACTCTGGTTGAATAACTCTAAAAATGATATTATTTGGTTTCTCATCGAATTCAACAGATATAGAATGAAATAATTTATAAGTGTCCTGACACTCTTCTAACAACTTTTGATATCCTTCAAAATCTTGTGTTAAAATTTTTGTTTCCTCATTAAATTCAAAAATTTCTTGGTCAAAATTTTGATTTTGATCTTTTCTCAAGAGTGTTGATAATTGTGCATTAATGTCCCGTTTACTACTTTTGATACATTGTAATTTTTTATTGATTTTTTTAATTAGCGAAAAATAATTTACTTTGTTGGTTTGAATATTGTGATGAATTGCATCATAAATATCCGAGTACTTGTAAGGGAGGTTCAGCTCCACATTGAACGTAAATTCATCATCTTTATGAAGGTTGTGTAGGTTTAGAAAAGTATGCAAAAATTTGGTAGGAATTCCTTGGAACCGCTTGATGGTTTCTGAGAGTTCAAATGAACTATCTGGAAGTTCACACAAGTACTCCGCAAGAGTTTGTTTGAAAGTTGGTGGCTTCAAATGTCGAATCCGTTGTTTCATATTTGGATGATTTGGGAAAGGTGTGAATGTGCGTTTTGAGAACGATTTTGAACCCGAGCTTTTGATGTCGAATATTTTATTGACCAAAATGGGTACATCGGTTGCGAATACTCGGGTAGATATTGACTGTGGTTTATGAATACGTGGGTTATAGTAGCTTGTTTTTATCAATGAGACTTTGGAAGGGTCGTCTGGTTCGGGAGTGTCATTTTCCGAGCTTTTAGATGTCGGCGGAGTCATTACGTCTTGAGCATATGTCATTTTGTTGACTAATGTGTTTTGCTGAAGAATCGTTTAACGAATCCAAAGTGCTTTTTTTACGTATATTTCTATTTCGGCCCTTGTGATTAGTTTACGTTTGAATTGATTTCTTCAAGATTGGCCTGGCTAGCTCAATGGCTAGAGCGTTTGACTTTTAAGAGTCACCAAAAGCGCGCTTAAGAGGTATCAAAAGGTTGCGGGTTCGACCCCCGCGTCGGGCTTCTCTTTTTTTTTGAAAAGTAAAACATATGAGCAAAATTCAATGAGTGTAATGTGTCATGCTGAGTAGTGTAATGGTCATACCAATGTGTAGTCTTCTTGATATACTGATGAGTACTGTACTGGTCATGCCGATGATCAGAAAGTTCTACTTGACCACACGTTTACTTGTTGATAAATTCCTTGTGAATATTTCTATATTTTTGTCTAAAATGTACAATAATCTATAAACTGTGTAACATGATGAACAAATAGCAGCCATCACATCCAATCACTAAACGTCAATTAACTTATCTTCCAGTTCTAACTGGAAAGCACTGGTGTTCGCTTGGTGACTTGGAACAGAAATGGCTGCGAAAAAGCAAATGAGGTAGCTGCTTTCTAAAAAGAGAACAGGGAACCAGCGCTTTCAGGTCAAGTAGTAGCCAGAGTATTACAGCCTGTTTTAGCCAGCGTATTACAGACTGTTGCGTGACAGCCAGGCTGGACGATGGGGATTTGAATATGGAGTGAAGTGATCTACGAGGTGGAATACGGAGCGTAATATATTTACATCCCAACAATAATTAATACCGCACTACTTCTTTTGCCGGTATTTTTCAAAACAAATCTGCCATTTTCTCTGCCAGTGATTTGCCTGGTTAGCTCAATCGGTAGAGCGTTTGACTCTTAAATTAGCAATCAAAAGGCTGCGGGTTCGACCCCCCATCGGGCTTATTTACTTTCACTGCCTGGTTAGCTCAATCGGTAGAGCGTTTGACTCTTAAAAGTTGACATCAAAAGGCTGCGGGTTCGACCCCCGCATCGGGCTTGAATTTTTGCATATTATGTTGTTTAGTATTCTTAGAACTCAAAAAACAGTTTGGTTCGTTTTGGTCGATTCAATAGTACTAAAAAAATAACGACAACTGCAGGATTCGAACCTGCGCGGGCAAAGCCCAAAAGATTTCTAATCATTCTCCTTAACCACTCGGACAAGTTGCCAGATTTATAAAATTGTGTGGAAACGGAATGTATAACATGTGTCTAGGTATAACCACCTATTTTCTTGTTTATGAAGAGACTTTTTGAGGTATGGAATTGCTTATCTGACAAGTGCTCTTGAATCTTGCTTAAAATTGCGTATCCTAGGATTCGAGGTGTTTATTTAATACAAGACGTCTTCTGTTGATGCTTAAGGCTTACATAGCACCGATCTTTTAAAGAATATACATTTATTTGGGCGCGAATACAGATATTCATCCTAGGCTGCTTGTATGATGAATCGGTAGGCTCCTCAGTTATCATGGAGACCAATATGGGTAACACTCTGAACATCTGAACATATTTTGTGTATCTATTTATGAGGCGGAATCGAACTCTTTTTGACGTGTACGAAAACGAGCAAGCCGTTCCACGTCAAAATAGACAGCTTCAACTTGATGCGATAATTTACAAATATATAATTTATTGAATTTTTCTGCTGGCGATTCCTGATTGGGTAACTCGAAGCAATAGTTTAACATTTACAACAACCAACCAAGATATTACCACAGAAAGATGCAAAGGTTGTCATAAAACCTTCACTACTAGTTGGACAACATGTTTCAAACAAGCCGAAGCATGTGCAGAAATCAAGGCAAAATTCTGTACATTCATTATTTTCTCTTTCGTAACCGGACCCTGCTTGACTCATAGTCAAACTCGATCTTGGAGAATCGCTATGATGGTCTATTTTGGGTTCCATGTTTGGTATGGCATTCGGTTCATCCCTCAAGGTTGTATCTTGTGGGGAGCCCACCTGATATTCTGGTATGGAATGAGTTTGAGGCTCTTTTTGATATTGTTTTGGATCAGTTGGTTCAGAAGTATTGGACATGTTAAGAAAAGTAGTGAAAAAATTGTTTAGTTTAATTGCTTTAAATTTCAGTTGGTATTGAAGACCGGAGATAAGAGTTTACAGGTTGGGTGGAGGCGGTGGAGAAGAGCCGTTTACAGGTTGGGAAGAGGCGTTGGAGAAGAGGCGTTTACAGGTTGGAAAGGATGGAGAATCATAGATACGACTGCCTAAAACGGAAGAAAGTGAGATCTATTAGTATAAAAGGATAAGCGGTATAGTAGGACGTGGTACGGTAAGATGAACAGCTTATAATGAATGGTTGTTGGGGGATCCTGGTTAACCTGTAAATTCTGAGATGATACATCCGGAAATGTGCACCGGAAATGTGCGACTGCGCATCCTGATGAGTACAATTGCGCAGTCGCACCGCTTCTGATGACAACGAATAGTCATCTAGAAGACTCTACCAAACTAGTGATCTATCCCGTAGATCACTGGTTTGTCAGGTTGTATCTTCAATCTCCAACTGTCCAATCAACAATGCAATCTCCAATTCCTCCTCGTACTGTCTCTGTTCCAACTCGTCGTACTGCTCGATACCCTTCTCTTCCTCTAGCACGCGCTCCTCTTCAACAAGCTTGTCGATGTCGAGCTCGTGCCATATTTCGTCGTGCAATCGAGTATAGTTTTGGTTGATGTCTTTTTCATGCTGGGTATAAACGACCCGTTCACGCCGCAGGTCAAGTGTGTCTTGCTTATGCCGTATGCGTGCTTGCTTGAGCTTTTCATGCTTGTTGCGCAAATTGACCACTCCCGTGTGGCCGCCTAGTGCATGATTTGTACGAGCTTGACGCAGAGAAGAGGATGCATTGGAAGGTGCATTTGCTGTGTCCGATGCATTGCGGTATTTTAACCGTAGTGACCGTTGTTGTTGTGCACCGTGCATGCTGTCTAACACATTGGGATCGGGAGCCAGACCCGCACGGTTCATGCGGTCATTATGCCCCGCATCTTGACCCATTCTTCTAGTGGTGTATTTATCCTTGTTTAAAAAATATGCGTCAGAAAAAAAAATGTGTCACACGCGTCATGTTGGTTGATGAACAAGATAATGCGTTGATGGAGAGCTTGGCGACGCAGCTCGCGCAGATCGCAAAGCAAGGGCTGTTTGCCGTCGAGGGCCTAGAACTACACTGTGCACCGGTCCATCAAATGTCAAAAGGTCAATTGCTCGAGCTACTCGAATTGGTTGAATATAATTTAGATTCACATTATACAGCCAATTTTGGAGAGAACTGGATTGTTGATAAAGAGGAGGAGATGCAAGAGTCGGGGCTTGTATATATATGGTATACATCTGGATCGCAGCTTGCTGCGTTTCTTTCTTTTAAGTTGTGTAACCAAGATAAATTATGCGTGTTATATTTGTATGAGATACATGTACATCCAAATTGGCAAAATATGCATTACGGGTCAAAGTTATTGTGCAGCTTGCATGAATTTTCGAAATATTTAAATAAATTGGGGGTGATACCTTTTAAGATTGATGCAACTTCATTGACTGTGTTTGCAGGGAATACACGTGCACTAGATTGGTATGTCAAGGTGGGGTACACAATGGCGGATGAGTCGCCGATTGATAAACATTTACGGGGGAGGGTGATTAAGCCGGTGTTTTATATTTTAAAGAGGGTGGTGGGGTAAACCGGTGTTATATATTCTACATAGGGTGATGGGGTCAGTGTGATTGTTACTTGTCCATGACGTTAATGTAGCCACGACGCGCACCACGCTTACCTTTGCGAGCGTTTGTAGAGCCCATCGAGAGGAGGTCGTCCAAGCCAGCGGAGGCGAGGGAGCGTGGGGCACCTCCTGTTGTACCTCCTGCTGGCGCAGGAGGTGCAGCGGCAGGTGCAGCGGGAGGTGCATTTGTAGGTGCATTTGCAGGAGGTGCAGCGGCAGCATTTGGATGAGAAGGTGCAGCAGGAGGTGCAGAAGCAGCAGCAGGAGGTGCAGAAGCACCACCAGAGGGTAAACCTGGAGGTGCACTTTGTGCCCCACCTGGCGGTGGCCCACCAAGCTTCTTCTTCATAGGAGGTGGAGGAGGTGCCGACGCCTTAATCTGATCCTCAATCGGCTTATTCCTATCAATCCAACGCCCCAAATCCTCGTCATAATAAAACGGATTAACCTTTTCACCCAACTTTGCCCTAATTGGTTTTGGTTTACCATCTTTACCCAACCATTTAAACCACCCCGTACCCTCGGAATTACTCAGTTCCGGTTTCACATCATTTTTCAATTTTCCATCTTCACGTGACCTTTCACGAGCCTCTTCTTTCTTCTTTTCATCTTCTTTCTTCTTTTCATCTTCTTCATCTTCATCTTCTTCTTCAACCAATGGGATATAGTCTCTGACCGTATCATCTTCAACCTCGTATTGTTGGTACATTGCCAGTTGATGTGATTGAGATAAACGTGACAGATAGATCATCCCGTGACCAACAACAGAATTGGCACGTGTAGTATAATCGGGAGACCCCGGAATTGGGAAATCTGCAAAACTTCCAATTGTTGGCTTATCAGGATTTTGAAAAGAAAGGTTTAATTTCTTAGGAGTCACGTGCGGAGTCACGTGAGAGTTATCATGGTCATCGTCCACGTGACTCTCGAAGCTACTATCAATGTTTGATTCACCCCCAGGAGGTCCGTATCGGTTCTTCCTTGAAGTTGGTTTGGCATTTGCCACACTGGGGGCATAGGGGTTGTGTCTTTTTGGAGGAGGGGTTGCAGAAGGAGCACCCGGTGGTCCCGGTGGTGCACCAATGGCTTGCGCAGGTGGCACAGGTGGCACAGATGGAGGTTCCGGTGCACTGGTATGTGGCACAGGTGGCGCAGGTGGAGGTCCCGATGCACCAGTGTGTGGCACAGAAGGGGGAACCGGATAATCAATACTAATTTCACTTTGCACTGAAGGTGAATCATTATGACTGCGTAATGAAGCTGCATCAATGTCGTTCAATGGTGGGGCAAAATGAGGAGAAGCGTCGTGCACGTGCGCAAGCACGCGGTGCTCCGGTTTAGGAGTTGAAATTGATGAATTATTTGAAGGTGCATATTTTGACACAGACAGATCACGTGGCAGAGGTGCATACTTTGATGGTAACAACGGAGTCACATGCGGAGTCACATGGGGCGGCGCCCTTGTCATTGGCACATCACCATTCATCACATTCGATTGCAGATCATATGACCGAAGTTGAGGTTTTGGAGAGTAATTAATTGGAGCTGTAAAATCTAAAGTCAGACCCGCACGTGACACAGATGGACTGAACCGACTAAATGCCCCTCCCCCGCCCCCGCCGGCAGCCCCACTGTCGGAAGATTTCGGTTTCATTTCATCTCCTCCAATAAATTTATCCAATTGACCCCACACTTTATCCAAATTAACTCTACTGATCTTTGCTCCAAACCAGCCCGGTTCATTTGAATTGGCTTCACTTAACCGGAGCATCACGTGGTGCATCTCATGAACAAACAGTGAAGTTATAAATGGAGATCTTTGACCGCCCAAAGTCTTGACTAAAGTGTTCAATGAGTCAACGTATTTGCGCGACTCGTTAAAGAGCCCATGATCGGCAAGCACCAGCGCATGCTTCAATTTCATAGGCAACAAGTGGGGCAAGCCGACTGGATTGGAAGGTGCGGCCGTGATGTACTCGTAAATTTCGGTGTACAAATCGGAGTTTAAAAACGAAAAGACAGGTGGGGCGGAAGGTGGGGCGCTTGAAGGAGACGCGCCAGGAGGACTTAAGGGCAATAAGGCCAAAACAAAACAAATCTGCGCGGCGCATGCACAGTGACGTGCAGCCATGAAGCTACCAAATTCAATCAAGAATTCTTGAGCTTTAACACCACCATTAATAACAACGCACCCAACAAGTTCACGCCAATTTTTCTCTGCATAATCGCCTTCCAGAGGAACCGCACGTAAATCTTCGATTGCACCACGTATATTGCCCGCAAATACTTTAATTAAAAGTGGCATTACGTGATGTACTTTATTAGTCAGTTTCTGCATTGGGAAACTCGAGCGTGCATATTCGCCTGCAATTTGTCCAAATTTTTCGGGACCAATAAAACTGGCAATCACAAGAGATAAAGTCCAATCGCCATTTCTAATCGAGTAGTCCAATGCGAGGTCCGATTTTCCTTGTTGAATGAGTGAAAAGACAGTGTTGATACCTCCCATATCCAATTTAAAGGCACTTGCAGTATGATTGGACGCAATTGGAGGTGTCAATTCTGCGTTGTAGTTGACGGTTGGGTTTAAGAGTGCCGCAGCATCCCGTGCATACTCACGCGATGATGCTTGATTTTCATACTTTAATAGTAACAACAAAATTTGAGCGAGTAAAAGTGTGTTTGGGTCATGTGACGTGCTTTTTAATGATTGAATATGATCTTCTAGCCAAGTTTCAACTTCTGTACGCTTTGTTTTTAATTTATTTAAAGGACCAGGGAACGTGCCGTAACCGGCCGATTTTTCTTTGAAAAGTGTCGTTACCGGTTTAACTTGAATTAAATCCGAATGTCTAAATTGAGAAGGTTGTTGCGGAATTAAATAAACTGCATTCTGATTGAAATTCCAATTAAAAATTGGAAATTGTCTATTGGTGGTCACAAGCGAGGGCACATGAGGTTCATTGGCCCTTTGATAAATGTTTGAATGTTGTTTTGTATTTGAAGCGGCTCTAATACGAGTAGCATTGACTGCAGCTCCAGCAGCAGCTCCCGGAGTTGTAATTGGTGGGGCAAGAGCGGGAACAGTAGAGGAGTTAATAGCGGGGCCAGGTGCAGGTGCATACGGATTAATATCTTTACCAACAACTCCAACCAACGAGCTTGCACGTGAGTGTGTTCTATGATGCAGGCTTGGAGCATAAGGACCTGCATTCGGAACGTAGGGACTTGTTGCCGAGGCTGCTTGGTGGGTGCGTGCCACGTTTGTGTTGATGGGCAGCGTGACGGGTTTATTTCCGTTTTGGGCGACCGATGGGAAGGGTTGTTTTGGCATACTTGGAGCCATAGTTGGCGGCATAGTTGGTGGCATAGTTGGTGGCATAGTTGGTGGCATAGTTGGAGGGGCCATACCGGGGGGAGCCATCAGTGGGGGAGCCATCTGAGGTGCCATCTGAGGTGCCATCTGAGGTGCCATCTGAGATGCCATCATTGGAGCCATCATTGGAGCCATACTTGGAGGGGCCAGCGTTGGAGGAGCTACAGATGTAACGGCAGCCTGGGGTTGTGGCGGTTGCACTACAGGCTTGTATGGGTTCACTGGCGGTGGCGCGCGTGTTGCCGCGACGGCACGCGGTTTGGGTGGCTGGAACTGCTGTTGCTGTTGCTGTTGCAGCTGTTGTTGCAGCTGTTGAACTGGGGCGGTGCCAGCACGTGCCGCTTTCGTGATTTTTGGAAGTGGAACCGGCAATTCACCAAAAAAATCCTTTTTTGGTGGGGCGGTTGCGGGGATCGTTGGCATCATGGCGGAGTTAACATGCAGACTAACTAAATTCGGACCAACCGAGGATAAAGCCGTATATTTATTTGACGACCGTACCGCTGGTTTGACCGGATTTGGAACCAAGTTTTGAGGAAAATCATAAAAATCATTCTTTTTATTATTAGGTGCAACAACCGGATTTGGAAGATACGAGGTATGATTTAAAACTGGTTTGACCGGAATTGATGTCGGAGCTGAATCATCCAAAAATTCATCATCAAGAAGTAAATCATCATCCAAATCAAGACTTAACTTATCCGAATTAGGAGCATGTACCGAATCTTCGAGAAAATCATCATCAGCAAAAAGATCATCCAATTCTTTTCCGGTTTGAGAAGGTATAATTGGAAGTTGATTGGTTTCAATAGGGTTTGAAATTTCTTTTATTGAAACGTCTTGCATTGAAACCTCTTCAATTGGGAAATTTGAAACATCTGTTGCTGGTAATGCTGAGTTAATAACTTTAGAAATTGGAGCTTCAGATACTGGAGGTTCCGAAAATGCAACTTCTGAAACGGGCTCTATATCTGCAACCTCTTGATGTGGGACTTGAGGAACTTGTTGAACCTCTTGAACTGAGATTTCAAATACTTGTGGAGCCTCTGTCACTGGGACTTGATGAACTTGAGGAACCTCTGTCACTTGAGGAGCCTGTGCCACTTGTAGAACCTCTTGAATTGGGACTTCAAGAACTTGTTGAACCTCTGGCAAATGTGGAGAGTCTTTCACTTGAGGAATCTCTGTCGCTTGCGAAACCTCTGTAAAGTGTTGAACCTCTTGAACTGGGACGTCAGGTACTTCAGAAACCTCTGTAACTTGCGAAACCTCTGTAACCTGTGCAGCCTCTTTGACTGGGATATGCTCAACTTCTTCTTCCCATGGAAGTGGTTCACCAACTTTCTCTTCCATAGGAAGCAGCTCGTTCACCTCTTCTTCCCATGGGAATGAAGTATTCAGAACCCCTTCCAAATCGGGTTGTTGTTGGCCCTCTTCCCATGGAAGTAAACCTTCCTTATGTGTATCTTCCCATGGGGGTGAAGCCTCCTGAATACCTTCCAAATCAGGTTCTTGAACGTTTTCTTCCCATGGAAGTAAACCTTCCTTATCTGTATCTTCCCATGGAAGTTTCAGACCATTGGCCAGTCCATTTTGGGCATGGTCTTCATATTCGAATGACTCCAGATTGGATGTGCCATTTTGGGGATGATCATACGTGCCATCAAGTGGCTGATCTGTAAAGACCGCTTGATCGCTCGATTGAGGTTCTCGAGCGGCATTCATTGGATCAATCATTTGTAGTTAAACGAAAAGTGTTGACTGATTGAACGACACATTTGAAAAATGGTCAAAAAAAAGGTTTCCTCGGGTCACGTGTTTGATAATGTGAATATACGCTTATCACCGTTATCTCCGACACACACATGCTGATACAGTACTGTACAGTACTAGTCTATACAGTACTAGTCGATACTACTCGTCTATACTACTGGTTTTTGGTGTGTATGTACTAGTCCATACTACTAATCTATATTACTGGTGTGGGAGTGCATGTGAGTGTATACTTATCACCGTTATTTCCGGGACCCCAGTCTTAGGAATACAGTGTACTGTACTAGTCTATACTTGTGTGTACTACTGATGTGCACTGGTGTATACTAGTGTATACTAATCTATACTACTGGTGTATACTAGTTGGTGTCTTCCATACTACGTCTATACTACTTGTCTGCACCGTGTGCAGTCAGTCACCACCCACGACCGACGCGTTTGTTTCAGATTAAAAGCTGAAACAAAAACCCCACACCATCCTGTATATTACTAATCAATAAAAATAGCAACAAAGATCGGCAACACATGACCATACACGTGATACAAGAATTTTTAAAAAAATTTCTATAAATAAAATCTAAAATTTCTAAAATTAACCATCCCGTTTTATACACTTGTATCGTGATTTAATTTACGAGTTATTATAAAACAAAATTAAAACAGCCCCCAAATTCCAATAGAAATGGGAAGAAGAAAGATCGAGATTGAACCATTGACTGATGACCGGAATAGAACGGTTACGTTTGTCAAACGGAAGGCTGGACTCTTCAAGAAGGCCCATGAATTAGCCGTGTTGTGTCAAGTGGATCTAGCCGTTGTTATCATCGGCTCCAACAAGAAAGTATACGAGTTCTCACTGGTCAATACAAATGAGCTATTCAAATTTTATCAAGGAAGTAAAATTCAAGAAAGCAAGTCACCTGAAAATTATGGCAATTATAAGAAGAAGTCAAAATTGAGTGAAAAATTGGAGTTTAAATCCGAAAATCGTGGGGCAAATGGCGGGGCACACATCGGAAATTCGGAAGATTCAGATTCAGATTATTCAAACTCTCCAGATCCAAAAAGGTTAAAACCAAACATGTTACCAACTTTCAATCAACCTTCGTTTAAGGTTGAAGATTCAATGACATCTCAAAGACCGATTTTACGAGTGCAGATCCCTCATGATCAAACAAATGGAGGACACCCAGAAGGCGGAGTAGGAGAAGTGGGGGTAGTGGGGGGAGGACTCGCTCCTCATAACAAGGATAGTGCACGTACAATCACAGCAATCGATCAACCATCACCTCGTGTTGGTATATCTGGGTCATCTTCCGGAGATAATTCGGCGATAACGACGACTGCCGGAGTTAACGACCAAAAAAAAATTCAAACCTCAAATGTTCCTCCACTAAGTTCCAAAACTCTGAATTTCATGTCCTTTAGAGACCCAGATCGTAAACCAACATTACCATTACCAATTCATCTGAAATCTCAAACATCATCACCAGCATCAGCAACCGCTCCTCAACTTCCAGTACTGTCTCAAAATGCAATGTTCTTGATGCAATCACCTCAGGGTAATGGATATCCAAGTGCTCTTCTTCCAACACCTTTAAATCAAGTTTTTAGTCAATCGTATGCGCAGTATGCAGGAGACCAGAACCAACCAAAAAGACCTCAACTTTTTACGAATATGCCATATACAGGAGAACAAACACCAATGTCAGGATTACCATCACGGTATGTAAATGATATGTTCCCTTCACCACTGACTTTTTATGCTCCACAAGATTGGAATGATCAAGGTGGACAATCTGGAGGTCGAACAAGTAATGTGGGATCGGGGATGACTCCTGTACATGGACTACCTCTGTATTTTATGTTACCAACGGGTATAACGCCCGGATCGGGCGCGACACCTGCAGGTACAACATCAACTGGAAATATAACTACAAATACAGTTGCAAGTACCAAGAATGCTCGAGATTTGCCGTCACCACACAAGTATGGACCAAATGGGTCGTTTAATCAAAAAAAGTAATGCCTCTTATAGATTTTTCCTTTATTTCATCGATGTTTAAGTATAGTGAATGTTATTTTAGATTTGTATATGAGGGCCTTTACAGACTGTACAGTCCTGTATAAACGTGTAACAACCTGTACAGAAATATATATTGTATAGGGCTGGCGCCCTATATTATACTCTCACACGTGACGCATCCGCACACTTTAAATCAATTTTTTCTTTAATCACTAACATTATCGCACTAAACCTCTTTTTGTGAGCACACTACATGCAGTACTTCAAATCGCACACAAAAATTACATAGCAAAAATTTCACCCATGGCGACGAAAATTTTCAATCGAAAAATTTTACCAAATATTAATTTAATTAAAGAATTTTTTTAGTTTCTTACACTCTACAAGGCATCAGACGTTCAAGATGAAGGTATGTAAAAAATACGATCAAATATAAAGAATCATACTAACAAGACTAGTTAAACATTTCTTATCCAGCCAACGGTACCCAAAAATGTATCGAAATTGAAGACGAACACAAGTTGCGTGTTTTCTACGAAAAACGTATGGGTCAAGAAGTTGAAGGTGATTCTGTTGGTGACGAATTCAAGGGTTACGTCTTCAAGATTACCGGTGGTAATGACAAGCAAGGTTTCCCAATGAAACAAGGTGTCATGCACCCAACCAGAGTCAAGTTGTTGTTGGCCAAGGGTCACTCTTGTTACAGACCAAGAAGAACTGGTGAACGTAAGAGAAAGTCTGTTAGAGGTTGTATTGTTGCCCAAGATTTGGCTGTCTTGGCTTTGTCAATTGTTAAGCAAGGTGATTCCGAAATTGCTGGTTTAACTGACTCCACCACCCCAAAGAGATTAGGTCCAAAGAGAGCAAACAACATTAGAAAGTTCTTTGGTTTGACCAAGGCTGATGACGTCAGAGACTTTGTTGTTAGACGTGAAGTTAAGAAGGGTGACAAGACCTACACCAAGGCTCCAAAGATCCAAAGATTGGTTACTCCACAAACCTTGCAAAGAAAGAGAGCTATGAAGGCTCAAAAGGTCAAGAATGCTCAAAAATCAAGAGATGCTGCTGCTGAATACGCTCAATTGTTGGCCAAGAGATTGAACGAAAGAAAGGCTGAAAGAGTTCAAATCAAGAAGAAGAGAGCCGAATCTTTGAAGGCTTAATTGTCTATTTTGTATTTAATATAAAATATATCGGTGTTAATATACGCTATTGTTAATGAGTGTAGAAGTGATAGTGATGTAATTAGTGAGTAGAAAGAGTTGGTGTAGAGCGAGAGAAAAGGAATTAGCGAGACCAGGAAAAATGAAGAGAGAGAAAAGAGACTAGTGAGTGAGAAAACTGAGAGAAGTGAGAAAAGTGGAAATAGCGAGAAAAGGGAATAGCGAGAACAGTCAAGTGAGTCGCGAGAACTAGCGAGAGAAATGATTGTCACTCCTCACTAAGTCATTCTTACTACTCTGTCACTACTCACTGACTTCTTACTGAATGCTTACTCCTCATTCCTTCCTCACTCCTACTCCTCACTCCTCACTCCTCACTCACTCGCTCATTCGTTCGCTCGGCCTACACTACCGTCACAATCTCACATACACTACACTACCCACTCTAACTAACCCTTTTTTTCCTCTCTCCCTCTTCCTCTTCTCCACTCCGCTTCCTCACCAACCGCTTGATATTCTCATACACCTGGTCAGTCGTCAAGTTCGACTCGTATGCAAAATTCTTTTTCATAAAGTTGTCTTGTTCTTGCTTATACCGCGGGTCTCGCACCAAGATCTTGAGGTGTACATCGAACTTCAGTTGTGGAATCTGCTTGCCCGTGATCGGGCACTTGATTGTTGGCTCCTTTAGTTGCTGCTTCTTGAGTCGCGATTCACCAGCTGCCCTGATCTTGATACCTTTAGGAATGTTCCTCTCCTCTATATTTTCTGTAGTCAGAGGTGCCACCTCCAAGGTCACCTCACGAGACCTTTCTTCCAAAGACCTAGCAAGCAACTCGTTTCTTTTCAACGGAATCGCCAACTCTTGCACCGCATCAACAGCATCGAAGCGCACCATACCAACGACCGAAAAGTCCTGCCACTCGATGGAAGCATAGTGTTTTTTCAACTCAACGCGCTTCTCCTTTTCCTGCACTTGTTTGACCTTATTCTGCTTGTCATAAATAGCACGGTTCGAACTCACTTGTAGGATATCAGCATCAAACGATTCGTTTCTATGCAACTCAAACAACCGTTTATACTGGTCAAGGTACCTCGTGAATAACACGTGAAGCGAATGTGACTTACTTGTAAACTCAAATTGAGCCTTGTTCCCAAGAGTTTGTTGATGTTGTACCAACTTTGCCAAATATTGGTTCCCCTTCTTAGCAGTGAACAACGCAGTCAACTTGATGATATCCAAGTCAAGTGACGACACAATTGGTAGCTCTGTCTTGAATGTTAACTCACGTGGCACCTCCACTTTCAACTCCTCCTTCACCACCTCTTTAACTTGCCCCAACTCAAGCTTCTCCTTGTAGTACCCATAGTACACACTCTTTTCATCAAGAAACTCAAACTTCCCACTACTCAAGAGCCTCTCAGCAAACCCCGGACCGTTCTTTAACACATATCCAACCGTCTTATCGATCGTAGCCCTCACGTGGTCTGGAATATCAATCATCACTAGTATCAACTAATTAAAAGTCATCGCCGAAAATTTACAATTTAACCAACCAAATGAATCTAAAAATTAAACATAAATTTAAACAGACAAGGTCAGATGACCTGGAGTCAGATGCCTTGACTTATGAATTAGATCAAATTGGTAAACTTAATTTGAATCTATCATCTATTCTTAATACAGATTTCTCAATGCCAGAGCTATCAAGGATCCATGAATTCCCCAAAGAATTTCTGAATTATTTAAAGAGCTATATAAGTAAAGATGAAGGTCCATTGATCGATTCAATCAAAACTGCTGTTTCAAGTCGTGTTCAAATGCAAAACATCTTGAATGATTTGAAGCAGGGGCTTTCGATAACGGCAGCAATCGATCGGTTGATTCCGTTAAGGGATGTTATCAATGAAGCCATATCATTACCGGTGGAAGATCTAAGCGAGTTTGAAGATGATTCAGAACACGAAAGGTCAAGCGAGGCGGATGAAGATTGGACTGAGCGAGGAGTTTCCAAGATTGTGAATCAGAAATTGCCACTAATCAGTGAGATTGTGAAACCAGAAGAGACAAAAAAGAGACACGTAAAGAGAAATCGCATGTTGAGTTATTTGATTACTCCGATGAGTAATGAGGATTCTAATATGACATCTGATTTGGATATTATAGAAGGGTTGAGTATTGAAGAGGTGCGGAAATTGACCGATCTCAAGGGGTTAAGGGACTTTACAAAGGAGGATCTTTTGAGGAGGAGGATACAGAGGATCCAGGCATTGGAGGGGGTTCCGCAGGTGCTGAAGAATAAGTTGGTGACGAGGTTGATGATGGGAAATTATTTGAAGTATGCTTCCCCGGGAGTTTCCCCGGGAGTCTCCCTCGAAGAGGAAGGCTCCGAGGGAGGATTCGAGAGAGACTCCAAGGTAGACTCCGAGAGTGTTTCACAAGTGTCGTCGAGAGATATCTCTGGAGATTCTGATGGAGTTTCACAAGTGCCAGGACGGTCCAGAGACTTGGGTGTTTCAGAAGTGTCAGGACCTGCCAGGGATGTCTCTGGACACGTGGATGGAGCCCATGATGAAGTCCACGATGAAGTCCTCAACGAAGCCTCTCTCTTCGAGGAAGGCTCCGTCGATGGCGACTCCGACTCCGACCAAGTCATGCTCACCGAACTCGACCAACAACCCTCCTACCATGACCCCCACACCAAAACCCTTGGCTGCCCCCACTACATGCTCAACTGCAAACTTGAATGCCCCACTTGCCTCAAATGGTACCCCTGTCGTTTCTGCCATGACTCAGAAATCACCTCTCATAAACTCGTCAGAAATCAAGTCAAGCATATCCTCTGTATGAAGTGCAACACCCCTCAAGTACCAGACCAATCATATTGTGTCAATTGTGAAAACGAATTGGCAAACTACTTTTGTCTCGAATGTAAACTCTACGACAATGACTCAACAAAAGACATCTACCATTGCTCTAAATGTGGGATTTGCAGATTAGGACTTGGTCTAGATAAAGATTATTTTCATTGTGATACTTGTGGGATTTGTCTCAGTATTGATTTAAGAGAACGTCATAAATGTTTGGCAAATACAACACATCTGAATTGTCCAATATGTAATGAGTATATGTTTACATCGATTCACAAGATAGTCTTTATGAAATGTGGACATCTGATTCATCAACATTGTTATGAAGAATTAATCAAACACTCTTATAAATGTCCAATGTGTAAAAAAACTATAGTCAATGTTGAAACTCAATTTAGAATATTGGATCAAGAAATTCTTCAATCACCTTTACCATCTCCTTATAATTATTGGAGGTGTATTATTGGATGTAATGATTGTAAGGGGAAATCAAATGTTCTGTATCATGTTCTTGGACTTAAATGCAAGTATTGTAAGAGTTATAATACAAATCAAATTAGTTTGATCAAACCAGAAGAAGAAGATTCAAGTAATCAAATTGAAATTGGAGATCGAGATATTAATTCGATGAGATTGGTTGAGACAAATTTGGGGAGTAATTTTAGGATTGATGAAGAGCAAGATGCGGAGGATGCTGATATAGAAACTGAAGAAGAGGAGGAGGACGATGATAGTCAGGATGAATTGGTTGATATAAGGGAGTTGACGGATGTGTTGAGGGGGGGAAGAAATGATGCTGTGAATAGGGCAGCAACGGGGCAATGGAATGTTTCGTATGTGAGTTCGATTTTTCAGAGTTTTGTCAACAGCACGAGCACGCAATGAGCGATAGCGAACTACGTCTGACAGAGATTAGGACGCAACGCAATGAGCATCAGCGGATTGCATGCGAAAGATTAGGGTGCAACGGGCGCGCAATGAGAGCTACGCAACTCGCTATTGCTCATTGCGTGCAAAAATGGAGCTAAGTATGCGACATGTATAAAGTAGTCACGACGAGCGGTGCTCATTGTGAATGTATGAACTATTAATGAATATTAAGAGTAGAGAAGTAACAATGTGAGTACTTGAGCGACTCATCCGTACCGTGTAGAACCAAGTCTTCTGTGTCTAAGTGAGCTTAGTAATTGTACTTTCCGCATCCATCCGAGCAACCCCAACTTTTCGCACCCAAAAAAAACGCACATGAAAGTCTAAAAATAGAAATATACGAGGTATACGAGATGTCAAGGATGAATGGTGGATGATGTGGTATCTAGTTGTCGTATCGTATCTAGGCTATGGTATGGTACGATATGCTATACTCCATATAGAATAGCATTACAGTGAGTGCACAATAAGCGCATAAGCGCACATCTCGCTCCGCTGATTGTGCACTTATTGTGCACTTGTTATGCGCACTATTGTTGGGCCCACGACACCATTTTTGGCACTATAAACACCGCGCATCCCACGTTTTGTACTCACCAACACTTTCATTCACGATGAACTCCATCAAGTTACTAGTCTCATCGATAGACAACATCTACCCATCATCATTCGATGTACTTGAACCCGATGAGAAGCCGGAGATAACCAAACCCGAAATCATAGATGCACCAATAGACCCTCCACCAAACAATACAATGTTGATGCTGATAATTCAAACCATAATCTTCATACCCAATTATCTCGTGATCAAACCTGTTCTATTCATTTGGCTTTTAATCACGTATCCATTCACATACTCATTTGAAGCCCTCGGATTAATAAAGAAAATTGAACTTGAAGTTCACGATGATAATTACGATAAATCACAAGATTTCTCTACAGAGGATTCTACGGTCAAGACACAGCTCTTGAAACATGACAAGATTTTATCGAATGAAATCAAATCTCCGTCACTTTCTTCCAAATATATCATCCCCATTCCTCAACGGTTGTATCCGCTTTCCAGAAACCCAACAAAGAAGAGGAAAAAGACTTTGATACTTGATTTGGATGAAACTTTGATACATTCATTATCTCGGATTTCTCCGAGAATATCGCTAACATCTTCCAAAATGATTGAAATCAAAATTAACAATGTAAGCTCGATTTATTATGTGTATAAGCGACCATTTTGTGATGAGTTTTTACGAGAAATATCAAATTGGTTCGACTTACAAATCTTTACGGCGAGTGTTAAAGAATATGCAGACCCAATAATTGATTGGTTAGAAAATGAAATTAAAGATAAAAATGATAAATCAGATAAAATCGAGCCTATCCCTTTTTTTAGTAAACGATATTATAGAAATGATTGTACATATCGTAAGGGGATTGGATATATTAAAGATTTATCGAAATATTTTACGAGAGATGATTTGAAGAATGTTATAATTTTGGATAATTCTCCGATTAGTTATGCACTTCATGAGAATAATGCGGTGATGATTGAGGGGTGGATTAATGATATGGGGGATAGTGATTTGTTGAATTTGTTGCCGTTGTTGCATGGCTTGAGTTTATCGATTGATGTGAGGTTGTTGTTGGGGTTGAGGGGGGGAGAGAAGTTGTTTGAATAATTCGAGCACACAAGCACAACGAGCGTAGCGAGTTTTGCGAATAGGCACGCACTGGAAGCGAACGAATTGCGTGCGAGGTGTGAAATTACAAAACAATGAGGGGCAGCTCGTTGCGATAGGCAGTCATTGTGAGAGAGAGCACACAGCGGAAGCTCATTGCGTGCGAGATACAAGTTGTGAGTACACAGTGAAAGCTCACTGCGAGAGTACACAACACATTGCCAGGAGACGCAACCAAATGGGTGCAAAAAAATGGTTGCCCTCCGCCAACGGTCATGAGACTCGTGTGGGATCACTACACATGTCGCTAACACTCATTAAAGACTCGTGTGGGATTACACGCAATTCGCTACGCTCATTGCATACATTGCGTACATTGCGTACATTGCATGATATATAAAAATGTAGACTTAATGAAATATGACGACTTACAAGTTTGTAATTTAGCGAGACAGCGACACCACCTGTCGCTAATTTTTCACTGGCAATTCGACTTCTCGCTAATTGGTTCTACTCGCCTACGAACTCACCACACGAATAATGACAGTTTTCTTAACTAAATTCTTAATGTATCTTCTGTGAACTGCAAAATGGACGTGAAATTGACATATGGCGTGTTGCGTGTCTCCTAAATTGGTGCTATTTTATCGAGGTACCGCTCTACATGTTCTCACTCTATCCACTAGAGGTATGCGCTCCCTATTTTTTCTCACCCCGATCACTAGTTTCTGATTTGCACACTCACTATGTTCTTCTCACTATTTTTTCTATTGTAACAATTTTCAATACTCTCACTACTCTCACTTTTTCTCGCTATTTTTTCTCACTATTTCTCACTATTTTCACTATTCTACTCTCACTATTCCTTCTTTCCACCATGAAATACACTCAATTGGGCGACCAACTCCGAGATGAAGACTTCCGATCTGACTTCTACTCAAAAATACCAGCCTTCTTGTCCGAGATAAATCCTCAATTGGCACTCAAGCAAAACATTGCGGATATTCTACGTGTTGTCATCAATATCTGTGCCGATAACGAACCGAATCGAACTTTACTAACTAGTGATAACCAACAATGTATCACGTTTTGGAAACACATTTGCTCGTTACTTGAAACGACAAAAGAGATCCAAATCAGAATATCAATCTTGTTGACTCAGTTCATCCATAATACTTCAAAGAAATCAGAGTATTTACAGTACTTCTACACCCAACAAATCGAGACCTCATGGTTGTCCCTTGTTGAAGATTCTTCAATCGATGTTGTTGAATTTTCCCATTTGTTTGAGTTTATATCGGAATTTTTTGAAGTCAATATTCAAACGTTCATTGAACAAGATCGTCAAATTTATTGTTTGAGGGTCACCAAATCATTGGTCAATTTACTCGCATCGACATTCGAAAAAGGTGATGAAGACGAGGAAGAAGTAAATTTTATTTGTCTGACAATCGCACGACTCCTTACGTTTGAGAGGTTTCCTAATGTGGATGGGTTGAACATTGAAATCATGAGTTTACTTAGTGTTGTGCCGGTGAGATACAAGGCGAGCGTATCGCGTCACTTGTTTAGCGCTAGTGGCCATATTCTGTCGATGGACGGATACTCCAATTGGACCGACATTGAGAGATCGATCGAGCTTGTTCAGGGGTACAACAACCCTTATGTTGTTGCAGCTGCTTGTGTTAACATCGGCAACTATATCACCAGTGCGGAAACTTTGAGTCAAGTCACAACACACATTCAAAGTCCGGATAAATTCATCGATTCCTTCTTTCAAATCAAGTTGGGAGATGTAGTTCAAGTACAAAGCATCCACATGTTGACCAACTTGATCAATGCCTATGAATTCATACAACCAATCTATAACAATCATCTTGCATTGACAAGGTTTGCACGTGTGATTGTTGATAATGGCAAGTACTATGAACAAATTCTTGTCATATTTCTAAAATTCATAATCAAATTACTAGGTAAAAAGGTGGATCTTGACTGTACACCTTTATGGGAATGCATTTTTTTGGGTGAAAATGAACGAGTCGATGAAATCAAGTATTTACTTCTTGAAGAGTATGTTAAGAACCCTTCGGAAAAGGTGAGTTCTGAGTTTGTCAATGTCTTGATAGAGTCCACGCTCTCCTCTCCAAACACAATCCAGCTCAACCTGGTTTTGGCCAAGTTGAAAGCATTGGGTGTACTCTTCCATTACTTGTCCAAAAATGAGAATCAGTTGCTTCAGGGTCTTATCATGAAAGAGAAAACTTTGGCGAGTTATAATTTGTTTCTCGCGCAGTTGTCGTCGCAGTTGGAAACAGCACCTGATATTTTGAAGAATAATGGTAAGTTTGTGTGTGCAGTGACGTTTTCTACGTTCAGTAAGTGGGGGATTCGGAATACTAACTTGCTTGATGTTTTGTCGAGCGAACGAACGAGCGATGCGAGTGAGTGAGTGAGGTGTGAGTAAGGAATGAATGAGGTATGAGTAAGGACTGAGTGAGGACTGACTAGTGAGTAGTGGAGTTAGTGAGAAGTACTCCCGGTGGATCCCTGGAATTACCGTGCCAGTAACTCCGGCGAGGCCGCGGAGTTACCACCCCAACTTGTCCCAAAAAAAACGGTGAAAATTCCCGCGAATAAATTTTTCACCACTCTTCTTCAATCTATCATGTCAAAGTTCTCTCACTTGGCTGGCGAAGCGCCAGATCCAATCATCCACACCATGTTGCTCTTCCGTGAAGACCCCCACCCCTCCAAAATCGATGTTTCGATCGGGGTTTACAAGGACGCAAATGGTGGGCCTTATACTTTCCCATGTGTCTCCAAAGCAAAGGAAATCTTGAGACAAGATGATCCTGGTCATAATTATACAACCATGGCTGGTTTACCGGAGTTTGTTTCTGCTGCCAAAACCGTTCTTTTTGGTGAAGAAAAAGTTGCTGAAGGTAGAATTGCTTCGATTCAAACAATCTCTGGTACTGGTGCTTTACGTATGGCTACTGTCATTTTGAAAGATGCAGGTTATACCAATTATTTTGTTGGTACTCCTGCATGGACCAACTACTTTACAATCATTGATTATCTTGGAGGTGCAACTGCGAATGAATATCATCATTATGACCCCAAGACTGGACAAGTTGATTTTGAAGCTGTTATTGAAGCTATGAAATCTGCCCCAGCAAACTCGATCTTTTTATTACAAGTTGGATGTCATAACCCTACTGGAGCTGATTTCACCAAAGATCAATGGATTGAAATGGGTCAATTGATGAAGGCTCGTGATTTGATTCCAATTCTTGATTGTGCTTACCTCGGATTTGCATCCGGTTCAATCGAAGTTGATGCCTGGCCTGTTCAACATTTCTACGACTTGGGTATCGACTACTTGGTCAGTCAATCGTTCGCAAAGAACTTGGGACTTTATGGTGAAAGAGTTGGTGCTTTACACGTTGTTTTAAAGGATAAAGAACCAAATTCAAGAGTCTTGTCTACTTTAATGGCAAATTTCAGATCCGAATCTTCATTTGCTCCTGCATTTGGTGCAAGAATTGCTCAAAAAGTTATTTCAACTCCTGATTTGAATACCGAATGGCATGAAAACGTTATGACGGTTACAAATAGATTGAAAGATATGAGAAGAAAGGTTCATGATAAGCTTATTGCAAAGGGTACACCAGGTAATTGGGAAACTGCAGTTAGACAAAATGGGTTATTTTGGTATTCTGGTTTAACTCCAGAGCAAAATCAACGTTTGATCGATGAACATCACGTTTATTCAACAGGCTTTGGTAGAGTCAATATTGCTGGGTTGAATGATGAAAATATCGATTATTTTGTTGATGCAGTTGACCATGTTGTTAGAACTACAAAATAATTATATATTTAAATAATTAATATGATAGTGTAATTATTTCTTGTTGCTCGCTACTTTTCTCGGTATTTCTAGGTAGTGTCTCTATTTTCTCAGTAGTCTCTTTTTTCTCCCTATTTTCCGCTACGTTGTCTCTATTTTCTCACTACATCAAGCTCACTCGCTTTCTTTGATCCTCGCTACAAACTCACTCGCTATCGCTCACTCGTTCTGCATAATTTCTATCTATTTCTACTTACAAACTCGCTCGCTTTCGCTCACTTGTTTGTCTATTTCTCGCTGCGTGTAAACTCGCTATGCTCACTCGTTTTCTCCTCACATTTGTCTATTTTCTATTTTTACCGATACGCCTCAAACTGCATACATCATCCGCCAATTGGAAAATTTCAAGAGGACACGAAAGTGAAATACTTGTCTATTAACCAAGGCTTATTCATATAGGAGGTACCCTCGGATTTCCGGATTTCAAATTCCAACTTCATCTACACTATCGCGTGCATTTCACGAGAATTTTATGCGATTCGTCCGCAGTAGTAATGTCTTCCGTAGCGAGTATTTCGCAAGCAATGCGCGAGTACTTCACCGCTTACGCCCGCAATGAGCGTACGCCCATTGCTTGCCTAGTTTACAAGTATTTCACGCAATGAACGTCAGCGAATTCCGTGCTCATTGCGTTTTATACCTGTCTCCCATGAATTTTCTTCAAATGCGCTTTCAAATTATCCTTCCGATTAAATCTCTTCCCACAATTCAATTCATCGCACTCAAAAGGCTTTTCCAGTGAATGACTCTTCATATGTCGTTTAACATGTTCAGGTCTTTGAAATCTAGACTCACAAATCGGACATTTATGTTTCTTTTTCGGATCCAATCGATCATTTTTATCACCTCTATTATTCTTAACTATTGGAATATCAATTTTCAGCATAGAATTCAATTGAACAAGTGATGAAGAAGGTACTGTTGGTTCATCTGAATCTTCCGAAATCGTCAAAGAATTCTTCAAATCGAGTTTATAAAAAGAGTGTAGATTTTGAACTTGACCGTAGTTTTTTTGAATCAAGTTTTGAACTGGAGCTGAATTTTGATTTTGAAAAGTTGCCATTGGGGGAAGTAAACCTTGTGGAGATGCAATTGATGCTAGATCGATACTTGCAGGAAATGATTTGGTAAATCGTTCTATTTTTTCCGAATCTGGTGCGTGGGGTACTTGAGTTACATGATTTGAACTATACATCACATTCTTCTTTTCAAATTGTGGAGAAAGTAAATCGATTCTAGATTCGTACTCCAGAAGTGGGATTGAAAATGATTTTGATAAATCCAATTGCTTTTGAACCAGATTAAAATAACTTCCGGGGGTTGAAGTCAGTGAAGAAAAATCATCTTCTGAAATACTCTTCTTACTAATAATATTCAGGTAACTTTTAACTTTTTTCAACTCTTTAAAAGCATCATCTTCTTGTTTTTCAATTGAATCTAATGTATAAGGATTAATTCTTGGACTCGGACTTGACTTTGTTCTTGAATTCGGAGTTGGTAATGGAGTTTCTAAATCATCTAAATCGGTTGAAATTAAATCTAGTTTGGGGGATATAAAAGTTGAAGGTGTGTAGAATGGATTTAAGCTAAGGTTATTAAAGGAATTTGAAGTTGGTATATCCAGTAATCTTGATTTTGACCTTGAATGGGTCTTTTTGTGATGAGGAGTTTTTGTAATTTTATTGTTACATGCTGTAGTTAGGCTTATCGGAGATAAAGCGGGGTTGCCGGTGGAGTTTCCAGTGTTAAATCCGGCGGTAAACCCTCCCGGATTTACCGGATTTATCGTCTGATTTATAGCCGGATTCAACTTTAACGGAGTTGAATATGGGTTCCCCATTGATGATACACTCAACGACTTCTTCCTATTAATACGACGTGGCGTTTGTTGTGAATACTTCGGAAATGAAACGGGTGAATCGGCTAATGACTGGTTCGAAACCGAGGATGATAATTGTGGTAATGAATCGATCGAATAAAGTGAAACTGTTGGAAGTGCTTGGAACGATTGTGAAGATGAAATACTTGGATGTGAAGAATGATGAGGTATTTCCGGTGGTTGGGCAGTCATGCTCATTATTGAAGATGTCAGTAGTTGCTGTTGATGTGATACCCTCCCCTTATACGAACGTGTTAAATGCATTTGTTGTTCAGCAACCTTATCGTAAATTAAGGTATCATCGAACGAATTAAGTAGATCGAAATCTTGCATATAGTTCTTATTATTAGGTAAATTGGTAGAGATTGGAACCAACTCAACGTCATCTTCGTTGTCAATAAACAGTTGGTAGTCCTGACTTTGAGATTCATCTATTGAGATTGGATGATTTTGAGGATTCTGTTGAATTTGCTGGTTCTGTTGAGGTTGTTGATAGTAATATTGGTTCGAGTCACCCATATCAAAAGGTTGAGATAGCTGAGCAGGAGAACTCATCAAATATTTTTCCATTATTTAGACATAAAGCGAGTGTTGGTTATGGAAATGAAAAAGAACTAATGGAGATGATTAAAAGTAGTGTGTTGTTGTAGTAAATTTCAGATCAAAAATTAATTGAAATTTTTATAAAGTTCCGAGGGTTGAAATTCGAGGGTCTAATTAAAAAATTTAATTAAGTTAAAGATCGGTAAGGCGATAATAAGCTGATCTAATAATCTCCCTATTAGTGTTTCTTTTTGGTGCACTTTTCTTTTTCGGTCGGTAAGACGAAGGTGAAACAAAGGCGGTTTAGTGTAGAGATGAAATAGTGAGGCGCAATTAATGCCGCCTGAAATTACGCGTCGCGTGGCAGTGATCTACGAAGCGGTCTACGAAGTAGATCACTGAGTACATCACTGAGTATGCCTCCACTTAGCGAAGCACACTCAGTGAAGCACACTCAGTGAATTTTATGTGGAATTCAGTGGAAGCATTCCCAGGTATCGTAGCATACTCGGAGTGTTGGTAGAGCAGGTCTTGCTGGTAGCTGAAAAACACCGTATACAGTACTGAAAAGTGCCGTTCTGCGCAAAGTAAAATAATGTGGGCTCCGTAGCACAACAGGGCACCTATCGTTGCACTGTCTATCCCCTGATTATACCCTGTTTATTAAACCCTATCTATAGTACCCTGTCTACAATCCCCTATCATCCCCTTTCTAACCGACACTTATATTTTCACATATACACTCATACTACGTCTTAATAGCGAAAATAATGAAAATAGTGAAAAGCGGAAATAGGAAATAGGAAATAGTGGAAATAGGAAATAGCGAAAGAATGAAAATAGTGGAATTAGTGGGGATTTGTGGTATTAGTGGAAATAGTGGAAAATAGTGAGCAGTCAGTAGAAAATTAGTGGAAACTTAGTGGAAGATAGCGAGGAAATACTGGAAAATTGGTGAAAAATACTATGCAATGAAACAACGGAACACGGCACGAACACTAAGAAATATTGAAAAATACCGAGAAAATATCAAGAAAATAAAAATAACTCGCAACTTTGCGGTCCGATTATTGTCCTTCATGTATCGAAGGTTGCTCCGCTCACCCATATGGTACACTTCTTGTCAATGTTCTTCACTGTTCTTCATTGTACACTTCACATACTCACACTCGAGTTCGTTCACTCTAGTCTCTTCAAACTCTATACGCTCTAAATCCTCTCATCTGTAAGCCGTCTCTACATGTCTCTACAAGTCCTCTAGTCCTCTACACATACACTTTCCATACACTTCACACATCAATTCATTATTTATGGGTTTTGCTTGACAAAGTCAACACCATGCTTGATGTTCTTGACCAAGGTTTCCTTTGCAATCTTGACCAATTCTTCTTCATGTCCAGATAATTCACCAAGACCGTGAATAGTCTTGACACCTTCAACACCAAGAGTAACCTTTGAAGCAAAGAAGTCAATACCTTCATCCTTGAACAATGGAGAGTCGACAAAAGATGGTTCAATAACATCCTTTTCACCAGCCAAACCGTCTAAAACGGCACCGGCAAATCTAGCACCGGCTTGAGCCATAGATAAAGTGGCGGACCCAGCACCATCCTTTGCTTGAACAACTTCATCACCTCCAAATTGGATTCTGTGGATCAAAGCATCTCTAGTTTCAGTGTCCAAAGATTTATGATTGGTTTGAGATAACAATGGAACAATTGTAATACCAGAATGACCACCAACAACAGTGACTTTTTCATTTGTTGGGTTAGTACCAGCAACTTCGGAAACAAATCTAGAAGCTCTTAAAACATCTAAAGTGGTGACACCAAACAATTTCTTTGGATTGTAAACACCCTTTGATTTGAAAACTTCAGAAACAATTGGAACAGTCGAGTTGACTGGGTTTGCAATAACCAAAACAGCGGCGTTTGGAGCGTGGTCAGCAGCAGCCTTGGCCAAGTCTCTAACAATAGAAGCATTGGTGGCGAATAAATCATCTCTAGTCATACCTGGCTTTCTTGGAACACCGGCTGGAATAACAATGACGTCGGAACCGGTCAAAGCTTCCTTGATTTGTTCTGGGTTGTAACCCTTGACAACAGAGTTGGTTGGAATGTGGCTGACATCAGCTGCAACACCTGGAGCACCTCTTAAATCATAAAGAGCCAAGTCAGTAACCTTATGGTTCAACTTCAATAAAAGAGACAATGGTTGACCAATACCACCGGCAGCACCTAAAACGGCAACCTTATAAGCATTGGTAGCAGAAGATGAAAAGTTTCTAGAAGCAACTCTCAACATTTTTATTTAATTAATAGTAAAGAAGAAAATTTTGAAATTTGAAAAATTGGTGATTTTTCATGGACTTTATATTAATTTTCGGTCAATTCGGCATTTAATTTCGGGTATTGATTTCGGATTTTTACAAAGAAATTAAGTAATGATTGAGAGACGTGAGGATGAATTGATTATGTTAGAGGTGGGTGTTATTAGAGGTTGGAGAGTTGAGTAGAGTGGGAGTTGGAGTGTAGAGGAATTGTGTGGCCAATCAGAGCGCAGGTGTTGGACGAAGTGTGGCGATCCGCGGATATTGTGGGGAGTGTATATAAAACACAAGAGTGAGGGATAACGAGTGAGTTTGCAAGCAGCGAGAAATAGACAAACGAACGAGCGATAACGAGAAAAAGACAAACGAGCGGGCAATAGCGGTGAGTTTTTAGCGAGAGCAAGAAAACGAAACGGCGATAAAGTAGAGAAAACGAATGAGCGGTAGCGAGTGAGTTCGAAATAGTAATGAAATGGAGACAACGAATGAGCGATAGCCAGTGAGTTTGAAATATTAATGAAATAAACAGAACAAGCGAAAGCGAGTGGATTGCAAGTATGCAGCAAATAGAGAGAAAACACGCAGAATACCGAGTGAGCGTGTTTTGCAGCAAAAATGCAAAAGTGAGGATACGCAAGTAAAAAGCTGAAAAAGGAGAAAATAGACACACTAGTGAAAAACTAGACACTATTATATGACACCTATAGTGCGTTTTTCCTTTCTATTTCCTCGCTCGTTCTTTTCTCTCGCTATTTTCAACTCACTCGTTCTAACTTTTCGCTGTTTTCAGCCAACTCGCTACCACTCGTTCATTTCGCTTTTTCTCGCTATTTCAACTCTTTCGCATTCTTATTTCTCCCTATTTTCATTCACTCGCTACCGCTCGTTCGTTTTTTTCTGGCTATTTCAACCCTCTCGCTATCGCTCGTTCGTTTACTTTTCTCTCTTTTCTATTCAACTTCTCGCTACCGCTCATCGTTTTATTATGAACAAACAAACAGCACCCAAATACTCCATGGACATCCCCCATGTGGCGGCCGTGGAGTACCCGCTCCTCATCAACAACACCTCCAAAGCCATTCTGATGATTGGAGGCAAAGAACAAATTGCAAAAACAATCAACACCGAATCACTCAATGATAACATCCTCGAATTAAAACTTCGAAAAGATCCATTCCACCATCCAATTCAATCAAGTTTCAATAATGATGAGAAAATCTTGATCAAAATATCGTTACCCAAAAAGTCGCTACCAAAAGATTATCAACAACGACTGATTCGAGAATTAATCAACTTGAATGCAACCAATAAAGACACTCCAAATTACAAACTACAACCAATTGCAATCATCGATAAAACATACCTGTTTAAAGCAATTGCAGACTTTCAAATCAACACCAAAAACAACCTGCAAATCCAACAATTCAACCAACAATTCCTTAACTCAAAGAATTTTGAACAAATTGAAACATTCTTCAAACAAAATAATCAACTACTTAATTTGAAAGATTACATAACCAACCAAGATGAATATTTTCAAAACATTGATCATCAATTACCCCCACCTCCAATCTTGTCACTGATCCGATTTGCTTATGATTTCAAGTATCAAAAAAATCCATACACAACCGCCATAAAAGATGTAAAGAGTGGAGAAATCAAAGTTGTTTCAACTTCAAATCCAATCAAATTATTCACTAAAATCATTGATTTCAATTTAAATGATGTTCCATTAAATCCACACATCAAATTGGTTGAGAATTTCAAAAAATTAACTAATCAAAACCCGCTTTTCAAATGTATTAAATTACTTGAATCATACTTTGAAATAAAACCAATTTGGTTAAGAAAACAATTGGAAGATTTGATTAGTAATCAGCATCCTGAATTATTGAAATATTTGAAACAATCGATTCCCTATGTATCGTATTTATACAAGAGTGGACCTTGGAGATTTTGTAATATTAAGTATGGAATTGATCCTTCTTCAAATAGTTCATATTGGATTTATCAAAGTGAATATTTCCGTATACCGGGGTTAAAATTCCTTAAAAAATCAAAAGATATTAAGCAAATTCTGCCAAATACAATTAATGATGAGTCTATTAAAATATCGGATTGTTTCTTCTTCAACGGTGTTTCACTTCCGTCAACAGTTACTTTTCAAATTGGTGATTTAATTGATTTGGATATCCTTTCAATTTTAAAAGATCATCAAAATAATAACGATTTTTTATTGGAAAAAGTCGATTTCCAAGATGGTTGGATTGGTAGACAAACAATTCAGGTAGTTAGAAGGATTATACGGTATAAGTTGAATCGGATTGCACGTGATGAGCCGATTGATCAGAGTAAAGTCTATAAGATTGTGAGTGGGGATTATACGGGAGAGGTTCAAGAGCAAGAGCATGAGGGGGAAGTCCCAGAGGGGGAAGAGGGGGAAGTACCCGACGGAGAAGAGGGAGAGGTTCCAGAGGGGGACGACGACGAGGCCGTAGAAGCAGACGAAGAGACCGGAATGGCCGACGCCGACGATGGAGACCCCACATACGATACAACTATCGACGAAGGCGCCATCTTGAACCGTTTGAATCAAGTCAATTCGCTTGCATCTTCCAAACTCGCTTCTTTAATTGGTGTAATTAAACAAGACTCAATCAGGTGAACTATGCAGGACGCGCTACATGCAGTCTTCGCAATCTTTTAAAAACCACGTCAATAAAAATATATAAATCAACACTTCTTTAACAACAATGACCAAAGCTACCGAAGCCGTATTGGCATTCTTTGCCGTTTCTTCCATCTACTTTGCTGTATACTCAGGCGTGATTCCTACATCACAAAAGATCCAATCGGAAATATTGCCTTATTTACCATGGTGGGGTTTGGTCACTTTTGGTGCTTATGCGTTGGCTACATTAGGTTGGGGTGTTTATACTTTTAAAGATAAACAAGATAAGTATGAGGAATTGTTGGTTCAAATTGATGAAGCACGTGAGTTTTATAAGTCGAAGGGAGTTGAATTGGATTAGGAGTGCTCGTACGAACGACACGCGAGAGACAACAAGCGCGTCTACGAGACAACGAGTGCGAGCGACAGCGAGCACGAGTGCCTGTGAGTGTCTACTGTTATCTAAGTCTCGAGTGGCGACTCCTGCGTCTTCTCGAGTGACTCGACACTCCACACTCCACATTACATACTACACACTCGCCCTCCCCTCGCTATCCCCCCTCGCTGTCCCCCTCCCCACCTCCTACACATAATACTCTATCTATTTATAATACTATGAACCCTCTAACTCCTTTCTCTCTAGTCTTTGCTTCTTCATCTTCTTCTCCATCTCGGCAAATACCCTGATCGAAATCGGGACATTCCCCCAACTTTCTTCATCTGTCGTCTTCTTCAAAGAATCACCAACCAATTCTTGAGTCAGTAAACTTTGTAAACTTGGAGGCAAATTTTGTTTATGTAATCTCAGGATTGGTGCATTGAAATTTTCAGGCCATTGACCTCCATTTTTATTTAATAAATCTGCTGCTTTAAATCTTTTTTCATTCCATTCTTTAATATCATCATTATATAATTCCCATACACAATTTATACATCCACTCATGCAACAATTATCTGGTTCTTCAGGTTTGGCAGGGACTTTGATTCCAGCAATCATGATTGGTTCACCTCTTGTAATTCTACTCGAAGATTGTCTTGTTTCCCCTTTGATCCGTCCTCCAAAAACTTTTTCAATTCTTTTCTCTGCTGAAAGTGATTCATCTAATTTATAATTCCCTTCAAATGTGGTCTTAGTCTTTGATCGAAGTGACGATAATTCTTTATTGGTCATCAACATCGATTCGATTGGTTGGGTGGGATTCGAGGGTGTTTCTAATACTAGGTTATAAAAATCATATTTTCCTCTATTAAATGCTGTTTGTATAAGATTTCTTTTAAATATCATTGTCTATTGAATAAAGTATTTGATTGCTTTGAAATTTTATTTATCTGACGAATTTGGGAAGTACACGACCATTTTGCACCCATTTCCCCGAAGTGTACATTAGGATAGAAGAGAATATCTGTAGATGTTTCAGAGTCGAGAAAAATACCGTAGAGCAGCTTCTTTGTGTAAAGGGAAAGCAAAGTACGTGTAGATATCCTGACTGTAGCTTCGGGATAGCCTCGACAGTACGTTACTGAGTGTAGATAGTAAGTGCGGAGAGCGAGAGGGTAGGTATATATTGCGTAGAACGAGAGTTTAGATACCTACTGGAGAACCAGAGTGTAGATAGTGAGTGAGGAGAGCCGCTGAGTGTAAAAACTTAGAATAGAGTGTCACTTAGTATAGCGAACCACTGAGCATGGACAAAAATTGCTAATTGTCATATTATGGTGCCATGTGATACAACCTATATGATTCTTCAAACACGTTCTTTATTCTGATACTAGGAGACGAACGCTTTCAAACTACATGGTGATATTGGAAAAAAAGGTATATAAGTAGGTCTTGTACGTGCCTCAGTGACGTGGTTACCCTATTAATTATCAGTTCATTTTGATATTTATTTAATAATTTGTAGTATTTTCTCGAAAACTATTTAAAAAGTTATATACAGGTTACCCCAGATTACTTTCAAAACAACTATTGGCGGTCACAGCGAGGTTACACGGGTATCACAACGGGAATCACAACTCACACACAAATCATTACCACAGCTCCAATACCTGCACACAACTCACACACAACTCGCTATCGCTTGTTGTGCTTGCTCTTTATAAATCCAAATCTTTTCTAACCATAGTTCTACAAATTGGATGATAGGTTTTTTCATTCTTAATGAAAACTTTGATAGCAAATTCACGACTGACTGAATTTTTCAAAAGTTTATAACCAGGTCTAACATATTTCATACGACCAATTGTACCTAACCAATTTGCAAAAAAATTGACTTGATTATTTGTTTCATCCCAATTTGCATATTTAATAAGTAAAATATTCCATTTGGTTAATACTTCTGTATTTTTAAGTTTATCAACTGAGGGGTAAATTTGGGGTAATTGACGGATTAATTGATTTGAAATATTTTTAATTTTGCTAAACTTTTCATTTAAAGTTTCAAGTAAAAGTAAAATTTGATCGATTGAAAAATTTTTAAGATCACTATCATTAAATGGGATGTTTTCATTTTTATAATTTTCAACAAATTCAACCCATTTATTTGCTAATTGATAAACTTCATCAGCCAAAGTAGTATCGAATTTTGGATCTTCGGGTAAACCAGATTCAAATAACCATTTTTTCCAATCAATTGAATTTAATTGATCCAATTTATCTGGGAAAAAATTGAAAATTTCATTAACAAATTGATAACTATCCAAAGATAAGTACCTGAATTTTTTAAAGTAATGTTTAATAAATGGATCGAATTCAAGAGGTCCACCAAGTTTAGTTTCAATATGAAATAAGAAATTGAATCCCTTTTCATATGGAACTTTTGAAAAAGCATCATCTGGATCATTAAATCCACCATTTGGATTTGAAAAATCCCATACTAAACTGGTGAAACGTGGATCCATTGAATGAACTGAATCCAGTAATGCATTCCAACCATTTATAGCATCGAAATGTCTATTTAATTCACCTATTTTGAAAGCTTCTTCTTTTGATTTGCCTTGTTCAATAGCTTCTTTGGATGCAATTGCACCAATGATTCTTCTTTCAATATAAACAGTCCAACCTTCATTAAGCCAGAAATGACTCCAAGAATTGTTTGTTACCAAATTCCCTGCCCATGAATGTGCCAATTCATGTGCAATCACTTTAACTTGAGTACGATCTTTACTAATCAATGTAGGTGTAACTTGTGTAACGTTTGGAATTTCCATACCACCATATGGGAAACTTGAAGGTAAAACCAAAATATCAAAAGTTAACCATTCATATTCAAAAATTAACAGTTCAGCAATTTTTAAGAAATTTTCCATATCTTTTTCGAATTCCCATTTACAATTTTGTAAGTTTGGTTTTTCTGAATAAACAAGTGATCTTGGACCAACTCTAGCATCTGCCAATTTCCCGGAAGTGATTGAAACAAGGTATGCTGGGATTGGGACTGGTTGGTCAAATGTATAGAGATTTTCAACATTGGATATTTGTGGTCTACCACTCATCAAACATGGGTATTTCGAATGCGCACTAAACTTGAAGCGAGATTTGACTCCAGGTGTATCAAAACATGGGAACAAAGAACGGGCATGGATTGCTTGACATTGTGAAAAAACAAATGGACCTGTATCACCATCAACAAATTGAACTGCAGTACATTTATCAGTAGTTTTGAACTCAATATAGACCTTTGAGCCAACGGCTTCAATACGTAATGCAAACCCATATGGTGCTTGTTCTTCTTGAATACTAAACAGAGCTTTCACACCGTCTACTTCGACGTTCAAGATTTCCAAGTATGAAGTGTCAAGAATGATTTCTTTGACATCTGAATTTGGTTCTAATTCATACTCGACCCATCCTGTAAGTCTTTCTTCATCGAATAAAACATCCAAGTGTAACTTAGTTTCAACAACATTGAACTGGTCATAGTTGGAGAGTGTACATTGATCTCTCGATGGAGAGTTTGATTTGATATATTCAAGAAGAGACATGTTGATGAATGTGAGTTGAAAAAAAAAGGTTGAAATTTTTTCAAACTTCGGTAAGAAACGGTAATAGAAGGATAAAAGACTACACTGAAAAAGTCACAATGTTTACTGGTACTCGATTTTTATGGTACACTCGGTGTTTACTGGTACACTCGACGATTATACGGTCTCTTCTTTACTGATACGGTCTCTTCTACTGTGTACTCAAAACAGGTACACCCATATAATCAGTGAGCATTCTCTCACTGATACTCTATACCTGCTCCGGTGCAGGCTTCTTCTTCTCTCTCTTCTTACTGGCTTCAGCAACCAACTCTTCAAATACACGCGCTTCTTCATCCTCGGCCTCTGTTCTGTTGGCAGCAATAAACACCTCTCCAATAAGTCTCAAAGCCTTAGCACGAGCAATTCGAGTGGCAATAGGTACCTCGGTATCATCAAGAATCCCATCACAAACACTACGAACAGTACCTTGGATTTCAAACTTGGATCCTGACCAAGCTGCCGCAAGAACTTTCCCCATAAGATACTTTTCCATATCGGCCAAATCTTCTGCAGAATGTTTTTCAGGTATAGGTTCTTCCTTTTTCTTTTCATTTTCAATTACCGGAATAGGCTCGACTATTTCTTCTTCATTTGTTTCTTCTTCTTTCTTTGCATGATATTCATTATCTTCTTGCATCTTTGTATATTCTTGCATTGTTCTTTGTGCATCCAATGCAGTTGAAACAGTACTAATGGTGTCCTTTACAACACCTCCTTTTTCCTTAATTGAATACCATAATCCACCCCATCCAAAAAATGTTTGATTTTTTAAAAAAATCTTTGCTTTTGCTTTATAAATTAATCCAATAGTATGTAAAATTTCTAATCCAAAACTTTCCATTTTTAAAGATTCTGCTTCATATCTCATTTTTTCTTTAAATGATTGTGCAACATCTTCTTTCATATCTGTTTCTGTAAATAAAGATAATTTATCAACAAGTTTTTTCAGTAATTCTTTACGTGTTTCCAATTTCTTTATCCTACATTCTTCTTCGAATTTTTCAAGTTCTTCTTTACGTTTCTTTTCTTCTTCTTCTTCTTTGGTGAGTTGTTTAACGGAAGAAGGAGTTCCACTTTCAAGGTAAAGCCTTGATGACTGTACTTTGGATGAGCTGGTTTGTGTATTACTAGGTGAGTCATCTGTTCTTTCAGTCTTTTTCTCGTCAGACTTTGTCTCTTGTGACTTTTTCTCGTCAGTATTTTTTTCTTCCGTCTTCCCGTCAGATGACTCATCGGTATACCCGCTCAACTCGGCAGATTTACTCAATTCTTGAAGCAATGATAACTCACCAATCCAGTCTTTGAATGCTTCACCACCAAAGATCATCGAGAAGAACTCGGACGGATCTTCAAACCCTTCCAGCGGTATGGACTCTTGTTTGCCGTGTTTGTCATATTTGGCTCTTAAATTATCATCACTCAACACTTGGTAAGCTTCACCAACTTCTTGGAATCGAGATGCCGCTTGTGGGTCATCGGGGTTTTTGTCTGGATGTAACTTAATGGCGGCTTTTCTATAAGCCTTTTTGATTTCTAAGGATGTTGCGGTTGGTGGAAGACCAAGCAAGTCATAGTAAGTAGTATCAACAACCATTTTGTAGATTATATTTGCCTCTATCCTTGTTTTGGTATAGAAAAAAGGTGAGTTGGTAAATAACGAGAAATAAAAAAGGCGGGAAAAAATACGAAGCCGCGAGCGGTCGTGGTAGAAGAGAGAGGAAAAGTGGCCAATTAGTCAGGTTTAGTAGTCAAGTTTAATAGCTGGCTTTAGTAGTCAACTTTCGAATTGCCTTCGACAAGACCAAAGTGATCAGGAAAAGACTTTCACTACTTTAGCGGCCCCCATCAGCTCATTATTGTTGTTTACATGTGATTTGAAATACCGAGGATTCCAAAATCTCGCTATTTCCTCACCGTCCTCTCCTTATTTTTCGCACTATTGCTGCGTTTTGTCGCTGCGCTCTGTTTTTTCTTTGTTGTCTACACGAGTAGGTACTTTGACTATCTGCGCGAGTGAACTTATCACTCTCTCGTACCATTATTTTCTTACTTTGCACACGAGTGACCCATCGCTCACTCATGTTCTTCTTGCTATCAACGCACTCTTCGCTATCACTCACTCGTGCTCGCTCATTCGTGATTATTTTTCTCGCTATTTACACATTACACACTCATTCGCTATCGCTCACTCATGTTCTCCTGCCACTATCTACGCACTCATTCGCTATCGCTCATTCGTGCTTGTCTAATTTGCAGAATAATACACCTTTCTCAAATCAACAATCTTCTTTCCCCTACCGGCAGCCAAATCCTCAAGCGATGTTTGCTTCGTCAATGCCTCAACAAACCCCTTAACAACTAAAACAGGATTTCTCGACTTATAAACCTTACCTCTTAAATCTCTAATACCAGCTGCTTGACAAACTTCAAAAATGTTTCTATTAACTCTAAGTCCAAACCCTTGTGGTGCAGATCTAATGAATAATTTGACTGCATGATATTTATAATCAAAATCACCAAGAACAGTTCTTTCTTCATATCTTGGAATTGGAGTCAAATTCTTGATTGCATTCCAATGTGCTTTTTTTGCAGCAACACGAATCCCATCTCTTGATTTTCCAATACCAAGACCAATGGTTCCTCTTTTATCACCAACAATGGTCATGACAAAAAAACTTGGAATATTACCTTTTGAAGTCTTGTTTGAAACTCTTTTCATGATGATTGGACGCACATAAAGTGATTTAATATATCTTTCATCTAATCCAGTTAATTTTGCAATATCTCCAGCCAAATTGTTACCTTGTGTACTTTTTGCAGCTCTTTCCAAAGCTGCAATGTTAGCCACAGGGGCTTTGAAATGTATTTTTAAATCACTTCTATCGGCACTATGTACTTGTGGGATAGGTGGGTAAGGTGCTTTACTACCAGCTTGATTTGGATATACGATTGGTTCTGTCCATTTTGGATCATTCAATGAATAATCACTCGATTTATTAGTTGGACCAACCTTGGAAAGTCCTCTAAAACCCTTTTTTTGTAATTTTAACCATTGTTTTGGTTCAATCAAACTTTCAGAGATCTTGATACTTTGTAATAATTCGGGAGTGTAATATTGTGATAAAAACTGTAAATGTTGGTCTACTTTTGAAGTTTTTTCTGAATGTGGAGGTTTCTGAGCTATTCTGGCCGTAGATGTGAAGTATCTTATACTTCTTATCACAGAAGGCGATTGAATAGACTTGAACATGGTTGGTGAGTTTAGAAAATTTTGAAGAAATGAATTTTTTTTTCTAGAGAAAAAGTTTACGTATAATTTATTACCCGGATTTAAAGAGCGCTACCAAACAAATTTATAATTAACTCGCAAACATCTCGCAATCACTGTGTTTGCTGTGTTTGCGCTACCAGACTAACTATCTTTCTTATCAGCTTCAATTAATTTATCCTTTTCTTGCTGCAAAATTGAAATTTCTTCCTTCAACTTTTCAACTTCTTTTTGGAATCGTTTACCAAAAATATCGATATAATATGTAGCACCATTATAACTAGCCCATACAAAGATAAACGTCACAAAGGAACCGCATAAATGTTTATATTTAAACCAAATTGGACAAAGCATCATAGTTAAGATTTGGTACCCGAATTGGATCAATGTAAAGGCACCAATTTGCATCCATAAATAAGGTAAGCCATTAACAAATTTACCTAATGGACTTGAACTTTGAGATTTCTTCAAATAAGTAAATGAAGTAGCATGACCTTGTTCAATTTTTGATTTTCTCTTTATTGTAATAAAATAATGATAACAAACTTGCCATAAAGTATAATAAACCGAGGTCCAAATTATTCCGTTAATAAAATTCCAATTGGTTATACTTGCAACAGCAGGAAATCTTGAAGCTATATATTCTTGATCTAATTCATGAACAATTACAAACATTGTTAATGGAGGCATAATATGAATAAAACTTGAAGTTGTTTTATCAATTGAATGTAAAACTAGTGAATTTCTCCAAGTTATGACTGCAAATGAAAGAGTTCCCATTGAAAGTGCAAATACCGAAATAAATAGCGATTTTGAATTTGGAAAAAACCAAATAAATGTAATTAATAACATATTAACATAATAACATAAATCTGCCAAAAAATATTGATACAGTGCTTTAAAATATGTATAAAATCTAATTGGCATTAAAATCATCATCAAGATGGTATAAAAATGAACAAAATATTTCGGATATTTCCCAATAATAAATCCAGTTGTAGCTACTAAAAATAAAGCAATTGAATAAAATAGTTTTTCCGTAGCTGAACTTTTAAGATTGTTTGATAGTGACTCATCAAATTTAATCAATTTTAAATTGAGTCGTTCTTGTAGTTTGATTAGTTCCAAATCAAGCTTTCGGTTATTATATTTGTCGAATTTTTGCTTTGTTTTTTGTTTCATATCGTTAAACTTTTTCTTTGTTGAATCACCCATTTGGTTAAATCCAAAATCAAATTCGTTGGCAAACAAAAGTTTTGATAATGAAATTGAACTGGTTGAATTGCTTCGATTAAGCAGAAATGGTGAATACTCATCGTCTATCAGAGACATTGAGGCAGCGGACGATGTTTCATCACCCGTAAGTTTAAACTCGGTCATTGCAGAGTTAGATTTGTTTTTTTGAGATGAGCGAAATTTTAATTATTTATTATGCGAAATGTGGGGTTGTCAAGTACACATGACCTGCTACATGACCATGCGGTAGCATGGGCATGTGTATGCTACACTATATAAAGGAGGAGTAGGGTCCGGAGCAACGTGGTGCGTGATGTTGTGGAAGAATGAGTACAGGGTAGATTAGGAGTACATGGGGTACCGGGTACATAAAGTACCGATCCATACCGAGAATTACCCACGTGTGGTTACGCTCGAAGCACCAGAACTATTCATACACTCAGTGATGTCTAAGAGATCTCAGTGATGTCAGCGATGCTTCAGTGATCTCAGTAGCCTCTCAGTAATCTCTCAGTGATCTACTTCGTAGATCACTTCGAAATCACTTCGAGACCTTTTGCAAGCGCACTCATATTATACATCTTCTTATTCACCCGCTTCCCAACAAACGGATTCAATCTATGATACTCCTTTGACTCCCCCAAAACTTCAATCAATTTATCAACACTTTGCTGACTCAACTGAAAATGAAAAGCTAAACGACCTCCCATCAATTTCAAGCCATATTCACTTGCCTTTTTAATAAGCCATATATCATCCCATTTATTTGCAACAAGATCAATAAATACAAATGAAGTATCAACAGGAGATTCCAAAATAATCGAATTTTCTTTACAAAAATCTCCAACTTGTTTTGCAAATTTATGAGATTCAATTAACCGTTCAAAATTATGTTCAATGGCCCATTTTGCCATTGATGTCATAAACCCAGCTTGTCTAATTCCACCACCAGCTTGTTTTTTGAAATGCGTACATTTTAAAATAAAATCTTTTGATCCAACAAGCATTGAACCCATTGGTGCACCCAAAGATTTTGAAAGACAAAGTGAAACAGAGTCAAATGGTTCACATAATTCTTTAATTGAATGACCAGTTGCAACCGATGCATTCCATATTCTTGCCCCATCACAATGTAAGATGATATCATTTTCATGAGCAAATTTACTAATACGTCTAATCTCTTCAAGAGGTGTAACAATACCATGTAAGGTATTTTCTAAACTGATTAATTTGGTTGGTGCACTATGAATATCCCCATCATTTGGTGTGAAATTTTCAATTATATCTTCTAAAGTTAAATAATTTCCATTACTTGGAATTACAGGATGAACCATTGCTTGAGATAAAGTAGCCAATCCACCAGCTTCACTTATAAATATATGAGCTCTATAATCACATAAGATTGAATATGGAGGTTGATATAAATTTGAACGAATTGCAATTTGATTCAGTAAAGTACCACTCACACAAAAAAGTGAAGATTCTTTACCACAAAATTTGCTTACAAAATCTTCTAATTCAAGTGTTGATTCATCTTCTTTATAAACAGAATCTCCAAAAGTCGCATTCATCATTGAATATTCAATCATTTCTCGATTGGGCACGGTAAATGTATCACTGCGAAATTCATTATGTGTTGATAATTCTTCAATTGTCATTATTTGTTTAATTTTAAAATTTATAATTAAAGATTTACAATAAGAAATTTATAATTACTATATATATACACTGGTGATCATCTCAATAGCGGGATAATTAAGGGACCGGCAAGAAAAAAACTCAAAAACCAAATTGCCATACAGTTTAGTACAAAAAAAGAAACTGCAAGAAAAGAAAGGAAGAAAAAGAAAAAGTATTCCGTTGATACCCGAAAATTAACGCAGGAGGGGAATTGACACCGTTAAATATCAAATATTATTTAAAAAGAAATTTTTGTACGAGAGATAATTTGATACACAATATGCATTAAAAAACCCTATGGTAAATATATATTCTAAACACCGATACGAGTCAATAAAGAGTCAAATTTGATCCCCGCTATGCTTTTCAAAACCTAGCGGCAAATAAATGTTGGCATCATTCTCTCCAAGACTTAAATTCGGTCCAAAAGGTTGAAACTCGGCGGTAGATGTATTATTTGCACCCGGAGTTCCAACAGTACTTGAACCTCCACTATTATTATTTGGAGTATTCCCGGCCAGATTATTTTTCCATAATTGACTATTACTTAAATGTGCAGGTATTGGATGATGAATTACTTCATTACGTGACCCATTAGAATCACTATCTCCCCATAAATTATATCCTCTACTTCCACTATGTGAATGTTGATGTTGAACTTGAGGTGATGTAATTTGTGTAATCACTGAAGGTGTCGGAGAAAGTGAAGGAGATACCGGAGTTTCGGATAAATTGGGGATTTGTAAATTATCATTTTGTAAACTTTGCACACTTTGATTCATTAATCCCCACATCCCATTAATAGTATTGATATTATTCAGTAAATTATTCAGTAAATTCCCATGTAATCCTAAATTACTTTGTAAATTTAATGGTGTGTAGCTTGGAGAATTGTAGTATAATAAGCTGTTGTTTGTTGGGTAGTTCAATAGTGGTTGGACTGGGGTTGCTTGGTCATACCCGTAGAGATCAACGTTATGTTGTTGAAGATCATCATATGGAAACCCTCTTAAACTGTATGATTGTTGAATAGGAACAGACATATTTGGATCTGGAAGGCTTGGTTCTGGAACAGATTGAATCGATGCAATTTGACCTAGTGGGACCGATTGTTCAACCGATGAAATTTGAAGTGGAACCGATTGTTCAGAATGAAGTGATGCAATTTGGGCAAGTGGAACCGACTGTTGGTCAAACATGATTGGCTGGGTATTGATTTGATCCAACGTTGGTTCTGATTGGTCTTGATTATTCGAATAAACTTGTGAATAATGATTGTAGAAACTATTATCAGTTTTCTTTTCTTTGGTTTGAGTTCTATGATACTTTTTAGAAATGGCATTCAAATACCCACCAAAATCAATCAGTGCTTGATATTCGGAGATTTTGACCGGTTGATACTCGGGATCTTTTTCCAATTTAGACATTTCAACTTGATAGTGAACAGCAATGTATTTCTGGATAGCAAAGCGATAAGTTTCTTTCCACTTGTTGTCCAAGTCTATGTAAGCATTGATATCGTTCATGATTTCGTCTTCCCACTGGGGGATGATTTTAAAGAGTTTTTGGAGGGTGTCGAGTCCCTTGGAGTTGATAGAGCCGTCCTTGTTGAAGAGGTGGGGGCCATTGCCATTGCCATAGCTACCATTGGGACCGTTGGCACCGTTGGCACCGTTGGACTCACCTTTGGAACCACTGGACTCACCTTTGGATGTAACCACGGACTCCCCCTCTTTTGGGGACAGTGTCGGTGCTACCACCGGCGCAAACATCTCGACCAACGGTCTCAACCGGTTCATGATCTGCGTCGCACGCTTCTTCTCCAACAACACCTGTTTAATTTTCTCTTCGAGTTTTTCATTGACTTGTTTCAATTGCGTATACTCATTTTGACTCGACTTAACCTCCTCAAGAATCTTGATCCGTTCCAACTCTTCATTCTTCAATGCTTGTTTGTTGCGTTCACTCAATTTCTCAATCTGAAGATCATATTCATCCAATCGGTTATTAGAACTATTGATCAGTGACTGAATCTTACTCAAAGTTTTGTTTAATTTCAACTTTTCATAATTCAATTCATTCTTTGATTTCTCCAAAGATTTGACATTACTTTCTTTCTTTAACTTGTTGTCATGTTCTTGATGAAATTCTTGCTTTAATTGGTTATATTTTTTAGTCAATTCTTCAAATTCAGTAAAACTTGTAACTTGAGAATTCTTGTATTCTAAATTAGCTTTAATGATTTCATTTTGGAATTCAATTAAATAATCATTTAATTCTGAACTTGTTAATTCGTACACTTGTTCTGTAGTGAACGATTCAACGTTGATTTTGGAACTCAACATCAATGGTAAATGATCAGGAGTCTCTGCTTGCTTTGGTTCTTGTAAATGCTCCAATTTACTATGTAACAGTTTATCTTTTTCATCTGTTGGTTCGATATATACAGGTGTTGATTGAGATTTGAAATTATTCAATGAATTGATTGCAATGATTTGAATCTCATAAAGTTGATTCATATGTAAATTATTCAATTTACATGATGTTGATATGATTGTAGCAACTTCTTGATTATTAATAACCAATACATAATATAAATTTTCATGATTTTTGATTTCAATATCCCAATGAATAATTGCTGAAGTTGAAGTTATCAGATCGATACAAACTTGTGGAGTATGAGGAATCTCAATATTTAATTCGGATACAAGCGTTTCGGCAGGGATCTTTAAGATCTGTAGACTCTTGTAAAGCAACCAACATAGTGAAGGAACTAATGTAATTAGTACTTCAATCATTGTTGTTGATGGTGAGTTTTTTTCACATCGATTAAAATTTTTCAACGCATTATGTCATAGGAGGAACCTAACATGACAGGTGACGAACATGACAGATGAGAGATACTGAAAGATACTGAGAGATACTGAGAGAACACTTAAAGCATATACCTACACTATGGAACAAACGTATGACAGAACAACCGTATGATAGGACAGCGTACTGAAAGCACATAACGTACACTGACAGGACACAAAGTAACTGACAGGTCGCAACGTTACACCGACATGACACAACGTAGATTAACATACTCTGACAGGACACGACATACTCTGACATTAGGGAGACTCTATTAATCTGACAGGCTCTACTCTAACAGTTTAGGGCCATGGTGACAGCTGGAGGTCTAGACTCTTGGCGGCGATGCTTCTTCTATTGATCTCCAGTTGTCGCCAGCTCTTGTTCTACACTTCACAGACCGTGCTCTTCACAGATTACTCTTACAGACTACCCCTTCACAGACTCTCACAGACTACACTTATTTTCTACTTTACTTTCTATCGACTCTACTCTTTCAGACTTTCGTTCTACGCTCCAGAATACTCCTCCAGACCGCACTCTCTCTGCTGTATTGACGTAACCATTATACTCCTATATCCTATGATACTGCACCCTAGCTAAACTCATCAACAACAAAACCAAATTAAAACTACCCAAGATAAAAAAGGGTGCTAAAATCCAATAATCACTCCAAAATCCACCCAATTTGGATATAATTAATATTCCCATACCTCCACTAAAACTATATAATCCACTTAAACTACCGATATTATGATTATGGTCAAGTCCACCAAGTAAACTCATACTTGTTATGACCGACCCAATTTGTGATAATCCAATAAAACTAACAAGTATAAAACATGTGATTGTTTTGGGATTATAATTCAATTCTTTTGATGAAATACATAATCCAAAATTCCCAACAAGTCCAGTTATTGCTGAAATTTGAATTGCTTTATTTTTACCAAATTTTGGAGAATCAATAAGATATCCCCAAATTGGAGATGATAAAAGTGCAATTGTTTGGGCAACACCTGTTAAAATTGCTGAAAAAATGTATCCATCATAACAATCATCTTTATCAACACCTCCAGTGCATTTGCCAGTGTGTGAATAATAGTTGTAGACGAGCAATGGGATGAATACAGATGTGGTTGTTGTGGTTGAACGTGCAACCAATGACCCTATATAGGCCAATTGAACTTGTCTATCATGTTTGCTGTACTCTATTCCATCAAAAAGTGTAGATATATATGATTTATGATGTTCTTGTTCAATATGATTTCTTTTCAGATTATATGAGAATAGAAATATGAATATTGAGCTAAGAAAACTAAACATTGCAATGATCAAATATGTGATTTTCAAGCTTGATTTCATTGATAGTTGATACAAGTCTCCAATCTTGACAGGAAGGGGTAGGAAGAAGGATACCGAGAAGATTGCACCGAGACCGGTAGAGATGCCGAGGATGGCAGCGTATTTCCCGTTCTTCTGACGAGTACTTTGGCTCTCAGTACCAGTACTCTCAGTATTCTCATCACCAGTACCATTAACCGCAGTGCTCTCATCACCAGAACCACTACCCTCAGTGCTCTCAGTACCAATCCCCTCTATACCACCACCTCCATACCAAAGCTTTCCAAAGTTGAAATCCGAATTGGTCACCTCATTCAACAACACAGGCAAAAGACTCACACATCCACAAACACCCAAAGCAAAGATCACGCGTGAGATATAAACATCTGATGCCAGTCTTGTCAATTGACTGAAACTAACCAAACTAAATCCGAGCACCAAAAAACTGCAACTTTGTATGATCTTACTTGCACTTATTCTAACATTCAGTCTATTCAAATAATCACATAATGTTCCTAATAATGGAGAATAAATTAAGGTGATGATTTCATCTAGAAATCCCAAATTTCCAATCAAATTTCCGATTTTTTGTTTCTGATCAATTTCAACCACTTTACTAAGATAGAATGGCTGTGACAGTAGTAGAAACACAATGATTGCAATACAGGCGAATCCAGAGAAATTGAATGCAACCAAGTGCACGGGATTATAGTGAATGTTTATGCCCATAGTGTTGGTGTAATAGCTTCTCATAAATATTGGGGAAAAATACAAAAGCGAGTACGGATCCGATATGCACGCCAATTTAATCTGTCATTAGATTATCCGGAATTACATCTCTTATCTGATCAAAGCCTAGCCGTTGGATTAAGAACCGAGATAGATATTACAAGCAAGAAGGATCACACCATTTTTAACGTGGTGTGAACCGCCTTACTCGAATACCCGAACTCATCCGATGCAGAATGGTAGCGCACCCGTAAATATTTAGCCGCGCCTTCCAATATCTTTTTTGTCTGCCGCCTTTTTCCCGATACGGACCATTCAGGGTTCTTCCGTGCACTTTTGCGTACGGATACACCTGATGTATCCGAAAGACATCTCTACTATATATATTGCCCCATCTCTCTACTCTCCTCTCTAATCTCTCTTCTGTATCAATCATGAACTCGCTATCAAGTGAATCTATGAACTCGCTATCAACACAAACTATGAACTCAATATCAAGTGAGTCCAAATCCGACACAAAAACAGACCTCGAATTAGGTGGTCCTCACATACTAGAACCTTTTGAACCTCATGTACCGATTGAAAATCCCATCTTTCCAGAAGAATTCACTTTGGAAACAACAACCGGTTTAGTCAGGGTTGACACTTTAAGATCACTTGGACGAAAAAGTCAAATCGTTGATGATGACATCGAATTTGTAACCTTCACTAAAGATGATCCTGAAAATCCTCATAATTGGCCAATGCATATCAAATGGATATATACAATCATATATAGTATATTTGTGATTTGTGCTGCATTTGGTCTGTCATGTCTTGCATCTGGTCTTACATTGATCAATGATCATTTCCATGTTTCAAGTGAAGTTTCAACCTTGACAGTTTCATTAATGGTTATTGGATTTTCAGTAGGTCCTTTAATTTGGGCTCCACTTTCTGAACAAATTGGTAGGAGACCTGTTTATTTTATATCTTTTGGATTATATGTTATTTTTAATATTCCTTGTGCAATTGCTCCAAATATTGGATGTTTATTGGCTTTTAGATTTTTATGTGGTGTTTGTTCACTGAGTGCTTTAACAAATGTTGGTGCAAGTATTGTTGATATTCATAAAGAAACAAGATCTCTTGCAATCGCATTTTTTTCATTTGCTCCTTATTCAGGTCCTGTATTAGGAGGAGTTGTAAGTGGATTCATTAGTGTAAATACTAAAAGATATGAAATGATTGTTTGGGTTAATATGGCATTTGCAGGTGTAATGTGGATAATTGTTAGTTTAATGCCTGAAACTTATGCACCAATAATTTTAAAAAGAAGAGCTCAAAAATTAAGACTTCAAACTGGGAATTTAAAAATTATGACTGAACAAGAATTATCTCCACAATCTTTTAAAGAATTGGTTAATGATTGTTTGATTAGACCATTAAGATTCATAATTGAAGAACCTGTACTTGATTTAATGTGCTTATATGTGGCATTGGTTTATGCTTCACTTTATGCATTCTTTTATGCTTATCCTGTTATTTTTAGTGAATTATATGGATTCGAAGATAATAAAATTGGATTAATGTATATACCAATTTTAATTGGTGCATTATTTGCTTTAACTACAACTCCATATTTAGAAAAAAAATATACCCAACTTTCTAAAAAAAGATTGGTTAATCCAGAAGATAGATTGGTTGGTGCAATGATTGGTTGTATATTTCCAGTAATTTCATTTTTTATATTGGGAGCAACTTCTTTTAAACATATAATATGGGTTGGTCCTGCATCTTCTGGTATTGCATTTGGTTATGGAATGGTTTTAATTTATTATTCCTTAAACAATTATATCATTGATACTTATGCTAAATACGCAAGTTCAGCATTAGCAACAAAAGTATTTCTTAGAAGTGCTGGTGGTGCTGCATTTCCTTTATTCATTACTCAAATGTATCATAAAATGGGTTTACAATGGGCAAGTTTCTTTTTAGGTTTTGTATCTTTGGCAATGGCCGCTTTACCTTTTTTATTTTATTATTATGGTAAAGCTTTAAGAGCAAAGTTGTGTAAAAGTGATTATACATTAAGTTTTCAATAAATAGATTAATTCGCAGCTGATGGCTGCTTCACTTTTTTACTTGATTATTATAGTAAAGCTTTAAGAGTAAATTTGTGTATAAGTGATTATAAATTAACTTGTCAATAAATAAAGATTAATTTGCAGCCAATGTAGAAAAAAATAAAAAACAAGCCCGATGCGGGGGTCGAACCCGCAGCCTTTTGATATCCAATATTAAGAGTCAAACGCTCTACCGATTGAGCTAACCAGGCAGTGATGAAAGCCCGATGCGGGGGTCGAACCCGCAGCCTTTTGATTGCTAATTTAAGAGTCAAACGCTCTACCGATTGAGCTAACCAGGCAAATCACTGGAGATGATTAAATCCTTGTTTAACTAGTACTCTTTATTAATTTTACACGGTAATACTTGTAAGTTTTGATCTTATTAATTGAATTACTAATTTATAATTGTTTTTAATGCCTATCCGTAAAGATTTCATCTTGTATCTAGGATTAAGAGCGAGTTTACGGTTACTGTAAATTTGCAAAATTTTGACCCAAATTTGGAAATATTTTACAAAGTAGTCTCTATCATAGTATTGTATGATGTTGCATCTCTTCACAAATGATGAGTTAAGAAAACAACAGTGAAGTTGCTAAAAACATTATGTCAATAAAGATATATATGGTGCCGGTTCCGTATTCTAAATGGCTATCTATTGTGGCTCAGAAAAGAGAAATCAGCCAGTAGAAAGACCTACACAATTCACGAACTCCGTCAGTCAGTCAATCATTCCTCATATACTCACACGCTCACATATACAAACTCTTCAACCTTCACTTCACTCAGTAACTCTTCAATCACTCTCTTTGCTCGTTCTTTTGTTCGTTGTTTGGTCGAGATTTTGCAGCCAATAAATGTCGCTTCTCACAATGTCGGACGAAAAATTATCGCAATAACAAATTCAACTCAAATTACAATTCAACTCAAACTATTAACATACACACCATGTCTATCCCCGGTTTTGGAGGTCCTGCCCCCATTGAAGAAGATCTTTCTTCCAATAAAAAGAACATTGTGATCCATCCCGGCCATGAATGGCGGATCGAAGTTCCTTTCAAATCGATACTTAAATTCAAAGTAATTAAAGGTATAGCTGAAGTTTTCGGTACAGAATTACCATTAAATATCGAATTACAATTATGCGGTATAAAGTCAGCTATTTATAATCCAAAAGGTACCCCCAATGATGAAGATTGTCATATTGAGTATACGATTTCAAGCAATAAAGACAACATGACAAATGAATCGGAAGATTTGATTGAATATATCAGTGAAGAAACCAACATGACACAATATATTAATTTACATTTTGCTTTACAATCGATTCGTCAACGGATTTCAGATTCAAATATGACATCAAATGATTCAAAATTACTTGGTCCAAGGGTATTAATCTTGGGTAGTTCAAGTAGTGGGAAGACTTCATTATCAAAGATTTTAAGTAGTTATGCAATCAAAATGGATAGTACCCCAATATTGGTAAATTTGAATCCACGTGATGGAGTTTTTGCATTACCTGGATCTTTAACTGCAACTCCAATCAGTGATAGTTTTGATATTGAAGCAAATCAAGGTTATGGATTTACAACCACTTCAGGTAGTTTATATCATAATCCAAAACAACCAATTGTAAAAAATTTTGGATTTACAGAGATTAAAGATAATTTGGAATTGTATAAATATCAAATTTCAAAACTTGGAATAACTGTTATGAGTCGTTTACAAGAAGATTCAAAAGTTAGAGATTCAGGAATTATTATTGATACTCCTCCACTTAATATAAAAGATATGAATATAATTGAAAATATCATTTCTGATTTCGAAATCAATTATATTGTTGTAATTAGTAATGAAAGATTATTAATTGAATTAAAAAAAAAATACAAGCATAAATTTGAAAATCATCAACTTGAAATATTAAAAGTTTCTAAAAGTGAAGGTTGTATTGAAAATGATGAAATATTTATTAGAAGATCACAAGAAGAAACAATTAAAGAATATTTTCATGGGAATTTTAAAACAAGATTATCACCTTTTAAAACTGATTTAGATTTTGGTGGTTTTAAAATTTATAAAGGTGTATTGACACTGGAATTATCATATTCATTTTTACCAGCTGGTGATTCTTATGAAAATGATGATGGTGAAAAATCAGATGATACTGATAAATTTTATAAATTACTTAATGAACCAAGTCCTTCAAATTTGGATAATTCAATTCTTGCAGTTACTCAGTTGCCTGAACTGAATTTTTCAAATAAAGAATTGTTAAATACTTGTATTTTGGGGTATGTTCATATACTGAAGTTTGATGAGGTGCGTAATAAGTTGAAGGTTTTGTTACCTTCTCCGGGGACGTTTCCAAAGAATGTGTTGATATCGACGAATATTGGGTATACAGAGTGAACTACGACGAGCGAACAAACGAGCGAACAAACGAGCGAACAAAAGAGCGAACGAACGAGCAAAGCGAGTGAGTGAGTGAGTGAGTGAGTGAGTGAGGAGTGAGTGAGTGAGTGAGTGAGTGAGTGAGTGAGGAGTGAGTGAGTGAGTGAGGAGTGAGTGAGGAGTGAGTGAGTGAGTGAGTGAGTACCGAGAGAGGAGAACTCAATAGAGAGACCCTCAATATGTATCCTTTCTAGTTACTTGTAATTAAAAATAGAATATTGATGTTGTAGAACTCTGACGAGTGAGTAAGCGTGAATCTCTGACCCACAGAACACTCTTTGTTTGATCTTTGAATTGCCGCAAAATGGTCGCTCGACGAGACTACCAGCTGTAAGAACAATGAAGTTTAGCGAGTGTCTTGTACTCGAGTAGTCATAGCTATCAATAGACCATGTTGTTTTTAAGAAATTTCATATAGTATAGAAGATGGCACACTTAACATTTTTGCTTGCTATGGAGAGAGCCTCAACCACAAAGCAAATACCCACGCACAGATAGTATTGTACGTAGAAATGAGTTTCGCAACCATTCAGAAGTTTCTCAGTGGTCTAGTCAGATATCCAGCGGTCTACTCAGTAGACTTCACTGGTCTAGTTAGCAATGTGTACCGCATTCAGTGCCTACTCAGCGGACTTCTCAGTGATCTACTCAGCAATTTACTCAGAAATATACTCAGCAATTTACTCAGAAATATACTCAGCAATCTATTCAACAATTAAGTCAGCAATCTAGTCAGTAGTCTACTTTGTAGATTACTTGGTGGATTTTGTATGCGTTTATCCCACCAATGGGTGCCAAAAAATACTTTCCATGCGCTTAGGAATTGCCGCAAAAACACATTTTTATGCGCCTACAATTCCAAGTATGATAAATACTTTATTAAACTCCTTATATGCGATTAAAGTATTCGGAATGATCTGTACCGAAAGAGGAATCTTTACTATATAAACCCTTTAAAAGTCAATTATTTAAAACAACAACAACAATCATTATGACCAAGATTACATTTTGCTTTAATTGGGAGGCTGCTCCTTATCATATTCCAATCTACATTGCTCAAACAAAGGGTTACTTCAAGGAAGAAGGGTTGGATATTGCTTTATTGGAACCATCTAATCCTTCTGATGTCACCGAATTGATTGGTAGTGGGAAAATCGACATGGGTTTAAAAGCAATGGTCCATACATTGGCTGCAAAAGCTCGTGGATTCCCCGTTACTTCTGTTGGATCACTTTTGGATGAACCATTCACTGGTATTTTATACTTGAAAGGTTCTGGAATCACTTCTGACTTTAAATCTCTTAAAGGTAAACGGATTGGATATGTTGGAGAATTTGGTAAGATTCAAATTGATGAATTGACCAAACATTATGGGATGACTCCAGATGATTATACTGCTGTTAGATGTGGTATGAATGTTGCCAAATACATCATTGATGGAACCATTGATGCCGGTATTGGGATTGAATGTATTCAACAAGTTGAACTCGAAGAATATTGTAAGGAAAAAGGTAGATCAATTGATGATGTTCAAATGTTGAGAATCGATCAATTGGCAGAATTGGGATGTTGTTGCTTTTGTACAATCTTATACATTGTTAATGATGAATTTTTGAAAGAGAATTCACAACAAGTTCGTAAATTTATGAAGGCAATCAAGAAACTGACAGATTATGTATTAAAAAATCCAAGACAAGCATGGAATGAATTTATTGATTTTAAACCACAATTGAACAACCAAGTTAGTTCAAAGATGTTTGAAAGATGTTATGCTTATTTATCCGAATCTCTTTATAATGTTCATCGTGATTGGAATAAGGTTACTAGGTATGGTCAAAGATTGGAAATTTTACCAGAAGGATATAAGCCAAATTATTCGAATGAATATTTGAGTTGGCCCGAACCGGAACAAGTTGAAGATCCATTGGAAGTTCAAAAGAGAATGGCCGAGTTGCAACAAGATTGTAAGACATGTGGTGGGTATAAGAGGTTACTTGGTGTGTATAACTGAGTATTAAAGGGTGTGACTGTATATGAGTGGAGAGTATGTCAAAATAGCGTATCACTAACTATGAAATATCACTGTGCATGTCACTCTATGTATAGTATGTCACTACACGTACAGTATCACTGACTATCAAGAGTATCTGTATATCACTCTATGTACAGCATATCATTGTTACTATGTAGTATATCACTACTTACTATGTACAGTATGTCACCAAGACAAATATGTTACTTGCAAAGGCATTTAGTCAATGTGGAGTAACTTTGAGTCGCAGTCACTCCGAATCACTCACTCACTTATACAAAAAACTCAACCATGATTCCTTTCTTGCTTCACGTTCAGCTTCAGGAACAAACGCAGCAATATGATTCTTGATTTTTTCAACACCTTCTTCTGCATTGACTTCTCTACCAATCACATCAACAAAATGCCCCTCTTTATCCATAAGATAAAAGAAAATCGAATGGTCAACAAGGTAATCTTGACCTGGTTTAACATCTGGTGGGGTCGAGAAATAAACTCTATATTGTTTACAAGCCTTTTTAACATCATCATAACTCCCTGTTAACCCAATGATTGAAGGATGGAAATCTTCCAAATATTCTTTAATTATTTCTGGAGAATCTCTTGCTGGATCACAAGTTATAAATATCGATTGTAATTCAATATTATCTTTTGATAAACTATTCAACATTTCACCTAATTTATCTAATTCATCTGGACAAATATCTGGACAATGTGTAAAACCAAAATAAACAAGTGAAAATTTATCACCAATCAAATTTTGATGAGTGAATTTTTCACCATTTTGATCAATTAAATTAAAAGCACCTCCAATAAGTGGTTTACCATATGAACGTTTTGCTTCAGTTTCTTTTTGAAGACGTAATTTTTCTTTTTCTTTACCAAACCAATATGTAAATCCACCTCCAACAAATAAAAGTACACAAACTGCTTTCCATGAAGCAAATTCAATCGAATTACTGGCCGCATATTTGGCTGTACTTTTACTTCCACCAATAGCAACCCTACTAAGAGGTCTTTTTGTTGGTTCTTTGGGCACCTCGTTGAGGAGTCTTCTAGCGGTGTGTAAGCTTCTAAATGTGATTCTTTTAAACATGATGGATTTGTAAGAAGTTTATAATTTTTTTCGTTAAATTTCACGCCATTTTTTATCCCATTTGAAAAATTACAAGGGTTCCTCACTCGCTTCGCTAACTCGTGCCATGACTTTACGTTTTAACGAATTACTAGATTGGTGTATCACCAATGGCACACACGTTTCTAAGAATTTGGAAATAACTCAAATAGCAGATTCAAATATCGGTGTTAAGTACACCAAAAAGGAAGACGATTCAGATGCATTAATCAAGTTACCTTTCAATCTTATCATCACTTCAAACACTGCAAAAATCTACTTTAAACAAGAATTGGATACTGAATTCCCTAAATTAAAAAGAAATCAACTCCTCAAATTATATTTATGCCTTTTCCGTGAAAAAAACCATCCGTATATCCTGTTGTTACCTTCCTTACAAGAGATCAATCCTCCGTATGTATGGACCCCAGAACACAAGCAACTTCTTAAGGGAAGCAACTTGGGCAACTCAATCAAGGATAATTTGAATCTACTTGTGGAAGAATGGTGGCAAGTGCTTGGTCAGGTTCCTGAATCAACAATAGAAAGACCTGGTCAACATTTCATCAGTATGAAGTTTTATTATGAACACAAGTACTATACTGATCAAGACTGGTTTGACTATCTAAGTAATGATCAAAACTATAATTGGGCAAGTTTTTCACAATACCTTTGGGCTTCTTGTATTCTTAAAAGTCGATCCTTCCCCACTTATTTGATCAAAGATTCGGTTGATTTTGATATTGAAAAAGATGAAGCAATGCTTTTACCATTGGTTGATTTACTCAATCATAATCCACAATCAAAAGTCAACTGGATAGTCGATGACAAGTATTTTAAATTTAGTTGTGAGAATCCTGTTGATGGAGTCGAATTATTCAATAACTATGGGATGAAAGGTAATGAAGAGTTGTTACTTGCTTATGGGTTTTGTCTTGCTGATAACTCAGCTGATTCTGCTGCACTCAAAATCAAAGTACCATTATCGATCATTGATGAAATGAAGCAATTTGGTATACAATTACCCAAATTGGAAGACTATACAATGAGTGTTATTAAATCAAGCGAAACATTTGAAGATGAATATAAAGATGGGTTACTTTTCTTCATCACCAAAACAAACCTTCCAACCAATCTTATTCAAGTATTTGAATACCTTGTACAAAACAAAAATGAACAGAAGAAGACTACGTTAAGAATGAAATTAGCTGGGTTGAATCATTTACGTCAAGCCATAGAAACAAAAGCCAATTTGATTCAACAAATTCCAGAGTCACCCGAGACTAGAAATATCAAGTTATACCTCGACTCTCAAAGACAAATCTTCCAGTCTACTATCAAATCGATCAAGCATATTGAAAAGGAATTATTAGCCAAACACAAACAGTCACTTGTTACTTTAAAAAACGTGTACAAAAAAGATATACCGTTCCAACAAGGTCTTTTGCTTGGATTTGGGGTGATGAATTATCAACATATTCTTGAATCTCAATTACAAGATCAATGCTGGCTTTTATACCTCCTCAGATGTTTCAACAAGAAAGAGTTGGATCAAGAGGATGCTTACTTGCCCGATTGGATCCATAAATTGGCAGTTGAAATGCGTCTGGTTATTGAAATCTCTTCACAAGAAATTGTTCAATATAAAGATATTTATCAAAACCTTATACCTCCATTATGTGAATCTGTACCTCAAGTGTTTGGTAAGGGAAGTTGGACTGTTGAAGATCTTATTAGTAGTGCCAAACTTTTAGATCAAATTAGTTTTGTTAGAGGAAAAGATCAAGAATGTATTTTGGTAAGAAATGTTTAATGAAATATATAATTTATATAGATATAAAACGTCTATTCTTCCTTGACACCACCACGGCCAGCAACTTCGGCGGCTTCAACACTTTGCTTGTCAGTCTTGACTTCGGAACCACCACCCATCAAAGCCAGCATGAAGTTTGGAGCAGCCTTAAAAGGTCTTTTCAAATCTCCACTAGCTGGAACACCAAACAAATGGATCTTAACGATGTTGGCTTCAAAAGCAGACTTGACGGAAGAAACAGATTGCATGACTAATGGGTTTGTATATTTCATGTAAACATGCATGAAACCCATCATTGCCAAAGAAGTGAAAACAGATTTGATCAACAGATCAACTTGTTTCAAGTCATATTCCTTAACGGTGGTAACAACGGCCTTTGGTTGACTTTCGCCAGACATAGGGTTGGCTGGTTCAACGTACTTCATCGTGGTCAAATCATTCTTGCTTTGAATCTTAAACCTGGTGTATAAATAAACTCCAAGTCCAATTGCTTGACAAGACAAATAGAAAACACGGACATAAAAAAGAATGTCTGGATTTTCCAAGTCCAAACGACGGGAGACTTGCATCATGACAAGCATGACAACGATATTGGTAACGGCTGGATTCATCTTTACCTTGTATTAATTTGATTTTTAAAAGAAACACTCGTTGAAATTTTTTAAATTGTTGATAATTTTTCGCAAACACTAACGGCGAATTAATTTTGTGCTTTCGAACTTTAAAGAAGCACCTGGAAGCGCGATAAGAAATGTATGAGGAGGAGGAAAGTATAGTTATAACAGAGATGTACTGGTTAGTATGACTGAGATGTAGAATGTACATCGGATAAGTGATATGCTTAGACAGTGATCATAGTGTATAGTTGGCATATATGTACACGTAAGGTATATAGTACGGCTACGTAAGATATATAGTGTACACGTAAGGAATGGTGTACGGCCACGTAAGATATATAGTGTACACTGTGTAAGGTATGATGTACATGTTGAGTGTGCATGTTGAGAGTACAGTCTAGTGCACACGTTGAGAGTATAGTGCAAACGATAACCACTAGTAAATTCTCGATACTAGTACACAAGATCCGTACCGCAGTAGTTAGGCTACATATCTAGACCTGATTTATACTATTTCTAAAAGGCATATATGATCAAACTATTAAAACACCTCTTCTTCTTGGGTGACATCACCAAACTCCCAACAACCCAAATGTTGTTGTTTGGCACCAGCTTGAAGTTTTGTGATTTCGGAAACATAATCCTTAACTACAGGCTTGATTTGTTTGGTGTTAACAATTGCCCAACCTTCCTTAACCAATTGCTTGTTAATTGTATATGTAGGGTCCTTGACCGATTCTTCAGAATCATACAAGACCGATTCATATTCGGCGGTTCTGGCACTGTTTGGTAAAGCACTAATAACCAACTTCTTATCAAAAACAAGATCTTCTAAAGCATAGATGGCTTCGGTCAAATAATCGGTTGGCTTTGTTGGAGGTAAATCCAAATTTTGCAAAGTTGTTGTGTGTGCAAATGGTGGAATAATATTGGTAGAAAATTTGACTGGTAAACTTCTTAAAGCTGAAAGAGATACATTATCAATATTACCAAAATCCAAATGTTGAACTTGAAACTTGTTGGAGATTTTATCATATGATAAAACACGAGCTCTATAATATTTGCCATTTTCATTAAATTTGGCACTAACAAATTCACCCTTTTTAGGTGGTTTGGTCAAATTGAATGGTAAATCGGTAGATATACTACTTGCACTAGGCATTTGTAAGTGGAATTCACCAAACAGTTTCTTAAAATTAGTGAACTTGTTAATTTCTGAAAGAAATTGAAAAGATAAAACACCTTCTTTGTTGATATCAACAACTTCAACATCAAAAAATTCAGGTTTACTAATTTGCAAGGACTCAATTTGTGGAACTTGAACTTCGGTTTTAGCTTCATAATTTACCCAAAGACCCTTTTTAGAAGATTTGGCAATTGCTTCAGCCTTGATCAATTCAGAAACAAAAGTATTTGAATTAACGGCAAGTTCATGAACTTTAACATAACCTTGTTCCAATAATGAAACTTGTAAAGGAACAATTGCTGCAGAATTGACAAATAAATTCCCAATAAACCCACCAACCTTGTCAGTATCATAAATTTCAAATTCAACATTTCTTTGTAAGATCTTCTTTGAAATGAATTTCAATCCAGCATCAGAAGAAATCGACTTTTCATTTGATAATCCACCTAAAATCAAAGTTAATTTAACTCCTTCCTTAGGATTGAACAATTTGACTCTATTCACATTTGGAATGAATTCAACATGATAGCCAGCAACCCTACCTTTTTGCTTGAACCCGTTCAAGAAGGTTTTGGCCCTTGCGGCATTTTCAGAGGCATCAACAATTCTGGTACCAACGGTTAATAACTTATTGATATCACCGGTACTGAAAATACCCTTCTTTTCGGTTTTGGATTCTTCTTCAAGTTCAACAAGTTTATCCCAATTCAATGAACGTTCACCTGTAGTTGCCTTATTATGTCTAATGACACCAGCAAAACCTTTTGTTACCAACAACTCGGACAAGTCGGTGTTGCCGAATTTCAAGCTAACCATGAATCTGGCATCGAACCCCAAATCCTTATTTTCTCCTCTATGACCATCGACAGTCAAAGTAGTTACTTTGCCAATAACTTGTTGTCTTACAAACTCACGAACAGTAGCAACCAAAGCTTGTTGTTGTTGATGGGTAGCACCCAAAGTCGATTCGTTTGGTCTTGGACCTCTGATCGAAGCTAATTGTACGGTATGCTCTTGATCATTAGGTAAACGAACAATCAATGTGTCGGCAGAAATCACACGAACAACATGGACACCTTCAATAACGGCGCCTGGTCTTAAAACAGAAGACGTAGCAGAAGAAGAAGAAGAAGATGGAGCTGCTGCTGCAACCTTAGTAGATGCAAACAAGCCTTTACCCAAAGCCTTAGCGGTTAGTTCTGCCTTTCTGTAAGTGGCCATTGTACTCGAACCAACCAAGGTTGATTGCCAGTCGACAACCTCGGCCAACCCCAATTCCAAGAGTTTTTGATGGATATCATTACCAGAAGGATGGTGGATCAAAGCAATCGGCACACCTGTTTGGCTTTCCCCGATGATGGACGCCGTCAATTCGGCTTTGGTGGTTAAAAGCTTATCTTCAACAAACTGCTTTGCTTCTTGGGCAACCTTAAGGTGTGTTTGATCATCTGTTCTAGGTGCCTTAATCCCACCCAACAACAATGGGGTTGTCACATGTTGAGATTCACCAATGATCAATCTTGCCATGACTCTATCACCACTAATCACTTTTTCAACAATCATTTTGATTGGATAAGTCTTTGATTTATTTGTGATATTTTCATTCAAATCAATGGTTTCAATAGGTACCAATGAAGTATCCCATAAACCAACACCATTCAATTTTGCATCATTTTGTATTTCTGACAATTCATAGAAAATATCACCATCCGATTCACTAAAATTTTCCTTTAATTTAACCAACCCTTTTGATAACAAATGAGCGATTAAAGACTTGAAAATAGGAGCTTGAACATCACCAAACTCACGTCCAGTGGTGGAATTCTTGAAATTGACCTTAAATTTGATTTCTTTACCGATAATCAATTGTCTAAGAAATTCCTTAGATGCAAAAGAGTCTTCTGCCCTAACATAAGAAAGTGTCAAAATTCTTTCAGGAATTGGGAATTGGGTGGTTTTGGAAGGAATGAGGACAAGAGTATCGCCGCTCAATACATTCTTGACTTTAGCAGCAAAAACAGACATTATATATCAATTGTGTATAAAGAGAATACAATAGTGTCGAAAATGGGGTTGAAAATTATTGGGTGCGTTGTCTAAAAAGATCAACAAAATGGCTGAAATTTTACAAAAAGCTAAACGACCTTAAAAGTTAAAAAAAATTTCAATTAGTTAATTTGAATGGCACGCAGTACGGCACACAAGAGATTGTTAAAGGAGTACCAATTGTTGGTGAAAGATGCCCCTCCAGGAATAGTGGCTGGTCCCGTATCGGAAGATGATTTATTCCATTGGGAATGTTTAATTGAAGGTCCATCAGATACTCCATATGAAAATGGGGTATTTCCTGCAATAATGACTTTTCCTAAAGATTACCCTTTGGGTCCTCCAACACTTAAATTCGACCCTCCATTGTTGCATCCAAACATTTACGCCGACGGCACCGTGTGTATACTGATTTTACATCCTCCTGGTGAAGATCCAAATCAATATGAACGCCCTGAAGAAAGATGGTCTCCAGTTCAAAGTATAGAAAAGATTTTATTGAGTGTAATGTCAATGTTGGCAGAACCAAATCCAGAAAGTGGTGCGAATATTGACGCTTGTAAGCTATGGCGTGATCATCGTGAAGAGTATAATGAGCAGATCCGTAGACATGTGAGAGAAAGTTTGGGTTTATAGTCATTTAGAGGGTTGTTATATTTTATTGTAGTGATCTGTTGTTGAGACTTTAGTAGTGAAGAGACTTGTAATTTTTTCCATGTATATTAAATTTACTGATAATCTTTCAGTAGAGATGAGAACAGAAGTTTGCGTGATTGGTGGCGGGGTATCCGGTCTTAAGGCGGCACAAACGTTACTTAATGAATCAAATGGGAAGTTTACGACAAAAGATTTGGTTTTGCTCGAAGCACAGAGTCAATTGGGTGGACGTATTTTGACCGACCGAGTAAAACTGGTTTTGGGAAATCATTATGATCTCGGTGCTTCATGGTTTCATGATTCATTGACAAATCTGGTGCTACAAGACTTGTTAAACGACCATGACTTTAATTTTGCTAGAGATACTTGTTTCAACGATGGCGATCCAATGGTTTTTGACCTGGATGGTGCTGTGGATATGACTGGGCTTAAAGTGAATCGTGTCGTTGAAGATTTGGAAAAATATGTTGAAATCTACTTTTTCGATCTGTTAGCAAAACAAGATATGCTGATGAAACAGTTTGTCGATATATTTCTTGAAAAATACGGCTTTGCACTTAGTAGTGACCAACGTAAATACGCTAAGAAATATATGCGCTACTTGGAAACATGGTTTGGATGTTCATGGGAAGTGATGAGTGCGAAATACGCAGTAATGGATCATCAGGGACGAAATGTTTTTAATGAGAGAGGTTACGATTATGTTGTGGAAAAGTTAGCGAGACAAATTTCACCCGAGTGTATTCGCACGGCGGCACCGGTACGAACAATTTACCGTAGAAATCGTGATACTCCTGAAAAATTGTGTGTTGAGACGGTAAGTGGAGATCGTATATATTGTAATTACGTTGTTGTGACTGTACCACAGAGCGTTCTACAATTGCCGCCTACACATGAGTACGCACTCTGCTGGGAGCCGCCATTGCCCAAGAACATCACAGATGCAATTGCTTCGGTGCATTTTGATGCTTTAGGCAAGGTTATCTTTGAGTTTGACACCGTTTGGTGGCCTCAGCACGATTCATTTCTACTTTTGGCAGATGAAAATTTAGAAAGATTAGACGGTTCAGTCCCACCATCATTTTCATTTCCTGCGTACGCAGTAAATATGCCGAGCGCCAATGGTGGTGCACTTTGTATTCTTACACCGTCTCCCTTGACCGAATTTTTAGAGACAAATCCGCACCATGCGTGGGAATATTTTGCACCAATGTTGCAAAAGCTCGCCGTAGCAAAAATGACAACTCCTGTAAATGTTATTAGTTCAAATTGGACTCAGAATCCATATATTAGAGGTTCATATACTTCACTTCATGTGGGAGATGATGCTTCAGAGTTGATTATCCAGTTGTCTGGCGAAATCGACGGTGTTGGGTTGGCCGATAAGAACATTCGTTTTGCCGGGGAACATACAATTGCTGACGCCACTGGATGTGTTCATGGTGCTTACAATAGTGGAGAGCGTGAAGCAAAATGGATAATCGAAAATTGCTAACCAAATTTCCTGTGTATAATTTTTTTTTTCAATTGAGATGATTTTGAAAAAAAAGTACCAATTGTTCCACTATATATCAAATCAACACATAATGGCTACTAAATTTGACGCTGAAAACGCAGACAACTTGGAAGATATCGAAAAGCAATTTGCCGTCAAGGCAGTTATGCAAGCCGAAACTTACTGGGGTCTCGTTGAGAAAATCCCTGGTTCGAAATTGAAATTGACTCAATTCGATGATGAAATCTTTACTAGTTTCTTAGAAGAATTTCCTGAATATAAGGACCCAGCGAAGGTGGCTCTTATTGATGAAGCCGAAATCAAGAGTGTTGCTGGTAAGGCCAAATGGAGAGTCTTTTGTGACAAGTTCAACGAAATCGATGACTACAACTTTGGTACTTTATTAAGAACAAATTCTAAGCAAGAATATTCTCAAGAAAACACCATTTTCGTTGTTAGAATCCAGTTTTATGCCTTTGAGATTGCCAGAAACAGATATGGATTGAACGACTGGGCTTCTCAGAATTAAGCCATGCTTCCTGGCGAATCATATATCATATCCAGCTCTCATATCGCTATCATATATCCTGTACTTATATCTTTTTTTTGTAGTGCGTAAACTTTTTTCTTTGCGATTACATAATCTTAACTTTCAACAAATTTGTTTTGAATTAAAACTCCCTGTAGAGCCAATTATAACTACTTGTAGAACAGATGAACTCAACAGCCAGATCACTGGGAAGGCCTCAGAATGGAAATGGCGGAAACAACGTTCAATGGCAACAACAATTGAACCAAAGTCAAGGTCAGCCAAATCAAAATCAACAACAACTGCAGACCCAAAATCTGCAAAATTACCATCAACAACATCTTCAAAATGGTCAATATACTTTACCTGGAGTCATCAACTATCTAACCTCAGAATTCACCAATTTGGAGAGGTATAAAATAATCAATAATTTGGAAAAATCGGAAATGAAGTATAAAATCATACAATTACAAGGAGAATTAAATGCTTTAAAAGTGATCAGTGATAAGCAAAAGCAAAGAATTGAAGAATTGGAAGTTGAAAATCAAGAATTAAAAGGTGGGAAAGCTAAAGATCAAACTTCAGTGTATACCGATCATTTCATTCCTGAGATCGATTTACAGATCATCAAGAAATCGAGACAACAATTGACAAAGTCAATGAAGGAAATTGTTAATTTACTTAAAGTGCCCACTGCCAAAACAATCAATTATTTGGGGTTACCGCATCCAGATGAAGGTGAAGAAATGCATAATGATTTGGATGATTTATTGAGTCAACAGCATCCTCAAGATAAGATTCAGAACAATTTTGAGGATGCTTTTGATTTTAACGTACAAAATATAGTCGACTATACAAAACCATCGATAACTGCTCAATATTTCACAGATGATTCAGCTGAGGCATTGACTGATTTGGCAAGTAGATCCGATCCAAGGAATGCATTATCTCCTGAGTATATGCTCAATGAGATACCTGCAGCCATTATCGAGCAGCAAGAGGGGCCAAGGGAACTTCCGTCGAGCACAGATGATCTAGTTAGTGATGCTGAAACAGAAGTGTTTGATGAGCCAGAAGAAGTAGAAGACAAACTTGTGAAACATGAAGAAAAAATGGATCAAATAGAAGAGGAATCAGAAGTAGACCCTCAAGTACAAATACCGAATGAAAAGTACACTTTCGAGCATCTCGATAACACCATCAATTTAATCATGAATGACAACTCCGGTCTTATTGAAGTTTTAGAAAAGCTGACTGGAATCAGCTCATCTAATTCAATCAAGTTTATAAATATCAATGTCGAACATATCGTTGATATAGCACATTTCGACCATGATGAGTATATTGTGGTACAGAATGATGGTTCTGTGTACTTTTTCAGTAATGGAAGTGAAGAAAAAATCCATGGTCCACTTAAATCAGCCTCGGTTATTAGGTCAAGCTATATAAAACCTGAACTCAGCATCAGTGCATTGGTGATGGATTTATCTACCGGTTCAGATTTCAAGCTGAAAGTGTTTCTGATAAAACGTGATTCAAATGAGTTTGTGGTACAAGAAATAGGTTCATATAATAAAGAATTCTTTGGGGTATCTCAAGAAACTGAAGTGAGTTTCAGTGAATGGAAAAAAGTGGAAGGTACACTCCCATTTGAATTGATTTATAAGGTTGGAGATTCGTTTGTTAGTTTAGATGTGAACAACAAGAAGTTGCACTAGAAGAGTAATCAACAAGAAGTTGAACTAGAAAGTAGTAATATACATGCGCTATCAACGAGTAATATGAGAAAACCGCGCTACCAACTGGGTAATAACGCTACCAAACCGCGCTACCTTATCTAATCAGAAAAAGAAAAAAAAAATTTCGAGATGCCAGAAAAAAATTAAAAACGTTTTCATCTTCTTGTAAGCAGCTAACAATGTCTGGCCAGTCCTTTGACGACTTTATAAAGCAGCAGCAGCAAGCCCAGAAGCCAAAAGGCGCTGGGTACAGAAACGCTAACTTTCAAGGTAACTTAGGGTATGCTAATGATGGATATAACAACTATCAAGGAGGTTATCAAGGAGGTTATCAAGGAGGTTATCAAGGCGGATTTAGAGGAAGCAGAGGTTCATACCAAAACTCACAAATCAGCACACCAGTCGAGTCTTTACCTGGAAGTGGAGCTGCTACCCCTAACACAAACGCATCTACCACCTCATTAACCTCGTTGAACACTGCTTTGAGTAAGTTAAACATTGAAAATGTTCCATTTCAAGAAAATTTATCCAATATTCAACGTGCTACTAAAATTGGTGAAGTAAGATCGGAAGTTTTAGTTATTGTTGAAACAATTGAAAATGAATCTATTTCTGTCATTAATGAATGGAAATTACTCGATATTATTAAATCATTGGCCAAACCAAAGAATTCTCCATTGGTTAGAGAAGCTTCTTTATTACTTATTCAACAATTGGCTGTCACTTTTGGAGGTAAAACTCCTAAAGAAGCTTATTTGTTACAATTTTTAAGTGTTTGTTATGATTTATTTGCTGATAAAGATAAAAACGTTGTTAAAGCTGCTAAATCAAGTAGTGATAGTTTATATGGAATTTTTGCAGTTGAAATTTTAGGAACTCTTGTTTTAGAAGAATTACTTAATTATTTAAAATCTTCAGCAAAATGGAATTCAAAATTGGCAGCTGTTACAACTTTTGAAAAATTAATTGATGAAGTTCCATCAGATCTTTTAGAAATGCAATTTATTAAAGTTGTACCAGTTTTATGTGATTTATCAACTGATTTTAAACCAGAATTAGCAAAACAAGGTTTACGTACTTTAAAGAAATTTGTTAAGATTTTAGATAATTTGGATTTACAAAATAAGTTTGATTTAATTGCTGAAACTTTAGCAGATCCTCAAAAAGTTACTGAATGTATTAAAAGTTTATCATCAGTTACATTTGTTGCAGAAGTTACAGAACCTGCATTATCACTTCTTGTACCTATTTTAGACAAATCTTTAAAAATGTCATCTTCTTCAAATGATCAATTAAGACAAACGGTTGCAGTTACTGAAAATTTGACAAGATTGGTTAATAATAAGAGAGAAATTGAACCATTTATTCCTATTTTAATGCCTGGTGTTACAAAAGTTGTTAACAATGCTTCATTACCAGAAGTTAGAGAATTGGCTGAAAAAGCTTATAAAGTTTTAAAAGAAGCTGAAGATGAACAATCAGATGGAAAATTCCATGGTCGTATTTCTTTGGAACAAGCAAGAGAATTTTATGCACCAATTCCAGAAGATTTGACAACATATATGCAAGATGAATTAATTGCCAATTATTTGGATCATATTTTACAATCAGATGCAAATGTTAATGATTGGAAACGTTTAACTGAATATTTAAAATTAGTAACTAATGATTTTGAATATATTGAAAATATCATTAATAATTTAAAGAAATTATTTAATCCAGAAACTGAAAATATTGGTGAAGAAGATGGAGTTATTGAAATTGTTAATGCTGATTTTTCATTAGCTTATGGTACACGTATGTTATTAAACAAAACAAACTTGAGACTTCTTAAAGGTCATAGATATGGTTTATGTGGACGTAATGGAGCTGGTAAATCTACTTTGATGAGAGCCATTTCAAAAGGTCAATTAGAAGGATTCCCACTGGCTGATGAATTGAAAACTTGTTTTGTAGAACATAAATTACAAGGTTCTGAAGCTGATATGGATTTGGTTACATTTATTGGTTCAGATCCAGAATTAATTCATGTTGGAAAAGAAGAAATTTCTCAAGCTTTACTTAAAGTTGGATTCCCACAAGAAAGATTAGAACAAAATGTTGGATCACTTTCTGGTGGTTGGAAAATGAAATTAGAATTAGCAAGAGCAATGTTAATGAAAGCAGATGTTTTACTTTTAGATGAACCAACAAATCATTTGGATGTTACAAATGTTCAATGGTTAGTTGAATATTTGATTGAAAATACTGAAATTACTTCATTAATTGTTTCTCATGATTCTGGATTTTTGGATAATGTTTGTACTGATATTATTCATTATGAAAATAAAAAATTGGCTTATTATAAAGGAAATTTATCTGAATTTGTTAAACAAAAACCTGAAGGAAAATCTTATTATACTTTAACAGATTCAAATGTTAAAATGACATTCCCACCTCCAGGAATTTTAACTGGTGTTAAATCAAATACTCGTGCAGTTGCAAGAATGTCAAATGTTACATTTGCTTATCCAAATGCTCCAAAACCTTCATTAGTTAATGTTTCATGTTCTCTTTCACTTTCATCTCGTGTTGCAATTTTAGGTCCAAATGGTGCTGGTAAATCAACTTTAATTAAATTATTAACTGGTGAAACTATTCCAAATGAAGGAAAAGTTGAAAAACATCCAAATTTAAGAATTGGTTATATTGCTCAACATGCTTTACAACATGTTGAACAACATAAAGAAAAAACTGCTAATCAATATTTACAATGGCGTTATCGTTTTGGTGATGATCGTGAAGTTTTATTAAAAGAATCTCGTAAAATTTCAAAAGATGAACAAGATCAATTAAAAAAACAAATTGATATTGAAGATGGTAGAGGTCCTCGTTGTATTGAAGCAATTGTTGGTAGACAAAAATTAAAAAAAACTTTTCAATATGAAATTAAATGGTTAAATTGGTTACCAAGATATAATTCTTGGATTCCAAAAGATATTTTAATTAATCATGGATTTGATAAATTAGTTCAAAAATTCGATGATCATGAAGCTTCAAGAGAAGGGTTAGGTTATCGTGAATTAACTCCATCTGTAATTAGAAAACATTTTGAAGGTGTTGGATTAGATGGTGATATTGCTGATCATACTCCAATGGGTTCATTATCTGGTGGTCAATTGGTTAAAGTTGTTATTGCTGGTGCAATGTGGAATAATCCTCATTTACTTGTTCTTGATGAACCAACAAATTATTTGGATAGAGATTCACTTGGTGGATTAGCTATTGCAATTAGAGAATGGTCTGGTGGTGTTGTTATGATTTCTCATAATAATGAATTTGTTGGTGCTTTATGTCCTGAACAATGGCATGTTGAAAATGGTGAGGTTGTTCAAAAGGGAACTGTTGCTGTTGATAATAAACGTTTTGAAGATAAAGCAGATGAACCTGAAAATGATTCAACTCCTTTAGTTGTTCCAATTAAAAAGAGAGCTGATGATGATGATTCTCCAGCTGATATCAAAGTTAGAATTAGAAAAAAGAAAATGACTAGAAATGATAAAAAATTACAAGCTGAAAGAAGAAGATTACGTTATTTGGAATGGTTAAATACTCCAAAAGGTACTCCAAGACCTCCTGATACTGATGATGAAGAAGATTAATTATTAAATTTATTTATATATTCATAAAATATTAGATTTTTTACTGAAATTGTGATTAAAATTCATTTAATTATACTCGTTAAATTTTTCACGCTTTCGCGGTAATTTTCCCACTATTTCTCGCAAAAGTTATGCATTTTCTCGCTAACGCTCACTATTTCTCGGTAGATGCCCAGTCCCTCGCTACTGTTTCGTGTTCACTATTCACTCACTCAAGCTTATTCTGCTCATTATACACTCAGTAGATCTACCCAACCGCCACGCCTGCAGGTGCACACTCTTAGTAAATACACACTGACTCGCCAGGCTCGTTTGTGCTCACTATTAGTTCACTCTTGGTCAACGCGCATTCACTCGCTAGGCTCGTGGAGGCTCGTTTGTGCTAAATTTATGTCGCATGTCGCAAACAAATCCTCGCATTCTTAAATTTCTCGAAGGCAAAAACCAACTTAATCACCACACTAACAACACACAATTAACATGGCTGATAGATATTCATTTTCATTAACAACATTTTCACCAAGGTATGTAATCCCAAAACCTAATCACAGATCACCAGACAAATACTAACATTCAATAGTGGTAAATTGGTTCAAATTGAATATGCACTTAACGTTGTAAAACAAGGTGTAACTACCATTGGTATTAAAGCTGCAAATGGGATTGTTCTTGCAACAGAAAGAAAAGCAAACTCATCACTTTTAAAGAATGATACAAACACTAAAATTGAATTGATCACTCCAAATATTGGTATGACATATTCTGGAATGGGTCCTGATTTTCGTGTTCTTGTAGATAAAGCACGTAAACTTGCACATACAAATTATAAAAGAATATATAATGAATATCCTCCTGTTAAAATCATGGTACAAGAAATCGCAAAAGTAATGCAAGAATCAACTCAATCTGGTGGTATTAGACCTTTTGGTGTATCATTACTTGTTGGTGGTTATGATGAACATTCTGAAAAATTCCAATTATATCAAGTTGATCCAAGTGGTAGTTATTTTCCATGGAAGGCAACTGCAATTGGTAAAACGTCGAATTCTGCAAGAACTTTCTTAGAAAAAAGATGGAATGAAGATTTAGAATTGGAAGATGCAATTCATGTTGCTTTATTAGCATTAAAAGAATCAGTTGATGGTGAATTAACAGGTGAAAATTTGGATATTGCAATTGTAAGTGAATCTCAAGAACATTTATTGGGTTTTAAAGGTACAGATGAAGAAGGTCCAAGATTCAAGAAGTTGAGTGCAGAAGAGATCAACGATAGGTTAGATGCGTTGTAGATAAATAAATGAAGAGTTTATGAGATTGTAGTAGAGTTGTGTCAAGAGGTGTATAGATGATAAGTATTAGATTAAATAGCATGTACGCACTGCATATAATTTAGATCAATCACGTGATAAACCTGCTTTTTTTTTTTTCTATTTGAGGCATCGCAGTTGCAACAATTTTTACACTACTACAGCAGTCATGGTTAAACAACGTAAAGGTAAGCAAACTACCAAAAAAAGATCATCTCGTAAGATCTTGGATGCTTTCCAAATCGCAGAAAGACAAGAAAACGGATATGGAGACGAAGATTCTCAAGGGTCAGGAGATGATGACTTGGAAGTTCATGATGGGATCATGGATGCAAGTCGATTTTTAAAAGAACAAGGTGATCAAAATGATGAATTTGAAGATGAAGAACTTGATTCTGATGAAGCTTTAGGTTCAGATGATGATTATGATATTTTGAATTCGAAATTTTCACAAACTATTAGAGATAAAGTTAAGAAAGAAAAGGCAAAGGAAAGAAAGAGAAGACGAGGTGAAGAAGATAGTGAAAGTTCTAGTGAAGATGAAGGGTATAATAGTATTGATGAGAGTCAATTAGTTTCTTTATCCGAAGCATGGGCCATGGATGATAAAGATTTGAAGAAATCGACCAATGATGGGGAGTCAAAAGATGTTGTTTTAAATGATGCTTGGGAAAGTGAAAGTGAAAGCGAAAGTGAAGATGAAAGCTCCAGTGAGAGTGAAGGTGAAGAAGAAAGTGATCAAGACATCTTTAATAATTCCGATGATGAACCAGTCACTTTGTCTAATACCGTCTCACACTTAAAAGCACAATTAAAAAAACCACCAACAGAAAGAAAACGTCTTATTACAGAATCAACACAAGAAAATGAATTTGGGATTCCAAGTGGAGGTGCCAAATTATCATTGGCTGATATGATGTCAGCTGTTGATTCGACCATTACTCAAGATGCCATATTGATTGATTCTCATGAGTCAAACAATTCACTTGCCGTTCCATTACCACGTCGTATTCAAGAAAGACATGATAGAAAAGTTGCATATCAAATAGCTAAAGAAGAAGTCAATAAATGGCAAGAAGTTATTCAAAAAAATAGAGAAGCAGATCATTTACTGTTCCCAATGAATGAAGCCCCCAAACCAGATACTTCAACTAATGCATTTAAACAAACAGATTTAATGACAACAGATTTAGAAAAAAAAGTTAATGATCTTTTAACTAAATCTTCATTAATTGATGATGAAAAAGAACAAAGATTTGAAGAAATTGCAATTGCCAAAATGTCACCAATTGAAATGAGAAAAAGAACTCAAGAATTAAGAAGAATGCGTGAATTAATGTTTAGAGATGATATGAGATCCAAGAGAATCAAAAAAATCAAATCAAAACAATATCATAAGATTCAAAAGAAAGAAAGATTAAGAAATGAAGCCTTGGTTGAAGATTCAGAAGAATCTGATGATGAAGATCATGATTTAAAAAGAGCTCAAGAAAGAATGAGTTTAAGACATAAGACTCATTCACAATGGGCAAAATCAATGATTAAAAGTGGACTTTCAAAAGATTCAAATAATAGAGCCGAATTAGAAGAAATGTTAAGACAAGGTGAACGATTAAGATCAAAACAATTAGGATTCCGTGATGGTGAACAAAGTGATGATAATATTTCTGACATTGAAAAAGAGATTGCAAAAGATAATCAAGATCAAGATGAAACCGATAAACTTAATTTAGGTAAAGGTGTACTTGCAATGGATTTCATGAGAAAAGCTGAAGCTAAAAGAAAGCAAGAGAATTTAAAAGAATTACAAGAATTAAAGAAATTACAAGATGGTGAAGATCTTGACCAATTTAAGAAGGAAAATAACTCTGTCAATGTCACATTAAATCAAGGTAGAAGAGTTTATGCTCCAAGTGCTTCTGCTCTTAAAAAAGATATGGATGAACTTGATGAACAAATCATCGATGAAATTGGAGAAGAAGAATCGAATAATTTAATTAACAAATTGAGTAAAAAATTCGATGAAAAGGAGAATGTTGAAATTAGAAATGGAAGTGAAGATTCTGGAAGTGACAATGATTCTGAAAATTCCAGTGAAAATGACTCTCAAAATGACTCTGAAGATGACTCTGAAAATCCATGGTTAACTGCTGGAACCACTCCAAAGCAAAATGCTAAAAAAATTACTACAATTGATAAATCTTCAAGTAAATTTGCAAAAGCTGCTGCAAAGATCGCCAAAAAAAGATCGATTTCTTCTCGTGACGATGAAGGTATAATCAATGTTGATAATGTACTTAAAATCAATAAAGAATCCGATTCTGAAGATGAAGATGATTCGGATGATAACATGATGTTTAAACAAAAAGACTTGATCAAACAAGCGTTCGCAGGCGATGATGTGGTCAAAGAATTCAAGGCTTCCAAGAAGCAAGTCATTGAAGATGAAGATGACAAGGAAGAAGACGTCACATTACCTGGATGGGGTTCATGGGGTGGTGGTGATGAAGATCAAAAACCAAAAAGAAGATTTATTAAAAAAATCGCTGGTATTAAACTGCAAGATAAAAGAAAAGATAAAGATTTAAAAAATGTCATAATTAATGAAAAAGTTAATAAAAAGAATTTGAAATATCAATCTAGTGCAGTACCATTCCCATTCGAATCAAGAGAACAATATGAACGTTCTTTACGTATGCCACTTGGTCAAGAATGGACAGCAAGAGCCACACACGAAGAGATGATTGCTCCAAGATTGAATATCAAACAAGGTGTGGTTATCGATCCGTTGAAGGCTCCATTCAAGTAGTGGTCGAGATCACTACTATGATCGACGAGTATCTACAATGTATAGTAATAAATAATTAAGTTTATAAGTAAAAAGTCTCTAGTGTAATAGTTGAACTGGTAGGTCAGTCGGCAGTGAGTCGGAAGTGAGACTTGCTTACTCCTCACTAGTTACTCACTCATTTGCTTCGCTCGTTTGTTCGTCGGTCATTCGTTCTCCAACAACCCATTTCTATCAGCCCATGCCTTACCACTAAGAAAAACACCATGTGGATCAAGCTGCTTTCTAATTTCATTAAACAGTGTCAAACGTTCACCAAACCATTCTTTCATCAATGGTTGGAATCCAATCATGGAATAGAAAGGTTCGGCACCAAAATCACTTTGTAATTGAGTATCTTTAACCGATTCATGTGGTCCATTTACACCAATAAAGTTCTTTGCCCAATGAGGTTTACCACCTGCTTTAAACATGATATTCTCAAAGATTTGGAACCATTGATGAGTCTTAACATTAGTACCAAATGGACGATACATAGTTGCATTAATGAAAAGTGTAAGTTGATCATTTGAAGGTTCACCAACTACATATTTTGAATCCGGAGAATTATCCAAATATGGACGTAAATTATTTCCTGGAATTGGGCCTGGACTAAGTCTATTTCTTGTACTTAACCACAGTTGAGATGGATATAATGAAGGATTACCTTCATCATCAATAAATGGAACTTCTGAATATGTAACATTACTACATCTAACTTCGATTGGAGAATGAACATAATAAGAATTTGAATCCTTGGCCTTTTGAATTTCTTCATAAATTTGAATCAATACTTCTTTACCATTATTTAAAGGTGCAGACCATTCATTAACAAATTGTGAAAAAAGACAATCAATATTTAAACCTTCAACCGAATTTTGAACTGCAATATCACCGTTACCTAAAGTTTCAGTAAGACCATATTGATGTTTAAATACAAATTGATCGATCCAAGGTGTAAGACGAGGTACAATATGAACAGAAACCCAAAGTAATGCTTGATAAAAGAATCTAGTAACACTTGTTTCATACCAACTTGGTCTTGAAACAGTCAATGGTTCATCTGATTTAGAACCTCTCCAAAGAACACATTGTCCAGTATATGGGAACCACCAAACTCTACTAAATTCAGAATCAAGCCAAATATCATCCCATTTATTTAATAAAGTTTCAAATTTGATGATTTCTTGCTTTGATTTGATGGTATACATTGGACAAGTTCTTAAAGTAACATGAGTTATGATACCAATCTTACCTAAAGAAAGTAATGCTGCTTTGAAAATATCGGGTTTTTCAATAGAAGAACATTCAATCGATTCACCAAATGAATTAAGTAAAGTGATTGAAACAACTTGTTGTGAAACAAGTCCATGATATTTGGTTGAACCATGAGTACCTGTTGAAATCAAACCTGCAATTGATTGATCACTAATAGATCCTAAATTTTGAATAGCCAATTTATGTTTCTTCAAATAAGTATTGAGTTCATAAACATGACATCCAGCTTCAACAGTTAAATCAACAAACTTGACTTCGCTACCACCATCAACAGTTGGACCTTCGAATTCTTCTTGTTTTAAAACATCATTGAATTTGTCCAAGTTACATAACCATTCATTTGTCATTGTTAAGTCCGATGGTGAATGACCAGATCCAACAGTCATAATCGTCTTACCATTAAGACGTGCTTGGTTAATCAATTCTCTAATTTCTTCAACAGTACGTGGCTGGAAAATCGCTTGAGGACGGCAATGGAAAGTGCCGGCCCATGTTTTATGGATTACTTTTGTAGACCTAAATGGTACAAGTGACTCCGGAATGGACATGATGGTTGTGTGAAGTAGAATTTTTGGTTGTACGGACTTTTTTTTTGAATTAATAATTATAACAACTAGGTATCTTACATAAGCAGATCCTATTTGTAATTTTTCAAATTTATCTCGTTTAAGCTCGTATAGACTCAATTTACAAAGTGTTATTTATCGACCGGTACGAGACCGTGACTGTTAAAGATTGGTCTATATAAATTATGGAATTTACTCATTTATCTCAACTTCTTTTCTTTCTTCTATTCTTCTCTTCTTTCTTCTATTCTTTCTTCTCTTCTCGTTTATCATACCATTTGACGCGTGAGATCTACATTGTCGAAATTTAAAGTGAATTTTTCAATTTAAAAGAAAAATATACGCCCATTTTTTCTTTTACCTTCTCTCAACAGAAACTTTAACCACAAATAGAAATCATGTCTAGACCACAGAATATTGGTATCAAAGGTATTGAAGTGTACATCCCAGCTCAAGCTGTCAACCAGACTGAATTGGAAAAGTATGATAATATTCCAGCCGGTAAATATACGATTGGTTTGGGTCAAACTAATATGTCCTTTGTTAATGATAGAGAAGATATTTATTCCCTTTCATTGACTGTTTTGTCAAAATTGATTTCAAACTATAAGATCGACACCAATAACATTGGTAGATTAGAAGTTGGTACAGAAACTTTATTAGATAAGTCAAAATCTGTCAAATCTGTTTTGATGCAATTATTTGGTGAAAATAATGATATCGAAGGTATTGACACCGTCAATGCTTGTTACGGTGGTACTTCTGCCATTCTTAACTCGGTCAACTGGATCGAATCGTCCGCATGGGATGGTCGTGATGCCATTGTTGTTGCTGGTGACATTGCTATTTATGAAAAGGGAGCTGCCAGACCAACCGGTGGTGCCGGTGCAATTGCCTTATTGATTGGTCCAGATGCTCCGATTGTTTTTGAATCAACTAGAGGTTCATTCATGGAACATGCTTATGATTTCTATAAACCAGATTTCACCTCAGAATACCCTGTTGTTGATGGTCATTTTTCACTTTCTTGTTATGTCAAGGCTGTTGATCAATGTTACAAGAACTATTCAAAGAAGGTCACAAAGGATGGTTCAAAGACTGTTGGTCTTTACAATCACTTTGATTACAATGCTTTCCATGTTCCAACTTGTAAGTTGGTCACCAAATCTTATGCAAGATTATTATATAATGATTTTAAGGCTGATCCATCCAAGTTTTCAGAACAAATTGATTCTGAAACATTACAACGTATCCAATCTTTGACTTATGAACAATCATTGGCTGATAAGGAAATTGAAAAGATTTTTGTTGGATTAACAAAGCAATCTTGTAAGGAAAGAGTTCAACCAGCTTTACAAGTTCCAACCAACACTGGTAATATGTATACTGCATCTGCTTGGGTTGCATTATCATCTCTTTTGTATTATGTTGGATCTAACAAATTACAAGAAAAGAGAATTGGTATTTTCTCTTATGGATCTGGTTTAGCTTCAACTTTGTTGAGTGTTGTTGTCAAGGGTGATATCGAAGCCATCACCAAGAACTTGGACTTTGATCATAGATTAGGTGCTGGTAGATCAATTGAATCTCCAGAAGAATATGTCAAGGCCATTGCATTGAGAGAAGCTGCCCATTTACAAAAATCATTCAAGCCAACCGGTTCTACAGACCACTTGACTAAAGGTACTTATTATTTGGTTGAAATCGATGATAAGTTTAGAAGAATTTATGCAAAGAAGGATTAAATGGTTGTATAGAAAAGTCTCTTGATATTTAGTAAGAGTTGATAGATTTTAAGTGGCTGTAGTAGTAGAAGAAATTAGTGAGGACTTTTATGAGTCTGGTGAGAGAACATACGCGTGGCGAGAGAGAATTTTTGTTAGACAACTTTTATAAGTGAGACAGAGAGATTGTGGTGAGACAGGGAGAACTTTTAAAAGTGTAGTGAGATAGACCACAAGTTTGACAAGTGAATGTAGAGAAATAGTCATCACTCATCCACAACACTACTCATATCCTCTCTCGTCTAGCCCCGTTTTTTCTTTTATCAGTCGATGTATCGTCTTCTAGGCTATCTCTCGTCTTTTCTAGTTACTGTCGCGTCCCATACAAGATGCTTCCGTATCGGGCAGTCTGCGTAAACGAAAATCAAATTTTTGTTTTTAATTCTCCCCAATTCGGAAAAATTAGTATCTACACGCCCTTTCATTTAGTTGTTTGTATCGCTTTTGTTTAACCTGCAACATTTCAAAACAAATCAAAATCAAAACAACAAAAAAGCGAAAAGGAGGAAAAAATTAGTGAGCGGTAGATTTTTTTTTAAATTAGTCTTTTTATATCTATTGAATCCCTACTTTTCATATCAATTTATCAATCAAAACTAGAATGAGAGAAGTTATTAGTATTAATGGTATGTTGTAATTGAAATATTTAAAATTTTTTTGCTTATTAATACTAACGTATCTAGTTGGTCAAGCCGGTTGTCAAATCGGTAACGCCTGTTGGGAATTGTACTCTCAAGAACACGGTATTAGACCAGATGGTTTTTTACAAGAAGGTTTAGATAGACCAAAGGGAGGTGAAGAAGGTTTTTCTACATTTTTCAGTGAAACCGGATCTGGTAAATACGTTCCTCGTGCTCTTTACGTTGATTTAGAACCTAATGTAATTGATGAAGTACGTACCGGTGCTTACAAAGACTTGTTTCACCCAGAACAATTGATTGCAGGTAAAGAAGATGCAGCAAATAACTATGCAAGAGGTCATTACACGGTTGGTAGAGAAATCATGGATGATGTTTTGGATAGAATTAGAAAAATGAGTGATCAATGTGATGGTTTACAAGGTTTTCTTTTCACCCATTCTCTTGGTGGTGGTACCGGTTCAGGTTTAGGATCTCTTTTATTGGAACAATTATCTATTGATTATGGTAAGAAAACTAAATTAGAATTTGCAGTTTATCCAGCTCCACAAGTTTCAACTTCTGTTGTTGAACCTTATAATACGGTATTAACAACTCATACAACTTTGGAACATGCAGATTGTACATTTATGGTTGATAATGAAGCAATTTATGATATGTGTCGTCGTAATTTAGAAATCACTAGACCAAATTTCAGTTCTTTAAATAGCTTGATTGCTCAAGTTGTTTCTTCGGTCACTGCTTCTTTAAGATTTGATGGTTCTCTTAATGTTGATTTGAATGAATTTCAAACAAATTTGGTACCATATCCAAGAATTCATTTCCCATTAGTTTCTTATGCACCAGTTTTTTCAAAAGTTAGAGCAAATCATGAATCAAATTCAGTTTCTGAAATCACTGCTTCTTGTTTTGAACCAGGTAATCAAATGGTCAAATGTGATCCAAGAGTTGGTAAATATATGGCCACTTGTTTATTATATCGTGGTGATGTTGTTACAAGAGACGTTCAAAATTCTGTTGCTCAAGTTAAAGCCAAAAAAACAGTTCAATTAGTTGATTGGTGTCCAACTGGGTTTAAGATTGGTATTTGTTATCAACCTCCAACCGCTATTGAAGGTTCAGAATTAGCTGCTGCAAATAGAGCTGTTTGTATGTTATCAAATACAACTGCAATTGCTGAAGCATGGAGAAGAATCGATAGAAAATTCGATTTGATGTATTCAAAGAGAGCTTTTGTTCATTGGTATGTTGGTGAAGGTATGGAAGAAGGTGAATTCACAGAAGCAAGAGAAGATTTGGCTGCTTTAGAAAGAGATTATATCGAAGTTGGTACTGATTCCTTCCCAGAAGAAGAAGAAGAATATTAAATCTTTTTGTTGCAAATTGCACCTTCCTTATTCATTCACATAATTGATATCCATAATATTAACCCTTCGTTTCTTCTCTTAATGAAAAGGAGCGCCCCTCGCAAACCTTTTTATTCTATCTATGTTTACCCTTTTAATGTTTTTATATATAAATTTATATATACTTCTGGAATTGGTCATTTCCATTTGTAAATTGAGCTATTATTTATAAATTAAGCCTCTATCTGAAGTGGAAACCCATTTGTAGAAATTTAAACCGAGGTCACGTGACTTAGAAGCGAAAAAAAAAGAAAAAAACGAAAATTTTTGGATGCGAGTTTAAATTGAAATATTTACGTATCAATCAGCTCAAATTATCCATATACTTTTTTATTCAATTTTAATAAAATGGAAGATAAAAGAGATCTTTTGAAGCAACCATTGCATTCTATTTATATTCCTATTGGTCTTATTATATTTGGTACCTTAATTTTTGGTAAAGAATATTTACCATATACTGGAAGTTTTATTATTATTGTTTGTTCATTTAAATATTATGAAGCCCTTCAAAGAAGATCTTCATTACATTTAACCAAATGGAATGATTTGGAATTGATTGATAAAACTTTGATCAATCGTAATACCCTGATTTTTAGATTTAAATTAAATCGTGATGATGAAGTATTAGATATTCCACCTGGTTATAATGTTGCTTGTTGTTTTGAAGTTAATGGTAAAGATGAAATTAGATATTATTCACCAATTTCAAATAAATTTGATGCAGGATTTTTTGATATTTTAGTTAAACATTATGAAAATGGAGTTGTTTCACGTAAAATGGCTCAATTAAGAGAAGGTCAAACTGTTAAATTTAGAGGTCCATTTGGTAAATTAAACTATCAAACAAATATGGCAAAACATATTTCTTTAATTGCTGGAGGTTCTGGAATTACACCTGTTTTACAAGTTATTACTGAAGTTATTACTAATCCAGAAGATAGAACTGAGCTTTCACTTATTTTTGCAAATGAATCTGAAAAAGATATTTTACTTAAAAGTGAAATTGATGAAATTAGTCGTAAATATCCTGGTTTAACTGTTCATTATACTGTTACAGATCCAAAGCCAAATTGGAATGGTAGTTCTGGTTATATTACTAAAGAAATGATGCAAGAACATTTACCAATTCCATCACCTGAAAATAGATTATTTATATGTGGACCTCCAAAGATGAAACAATTGGTTCTTTCTCTTGCAGATGAATTGGGTTGGGAAAAGGATTTTGTATTTTGCTTTTGATAGATGTTGTGAGTTTGGTGGTGGTTGTTGCGTAGTGTAAATAGAGTAATAACGACGAGCGAACGACAAACGTACGAGCGAACCAACTCACGAGCGAAGCGAGTGAGTGAGTGAGAGCAGTGAGTAAGAGCAGTGAGTAAGAGCAGTGAGTAAGAGCAGTGAGTAAGAGCAGTGAGTAAGAGCAGTGAGTAAGAGCAGTGAGTGAGTGGGTGGAGTGAGTCCACATTGTAGAGTACACAGTATAGAATATACAGTGCGTGAGTGAGGCGTGAATACACATTGTAGTGAGCCGTATACAGCGAGTGAGTGCGTGCGCAGTTCGTGCATAAGAGAGGAGTGAGAGAGTAATGAGAGTACTGAGAGTACTGAGACTCCTGTGACTACTGAGAATAACTGCCCACACTACTGACAACTACTGACGCGTGAGAACAAGTGGACCGGCAATTCATACTTCACTCGTAAAAGACACGCAACACAAAACCGTAAATGAAATTCGAAGATTTTGCGAGACCCTTCGAAATTTCTTATAAATAGCCTTCAAATCCTCAACACATTTTAACAACCAAACATGAAATCTTTTATCACTTTACTTTATTTGTTTCTCTCGGTGGTTACTGCCAGAGAATTCGGATTAAATAGAGAGTACAATGCTGCTTGTATCAAGATTGACCATGTCAACTACAAAACACTGCTTCTTTTGAACTTTACTCATGATTCTGATGAAACTTTATATGACAATCAAATTCCATTTATAGTTTTTGATTATTTGGATCTTAAAAAATTTAAAAATTTACCAAATTTAAATTATTTTGTTAACCAAACTTATACTAATAAAAATGAAAATTCATCAATTATTTTATCAGATTCTGAAATTAATTTTAATTTACAATTGAATCCAGAATTTGAATTCCCAGATTCGATTGAGTATGGAACGGCCTTAACAAACCCATTGTCTGATAATGAAGATGAAGAAGATACCCACCTTTATAAGATCACTAAGAATGGGGTCTATTGTATATACCTTCCAAGATACCTCGACACTTCTAAATCAGGCTCAACCATATTGAAACCAAAGGATTACCAATTGCAAGTGACTGTTTTGGGTGACCTGTATTCTCCAAGTATCAAGGATAGTTTTGGTGTTCACTTAAGACTCATCTCTTTGGTTATTGTGTCTATTGTTGGGTTATATTTGGTAAACAGAAATAAGCAAATTACTTTGATCAATAGTGAAATTTTAAAATTACTTATAATTCATCTTTTTTACTATTCATTTCATTGCGCATTGGAAGGATTGATTATTTTACTCAATATAAATGCTTTCAATGGTACCTTGACTTTCTTAAAGAATTTGGAGACTGCTCTTCTTGATAGTATTCAAGATGCCTTTATTGTTTTGTTATACTTGGGTCATGGTATTACAACTAATTATAGAAGCAAGAAAATCCCTAAAACTTTCATCATATTGAGTTCCTTTTTCTTGACAACTTTAATTGCAAATCAATTTGTTCTTGATAAAGAACAATCTTTGGTTCGTAAACTTTACATCAATAAATCCGATTTTGAAACCTTATTCAATTCAGTTATATTTCAATCTGAATATCAAGGACTTCTTAATCGTCAAATTCAAGATAAAATCATCCTTATTTTTGCATCGTCATCTTTAAACGTTGTGGTTTCAATAGCATTTTTCTTTTATTACCTTGTCACTTCAATTGTTTCATTAAGAAAATCTACAAATTTTAAAATTACTTTGATATTATCAATCATCTTACATTTGATTGTTTATAAAATCTTTATTAGACAAATCATTTTACCAGCTATTAATAAAGAAGCAAAATTCATCGGCTTTTTTGATGTTGCTGAAAGTTTGAAACGTATTGGAAATGTTTATCAAATGATTGATTTTAATTATCATTATTTACCAAAGTTTTTTGAATTGGCTTTAGTATTGGCTATTTGGCGTAATATCGGTTTAAAAGAAGATCATGAATTACAAGAGTCTAAAGACGATAAGAAGAAAGTAAAGGAAACTGGCGACGAGAAGAAAGTAAGGAAAACTGGTGATGACAAGAAAGTAAAAGAAACTCAAAAGACTCGTTGAATAGTAAACTTCAGTGCTTCTTGAAGATCTATTGTAAAGAACAATATAATATTAAAAAAACTATAAAGTAGAGTGGTAGATGTCATCCTGCAACCGGTGCAATGGGTTTAAACCAAGTTCTTTTTCGTGAATTTGTAAATATATCATCAGATAGGTGCTTCGAATGTAAGAATCCTCCTGAAAAACCTTGCGGGTCACCTCGTTAGTGGCACCCTGACTGGTGATATTCAAGCCTGAGGAATTTGCAGAAATAAATCACTAAACCTTGACCTGTTTGACCTGCTTAAACCAAAACTATTGGGAGCATTTTGAAGATTCAATTTCTTTTCGTAATAGGAAGTAGGTATTTTAGGATAGGATTGAGAATTAAGATTTGCAAAATGCTGATCGACCGGATATTTAGTGTAGGTAATTGGTTCATATGGCTCTTCTATATACTGTATTGGATTTTGATTTTTATCAAACTGGGAAAATAAGTTCATGGCAAACTCATTCGTTTGTGGAACTTCTTCAAACCAAGTGGTGTGCAGAGCATTATATGTTTCAAATCCAGTTAAGTTACCTGGAGTTGGAAATGGTCTCTGGCTAGCAGTATACAGTGGGACAGGATCAATATAATTCTCTTCTGTTGAATCACTCAATAATGAAAGAATATCATCGATTATTGAGGCTTGCATATATGTTACAGGGATGATAGGTTCACGTTTTCCATCAGGAGACCTGACTATTTCGATGATTGATGTATCTTCTTCCGAATCCAAATCTGCGTTAATTGGAGTGATCTTAAATTCAGTCATTGGCATTACTTTGGGTACTGCAGGTTCCAAAGCAACATTAACTTCCTTTTCAGATTGACTCCTGCTAACGAGATATTGAATTGTATGTAAAGATGCAACCGATATTTCTTCTTCATTTTCTTGATCATTAGTGAAGGAAGATGAATATTCAGTAGTGACAGAAGATGAAGAATTAAGAGTGAGGGAAGATGAGTAGTCAATAGAATTTTTAAAGGGTGAAGTTTCGACTGGTGAATTAACAATAGTTGAGGATTTGTTTGCCAAAAGGGAATGTTTCATTATTTGACGTTTTCCTTTTCTAATCTTGGAAATAATCAATTTTACCGTGGCCATTATACCACTAATCTTAACCTTGCAAGAATCAAATTCTCTGTCCTTTTGAGGGTCTGGTTGTGAAGCCCTTGAAAGGGATAACGTTTTTGGTGAAGAACTTAAGATCCCATCATCGTAAAGAGAGCTACTGATTGAGTAAGCATGGTCAATGAAGGATGCGGGAGGGTAATCTTCCGGCAGGATATTAAAAGTTGGTGAGGGTTGGATATCCAAAGTTGAATTGAAGCTTTGTGAGGGTGGGACATCCAAACACAAAAGAAATTTTTGTGACGGTTGGACATCCAAAGATGAATCCAAGGCTGGTGAAGATTGAATGCCCGAAGCTAAAGTGACAATGGGCCCACGATTGTTCTTTTTGAACATTAAAATAAATAATTTAGCCTTGTTCTTAAATGCAACCTTTTTGCTGCGATTGAACTTAGCTTGAGTTAAATTGGTTTTTGATTCAAAGAGATTCTTCATCTTTGAAACAAACTTGCTTGACTTGCTGAATTGCATTTTGAAATTGAATTGATGAGTCTTTAATCGTTGGACGAATAGTTACTTTCGGAGTGTGTGATATTATTGTCTGGTCGGAAAGTACAGAAGAAAGATATAAAAGTACAAATAAAACAATCTGGATAATTTCTCTCAACTTATAATATAGATTCTCATGGTTTACAAATGCATTTGTGGATAGGTGAAAGAAGAAACTTGCAACTAACGGAATTTTTTTTCGCAGCCAATATTGAATTTTGCGTCAATTTTCGCAATACTACGGAACTGTACAAACAATCGACAGCATGTATCTTGGATGCAACAATGTAGATGCAGCGCGAAAATCTCTAATATCATATCATGGTGATAGTCAGTACAAAATTATAAGCTCCAGCATAAGTCAGAAGTAGTTGTATAGGCTTTCGCACCATTTGTAATACGATTACTGACAAAAATATGTCTGGGAATTTTTATCTGCACAGAAAGTAATTAAATCTCTGGATACATCACTTATGAAACAGGATTTCTTAGGTAAAGCTTGTTAGCTACTTAAAGAATTCATAAGATATATTCCTGCGAGCACAATGTCAATGGTAACCAACAAACGAGAGAGTAAGGAGTGAGTGTGAGTAGGCAGTAATGAGTTGGGTAGCGAGTGGGTAGGAAGTGAATAGGCAGTAATGAGTTGGGTAGCGAGTGGGTAGGAAGTGAATAGGTAGTCATAGTGAGTAGCTAGTGATGAGTGAAAGATGAATAATGAGTGAATATTACTACACTGATTCTTAATCAATCTACATTTCTAAATAGTATTATTATATTATCTACTTCGTAGAAGAAATGAAAATAAACCTGTAAAGAATTTTTAAAAGTATGAAATTAAAACTAAATTTGGATTTTAACAAGCACATCCACCACTATCACTTTCCAAATGTATATTAATGGCATCGTTATAATCATCGCTGACGTCATTTCCGTTGGCTTCATTCAACTCTTCTTGTTGTAAAGCCATCTTTGCAATCACTTCAAATGCACTTTCAACATTTATTGAATCCTTTGCACTTGTTTCAAAAACAGGATAGTTAAGTCCTCCTAATTGATTATTTGTAATATTACCCAATTTTTTTGCCAAAGAAGGGATTTTTTTAGAATCATCAACATCAATTTTGTTACCTATTATAATGAATGGGAAATCTTGAGGATTTGAAACGTTCAGTTGAATAAGAAATTCATCTTTCCATGAACTCAAACTATTGAGGGACTTTTCATTGGTGACATCATAACATAAAACACAACAATCAGCACCACGATAGAATGCAACGCCCAAACTTTGGAATCTTTCTTGACCAGCAGTGTCCCATATTTGTAAAGTGACTTGCTTGTTATTGTCTATAGTGATTTCTTTTGTAAGAAAGTCAGCACCAATCGTTGCCTTGTATTGATGCGAGAATTTGTTGTTTACAAATTGTTGCATAAGTGATGTCTTTCCAACACCACTATCACCAAGGATTATAACTTTTAAGAGGGTCTTTTTGCGAGAGGACATAATATACTAGATATATTAGAAAGAGAAATAAGATAATTTAAGATCGTTTTGGTTTTATCGTCTGTGCCCAAAAAAAGAAGAAAACAAAAATGTGCGACTACACGCTTATCTAATACTAGTGATACAAGAATGTCAGTGGGAATAAATGATGTGTCAAGATAATATATTTCCTCTTTGAATATGAGCATGTTGAATATATTGAGTATGTTGAATATATTGAATATGCGGAGCATGTGGAGTATGTGGAGTGACATCGTCAATATCTCCTTTTTTCTGGTGTTAACCAGCACTATTATCAAGCAATGATGGGCTATACAACGTGCGGCAACAGTTTACTAAAAAGAGAATGCATATAATAAAATTATATTTCGACGGGCATGCTCGCTAATAATCGGAATCACCTGCACTATCGGCGAGAGTACAATTCCGCCGATTTTTCTTAAACTCCTTTAATGTTCTCTGTGGCTCAGAAATAAAGTTCGTTCAAAAGTATACTAACTCGCTATTAATTTTTTTTGTTGAGCCAATTGGCCCGTTTAATATCGTCATTTCCCCCTTGTAAAGACCCATTAACGCAATAGTAATGTCCGATTACATATTCTTGGTTTTGTGATTAGATTGCGTTTCTTTTTCCGCATTTGGCATGCCGAATTTATACATGAAAGCAAATAGCAAATATGTGGAATTGACCAAATCAATTTCTCGATACTTCGATGACACCCTTAAAGCGCCCCACTTTAATATATAGATTGCCACTGTAAATTTTTTTTCGGTATTTCTAAATTGACATATAAAAGGAACTTAAATTCTCATTCCGAATTCAAATAAAATTAACTAGAATCATGTCAAATTTAACATCTTCAATTCAAATCACTCAACAGAGTAAATATAAATTAAATAATGGACATCAAATCCCAGTTGCTGGGTTTGGTGTTTACGACTTACCCGTAAATTTAACCACTGATCGGGTTTATAAAGCCTTGGAGGCTGGTTACAGACATATTGATACTGCTTTGTCATATGAGAATGAAAAGGAATCGGCAGAAGGTATCGCCAAGTTTTTGAAAGATCATCCTGAAGTTAAAAGAAATGATGTATGGTTTACAACAAAGATTAATACTGAAAATCTCGGATATGAATTGACCAGAAAAGCAGTTGAAAAGATTTCGAACGATGTCAAGTCATCAATTGGTTATGTCGACTTAATTCTTGTTCATTCTCCATTGAAGGATAAAGAGGGAAGATTAGGTACTTGGAAAGCTCTTCAAGAATATGTCTTGAATCCAAATAATGACACCTTAAACATCAAATCTATTGGTGTTTCTAACTATGGTGTTCACCATCTTGAAGAATTATTTGAATGGGATGGGTTTTTGGTCAAACCTGTGATCAATCAATTGGAATTACATCCATGGTTACCACGCCCTAAATTAAGAAAATATCTTGTTGAAAGGGATATTTTAATTGAAGCATATGCTCCATTAACAAGGGGTGAGAAATTTAATGACCCAGATATTGTCAAGGTTTCTAAAAAATATGATATTTCACCATCTGAAATCTTACTTAAATGGTCTTATTTACAAGGATTTATTGTTTTAGTTAAAACTCAAACACCTTCAAGAATTCTTGAAAATTTGAATATCTTACCAAAGGGAAAATCTGATGAATTAAATGAAACTAGTTTATTAGGTAAGATTGATTTGGATCCAGAAATTATTGAAGCTTTGGATAAACCTGATAGTAAATATATTGTTTGTTGGGATGGTATAGATCCTACAGAATATGAAGGTTGAAAAAATTAGAGCAATGATGTGAAAATATTATAAAATAAAAATTAAGAGGTTCTATAAGTTAGCATTAATATGTATTAAAGAAAATGTAAACTGTAATGTAACAATTTAAACTATTGGTTATGTATTTGTGGCTGCGAAAATTATTCAAATGAGTTTTTTCGCAACCAGATTTTATGGAAAGAACAATCACTTGAATAACAAATCATGAATCTTACTTTATTCACCTTTGTAGCGTCAATTAATGGTCTTATGTTACCTTTGGGGTTTCATGAAAAACACAATGCTCAGTTTTTTAAAACACATGACCCCAAAGCTGACTTTGATAAATCATTGAATCCAATCAATGTTACGCCTGTATGGAGAGATCAACAGGGGATTGAACCTCAACTTGGTTCTGTGTTTGATAAAGAGAAAGCCAAGGGAAATCCTTACGTGATATCTTGGAGAGAAAGATCAGGTAATCGAAACGAAAAGGGAGCAAAGAAGAATTAACACAATTGCAATGAATATTCCCAAAATTGGAAAACATTCGTATTGATTTCTGCTAAACTCTTTAGAGAACTACAATTCTATGAGAAAGATGTAACTCTTTTAGAACATACAAGTCTATGAGAATACAAATCTATTGGAACATTCAAGTCTATTGATCTTGTTATTTTTTATATACAGTACTTAAAATAATTCTCAACCATTACACGACTTTTGAAATTTTTATTCAAATCTCAAAAACAGTACTTGAAAACAATCATTGACCGCAACAAACAACCAATCTATTTATCAAGAATCATGTCACAAAAGAAGAATCTAAGGCAAGAGTTCATCGTCAAGGTGCGTTACTCAAATAATTTGCCGCCACCTCCTTTAAACCCCAAGTTTATGGAATATAATACAACCGAAACATTACTGAATAAAAAAGAAGCTGAATATTTAATATCTTCATTATTTCGTAAAGAGAATTTTACAAATTTGATTGAAAATGTTGATGAAGAATTAGGTATGAATTTAAATTTGATTAATAATACTGGATTTTTTGAAGAAGGTAAAGATTCTGTAATTTATAATATGACAGCTAAAGATAAACCTGTCTTGTTACATTCAAAAGATCGTGCTTTACTTAGAGATGCAGGTATTGGAAAAATATCTAAATCTGAACCTGGAGTTTCATTTTTAAGAAGAACTGAATATATTTCAGAAAGACAATTACCAAAATTAGATCAACCAGATATAAATATTGAATCTAGAATCAACAATGAACAAGAAAAACATGATGCAGATGCTCAATTAAAAGCAGTTGAAAATACTTTTGAAAATTCACAAGAATCATTAATTCAATTTGAAAAATTAAAACATCCTAGAAAAAAGCATTTAAAGGCAATTTCTACTTGGCCATTATTACCTGATACTTCAATGATGGATACTAAATTTTTACAAGTTAAATTTGTTGGTAGTGCATCTATTAGTCGTGATTTAGAAATCACAAAAAAGAAAGAAGGATCTTTATATGATGATAAATTTCATAAAAATTCTATTGAATCTGCAATTTTAAAACCAATTACATCTGCAGATGGTGAATGGATAACACTTTATCAAGTTAAAGAAAATGAAAAAGCTCATGAAATTAATCAAAAATTACATTCAACTGAAAGAGAACAACCTGTTAATTTATTAGATGAAGATGAAAATACATTGGAAGAATATAAATTCAAATATGTTAAGAATTATCAAATGAATTTCCAAAGATTTACTAAGCAAAATGAAGAATTGGCCATCAAGTTTATACCTGAAGAAGGAGATTCTAGTGGTGTTAAAAGAAAGGCTGCATATTGGTATCCTATAACTGGACGTATTGATTTGAAAAAGTATAGAGCATCGACAAATTCCGAAATCAATAGGTTTCTTAAGGAGAGTACTGTTGATGCTATTAATTTTAAATTGAGAGAGCCAAACACTAGTGAGCTTAGAAAGATGGATACGATCAGATCGGAGTTCGATCCTATGGAGTATGAGGGAGAGGAAGAGGAACAGGGTGAAGATGGAGAAGAAGAAGAGGAAGAGGAAGGTGAAGAAGAGTGAGGAGAGTAAAATGGAGAGGAGGTGAAGAGACGGATAGGGTATATCTATTATTACTAGACAATTACACAAGTCAGCTTTTTTTTCTCTTTCTCACCTTTGATATCAAGTGTCGATTTCTTCTTATCTCTTCTTGAAAGAGTTCTCGACAGTTTTTTCTTCAGCAGTTCAAGCTGTTTTTGTTGTTTCTGTTGTCTCTCATTGAGTTGTCTAGCTATTTCTGAATCCTCTTCTTCTTGTAATTGCTTGGTTAATAAATAATCTTGATCATTAAAATTAAAATCCAAATCAAATACTGGTAAGAAATCACCATTAAAAAATAAATCATCACTACCAGTAACTGAATTTAATGATTGCCATATAATTTTATTTGAATTACTATTAATAGCAGAATCTGTTATTAAAAGATAAAATTCTTGATTATTCTTTTTAAATAAAGTATTAAAATGATTATTTCTAAAGAAAACAATAAATTCTTCATTTTGTAAATCTAAATTTAATCTTTTTAAACCAATATTTGTTAATTGAGTTTTATTTAAATTAAGCCATTTTTTAATTAATTTTTGATTTTTTAATAATTCAATTTTATTAATATTTGTAGTTGTATCATTTAATAATAAATAATCTTGAATTTTATCAAAATATTGTAAATCATTAAATAATTCAATTAATTTTGAATAATTATCAGTATTTTCATCAGAATTATTTGTACTACTATTTGAAGTTGAATTTGGATTGAAATTCCATTCGATATCTTCATTATCAATTTGATTTAAACACCAACCATGTTTAAATTTAAGATCAAACAATTTAAATAAATGATATGACATATTAGATTCATCAAAATTCCCATTAATTAAATTTGGATTTACTGAAAGTCCAGTATGTAACATTGGTAAATTTTCTAATAATTGATCAATTTTTGATTGATAATATATGGGTTTATCTTTTGAAAATATTAATATCATATCTCCTAATTGAGATAACAAGTCATTTAATTTTATACCCAATTCTTGATTTGTAATTAATAATGTTTTTAAATCATGTAATGATTTGGCTTGTTCGGGTACGACTTGTTCATTACGTAAGTGTAGTTCGTATTTTAGGAGAAGGGTGTTGACCAATGCAATCAAGGGACAAGGGCCGTTTGCATCTTGTAGTAAGATTGGTGTTTCAAGCTTGTAATCTTCAGTAGATGAATTGTAGTCTAAAGACCAACGCACGTTTCTTATTTCAAAGACGATTTCTGGTTGAGTCATGGTGATTTAAAATTATAAGGGGAGATGATGACTTATAAGGGAAATGATACTTATAAAGGGCCACGATACTTATAAGGGAACACGATGACTTATAAAGATCAATTTGCTAAGCGAGGTTGATTTTGTACTTGAATTGTGTGGGAATGTTATTGTTATTTTTCTCGTGTATTTATACGATCTGATTCTAAAAGAGGGAGTTTTTCGATACGGAAAAAACAGTAAATTGCACTTTATGAATTACACTTTATCACTAGTTAAATACACTTTATTTATCAATCATTAACACTTAAAATACCAAACAATACTTGCAATTGTAGATAAGAAAATCGTCAATGAAACATTAAATTTAAAGTTTTCATCATCAATAATCGATTGCATTCTTGAATCAATAGAACTTCTTTCAGAAATCTTCTTTTGAATTGGTTTTTCTTGTGGTGTTACACCCGATGGTAAAGAACCTGGTATTGGATACATCAAATCACATAAAACTTCAATTTCGGCACATTTAACTGCAATATTGAAATAATTTGGATCTTCAACATTTGATTTATGATGAATATCACGAACATATTTCTTGAAAATCTTGACAACTCCTGGTAAGGTTCTACTTTGTAAAATCAATGAACATGTCAATCCTTTTCTTATCTTAACATTACGATGTAACACTTTAGGATTATTGTAAACGAGGGCCAAAGTTGCAATTGCCATCACTTGAGGAATTGCACAGAAACTAAATGATGATGGGTCCTTGACAAGGGTTAAGAAATTCAAACAATCTTTGACATGATCCATTGCATTCAATACCAAATGGTTAATACAGTATAAACCTTGCTTTTCCGATTCAATTGATTTATCTGAATGGAAACTTGGTAAAGAATCGGTATAAACCGACCATATTTCTTTTGGCCAAAAAGATCTTTTATCCATTAAATCTTCATGAAAATCTCTAATGATGTTTGTTTTTTGTAAAAATAAACCCATTGATTCAGCTTTTTGGAAATTATCTTGAATTAAAGATTCATCTGAAAATTCAGCCAAAACCATCAATCTTGTTAACCCTTCTCCAACTAATCCAGCAACATAATGACAATACAAATCATAATCTTTACAAGTTTGAACACCATTAAGATTGAATTTTTCATCCAAAATATAATCGGCCATACCATTTCCCATTTTTTGGGCAATATCTTTGATGATATCTTGATATTGTGGTTTAAGTTTATGATATTCAGCCAAAATTTGATCAAACTCAACAAGAACAATTCTATCCTTTTCCTTTGCTCCAATTCCATCAAATGTCCAATCTTTGGTATTTAATTTCTCATCAAATGATCGAAGTAATTTGACCTTTAAAGTTGGATCAAGACTCATATCATCTTCAATAGTGTCTAAAGCTCTCAATGTCAAGTAGAAAAGCATGACTGCATCTCTTAATTCTGGATGTAATTCTTCAATAACAGCAGCAAATGATCTAGATGTTTTCTTCAAAAATTGATAACATCTTTTTAAAGAATCACTTTCATTTTTAACATCTCTTGGATGTAATTGTCCTCTAAAGTATAATAACTTAATAACAGACCCTAACTCATCAGGATGTGTAAGTAATTGAATTAATTTACCCATGTTGAAAAAATTATCTCGTTCCTAATTAATTTTTCATTTAAATTTTTTGACATTTAACCTCGCTTTTAATGTATCGTCGTATAGGAAAAAACAAGTGTTGTTGGTACATGTGCACCGCTAAAATTTTTGCTTATGTAGTGCGCGTTTTTAGGGGATTTACCAAATAAAGCGATCTACTGCGGATCTATTACTCAGGGTTGCTAGGGGTACGAGCGGTTCTATCACATGATATCTTGTGGTAAAGTAAGTTTGTATACTCTGTACGTACTCTTTAACTAGTTTGTATCCCTTTAACTAGCTGTACCTACTTCAGTGTGTCTACCCTGAACTCCTTAAAATTCTCTCTAGTTGTTTTGTAAAAGCCGCGTTCGACAGGATTAGCAGAAATTCTCTACTAGTGAAATTAGTAGTGCACAGTGATCAGAATTTCATACTAGTAATAGGCAGATCAACAAGGAATTGCCGATCTTGGCTGGCGAACTCATTGACCCAACAAAACCTCTTTTCATACTTGTATCTTATATGACAACCAAGTACTTCCAAGGGTCTATGGATAGGCTATCAGTTCCATCATAGCTGTTCTCGATCAGCTTCTACAAAAAACACTTTACTAGTTCCATCAGTGTTGATCAGGTACAAGTTGATCGACTACATACTGCGGTGCGGATCTTTCACATGACGCGGAGTTTAAATCTTAACCCCGTCACCTAACAATCTTTAGTTGTAATCCATGGTTGTCGTCACTAGTACCATGAATTCACCGAAGATGACCGTTTCTAAGAATACAACTCGTATTCGTTTCTCAAACCCACCGATTTCATGTAAATCTCTGAATTGGCTCGCCTAATTGCGGATCTTTCACACTCTCCAAAAATCATACTGCGGCGTTCAAATAACACAAAACAACGTATCATATGCCACAAAACTGAAAGCGTCATCTCCCGTAAAGTTTAAAGTGTCATATATCACATATCCAATGTGTATATTATAACGACCGTTTACCGGTTGATAAATCTTCAACATCCAAACTTGGAATAAAAAAGAACTGATAACTCCGCATTCCGAACAATGGCAAATCAAAGCAATATATAATGATCAACCAATAATTAAAATTTTATAACTACTATTTGCATACCTAATTCTTCATTTTCTACCATGACAGGACAAGATGAAACACATATAGCTTCAGATCAGCGTGATAGTTCAGCCGTTCAACGTGACCCTGACCAACTGGAAGTTCCATGGAAAGAAAGTAACGCTGGTGATGGATCAAAGGCAACAGATCATCATACAACTGGAATCCATCTTTGGTTGACATTATTCAGTAGTGCAGCAGCTTTATTTATTGTTGCATTGGATCAAACAATCATTTCAACCATTTTAACCGATGTTGGTAATAAATTTCATAATTTCGAAAAAATCGGTTGGTTAACAAGTGCTTACCTTTTACCAATGGCTACTTTAACACCTTCTTATGGTAAGATCTCAATTGCTTTTGGTCGTAAGAATTTGGCTTTAGCTGGGATTTTTATTTTCGAAATTGGATCCTTGATTTCTGCTATATCAAGTTCAATGGATATGCTTATTGGAGGTAGAATTATTCAAGGTATTGGTGGAGGTGCAATTCAAAGTATGGTTTCAGTTATTTTGACTGAATCTGTACCCATTTCAAAAAGACCACTTGTTTTTGTGTTGATCTCTGTTACTTATACTTTGGCAAGTGTATTGGGTCCATTTGTTGGTGGTGCCTTCGCAACTCATGTTAGTTGGAGATGGTGTTTTTACATTAACTTACCAATCGGTGGTCTTGCAGCTATAATGCTTTTCTTTTCATTTAATCCTCCAAAACCTCAAGGTAGTTTAAGAGAAAAATTAAGAAAAATTGATTATATTGGAACTTTTTTAATTACTACTGGTCTTGTACTTATCTTACTTGGATTGACATTTGGTGGGATTGAGTTTCCTTGGAAATCTGCAGCTGTTATTTTATGTTTTATTTTCGGTGGATTACTTTTAATTGCATTCACTATTTGGAATTTTATTTATTCACATCATCCAATTATTATTAAACAAGTACTTACCAACTTTAAAGTACTTTCAGCTTGTTTGAGTGGTACTTTTATTTTCGCAGTATTTCTTGCACTTAATAGTTACCTTGCAGTTTATTTCCAACTTATTTTCAATGCAACACCATTGAACTCAGGTATCCAAATGTTACCTATGATTATTTCAGCAACTTTTTCTTCAATCTTTAATGGTATTTTTATCAAGACTACATCTCTTGTTAAAATCACAATGGTTGTATCTGGTCTTTTTTGTCCAATTGGAGTTGGTTTACTTCTACTTCTTAAAGTTGATTCATCTTATCAAGATAGAATTGGTCTACTTATTCCGATTGGTGTCTCAATTGGGTTACAATTCCAAAGTGCACTTATTTCTGCCCAATTAGAAGCTCCAAAAGAAATTGAAGGTTCAATTATTATGGTTACTGTTTTTCTTATGTTTATGAGATCTACTGGTGCTGCAATTGCTGTTACTATTGCACAATTAATTTTCCAAACTACAGGTGTTAAAAATATCAAGAATTTAATAGATAGAACTCCAAAGGATTCAAATACTTATGCAGAACTTTCAAAATATTCACCTTCTACAATCATTGAATCTCCAAGGCTTATTGATACTTTTGATTCTGCAACAAAATTATTGGTTAAACAAGAAATCATGAAAACTATTAAAGATATTTTCTATTTTGCATTAGCCTTATCTTTTCTTGCATTGTTTTTCAGTTTATTCTCAACAAACAAAAAAATACCAAAGAAAGTTCAAACCAAGGAAGACGATCTTGCAGAGGAACTTGGTAAAGAAATCGAACAAAAAAATTCAAGCGATGTGGAGAATGAGCCCAAAAGAGCCCTTACAAATGTTCCATCTTCAAATGAAGGAAGTGAAGATTCACGAAGGAAAGAATCTGAAAGTGTTTAAGTTTATAATTTAAAAAAATGTCACTGTAATATTCACTAAATAATTTAAACAAATAATTTAAAAAAAAGTCACTCTAATATTCACTAAACAATTCAAACAAATAATTTTAAAAAACAAGTCAAGTTGGATCACGCTTGAGAATTGATTGGGGTACCTTGGACAGCAACTCTTGGTCTTGTTTGAAGAGATGATGAGGTGGAGCCTCTAGATGGATTTATCAAGTCACACAATGCCTCGACCTCAGCACACTTGACAACAACATTAACGTAGTTAGGGTCTTCAACAGAAGATTTATGACGGATTTCACGGGTATACTTTTTGAAAATATTGACGACACCAACAAAGGTACTACCTTGTAAGATCAAAGAACAAACCAATCCTTTTCTTATGTTGACTTGACCCTTCAATACAGCACTGTTGTTGTAAACAAGGGCCAAAGTAGCAATGGCTATAACTTGTGGAATGGCACTGAAGTTGAATGTAGATGGGTCTTTGACAAGTGCCAAGTATGATAAACAGTCTTTGATATGATCCATTGCGTTTAAAACCAAATGATTAATACAATGTAACCCTTTTTTCACATCATTATTTAAACTTGGTAAAGAATCGGTATAAAGTGACCAAATTTCCTTTGGCCACAATAATTTATTATCCTTCATGTCTTTATGATAATCTCTAATGATATTTGTTTTTAACAAGAATAAACCCATTGATTCTGACTTTTGAAAATCATCTTGAATTAAAGATTCATTAGCAAATTTGACCAAAACAAATAATCTTGTCAAACCTTCACCGACTAATCCACTTAAATTGTGACAGTATAAATCGAAATCTTTACAGTTTTCAATACTAAAATTCTCATCTAAAATATATTCAGCCATACCATTGCCCATCTTTTGTGCGATATCCTTGATGATATCTTGACATTGTGGTTTTAAATTATGGAATTCGGTCAATACCTTGTCGAATTGAACTAAAAGAAGCTTATCCTTTACATTTGGTCCGTTACCATTAAAAGTCCAGTCCTTTGTATCCAATTTCTGAGCAAATGATTTGAGGATTTCTGCCTTGACATTTTTCTCAATTGTTATATCTTCTTGAACAGTAACCATAGCTCTCAAAGTTAAATAGTAAACTAAGATAGGATGTCTTACTTCTGGATTTAACTCTTGAATAAGCGTTGCGAATGCTCTAGAAGTCTTTTTCAATAACAGGTAGCATGTTTTTAAAGATTCGGTTTCATTTGTAGTATCTCTTGGGTGTAATTGTGCTCTAAAACACAATATCTTGATAACAGAAGCTAATTCTGTAGGGTGTAAAATTAATTCAAATATTTTATCCATGTTTGTTTTCGTTGATAAGGAAAGTAATGTGAAATAAATTATTGTCAATTTATAGTTTTTTGCACCCATTAAAAGTTTCGCATAACCCAAAAAAAGATCTTAATACGCCGATCTTGCCAAGTTTATTCCAATTACTGACCGATCTTAAGAACTGGAAATATGCATGTTAATAACGGAATGAAAGTAGCGCTATTGACGATAATTTTAAATAGGGGTATAATTATAATCACGACTGTATTCTCACTATATGCACTACATAGACTAGTCACATTAGGCAGTTATTTGGTATCACCTCCATTCTCAATCACACTACGCAGCTATTTGCTCACCACCTCCATTTTCAATCAGTTCAAACCACATTCTTGCAGCTTTAATATTTTCTAATATCAATAATTCTTCATGTTGAACCATATTATTAATATCTTTATCTTTTAATATGATCATGATAAAAATATTATCAGTTAAAATATCAATATAAAAATGATTACCATTACTACCTCTAATTATTAAATTTGAAAAATTAGTTCTTAATTTTGAAATTGATTGTTTATAAGTTTTAATAATATTTGAAATTTTTTCAAATCTTTTTGGATCTAATTCAGCACTAACATGATTTTGATCAGGATTTGTACCAATATTTTCTTTTTGAATTGAATTTGTTGAAGAAATCACCAAAAATGTTGTTTTTTCAAATAATATGATTTCTTCAGCATCTAATATCTTATTAAATTTAACCAAATTATTATTAAATAAATTCATATTTGGAATAAGTGAACAAACAATTTGAGACCATGCTTTATATAAACTTTCATCCCAAATTGAAGTTGGAAATCCAGTTAATTTAAATTGATATGGATTAGAAATTTTTTGTAATTTATCCATCATTAAATTAAGTAATTCATCTCGTTTATCAATTTGAACTAAATCCATTTTATGTAAAAGAACAAAAATTTTGGCACCTGGACTATATTTTTGTAAATTAATTAAAGCTTTAACGAATTTTTCAATATCTTTATTAATTGCTTTTGATTCAACATCAAAAACATGAATTAATACTTGAACCATTTTAAAAATATGATCTTGTTGATTTGAAAAATAATTATCCATAAAGATTTCTTGACCACCACAATCCCAAAGATTAAGTGTCATATTACCTAAGAATCTTAAATGTGAATGTTCAACATCGATGGTAGCTCCCAATCTTCTTGTATCAAATGCAGAATAATTCGAAAAGATAATTGACCTCATCGATGATTTCCCAGAGCCTGAACGGCCCATCAAAAGAAGCTTTTTTCGAGATGATGTGGACATAACTTATAAAATGGTCACTGTGTATATTAACGAATATTTATTGTCTAAATTTGTAAGGAATATTCACTGTCTATGTTGTTAAGGAATATCCGCTTAATGGACCAAGTATTAGTAATATCTTATCTGCGAATTTTTGTTGTTTAAAGGGTAAAAAAAGGCGGAATATTTATAAACTTGAATGACATAAAATAGTCATATGTGTCAGCAATTACGTAATCTGGTCTTATCAACAAAAAAAGGGAGTATAAAGTCACTAGAATTCCCCCTTTATTTTATTGCCACTTTTCTTTACTAAATATGCTTCCAATTAAACTTTTATTGACTATAGTGTCATATATTACTGCTACTTCTGCCTTGGTCATTCCAGATGCAGGTAGCATCTCCGCTTTTGACTTGAATAACCCAAACAATTTGAGCCCACAACAAGGCTTCAAGATTGCTCATGAAACAAATATTCCAGCTCCTATTTTGAAATTGGAATCAACTAAAAATCTAATTCCAAATAAATATATCATTGTTTTTAATGATGATATTGCAACTGAAGATTATGATGCTCATAAATCTTGGGTTCAAGATATTCATTCACTGATGTTGGGCACTACCACTCAAGCTTCCGAACTTGAAGCTACTTTAAATAAAGTTGATTTTTTCGATATTGATTTATTTAAAGGTTATTTTGGTTACTTTACAAAAGAGATTATTGAACAAATCCTGAAACATCCTCTGGTTAAATTTATTGAACAAGATTCAATCAAACTGATTGATGATTATGCCGTTCAAAAAAATGCTCCATGGGGGTTATCAAGAGTTAGTCATCGTTTCAATCCTGCTCCTTCTTTGGAATACCTTTATGATAATGATGGTGGACAAGGTGTCACTGCTTATGTTATCGATACTGGTATTAAAGTAGAACATGAAGAATTCGAAGGTAGAGCGTCTTGGGGTAAAGCAGTCGCAGTACCATTCCTTAAATTCGATGGTAATGGTCATGGGACTCACTGTGCAGGTACAATTGGTTCTAGAGAATTTGGGATTGCCAAAAAAGTTGATCTTGTTGCTGTTGGTGTCATGAATTTATTGGGTATGGGTTCAACCTCTGATATCATCAAAGGTATTGAATTTGTTGTTCAAGATCATGGTGAAAAAGTTAGATCGAAAGCTAAAGGATTTAAAGGTTCAACAGTTAATTTATCGATTGGTGGTGGTATTTCAGAAGCTTTAGATTTGGCTGTAAATGCTGGTACAAAGGCTGGGTTACATATTGCTGTTGCAGCTGGGAATGAAAATCAAGATGCATGTAATGTTTCTCCAGCAAGAGCTTCTGGTGTCATTACGGTTGGTGCATCTACTATTAACGATGAAAAAGCCTCGTTTTCAAACTGGGGGAAATGTGTTGATATCTTTGCTCCAGGTCAAGATATCGAATCTACATATATTTGGGATGATTCAACTGTCATGTCTGGTACATCGATGGCTTCACCTCATGTGACTGGATTATTATCATACTACTTATCTTTGCAACCAGATATTAATTCCGAATTCTCTACTGGGAAGATTATTGATCCAGCCGATTTGAAAAACAAATTTATCAAATTTGGTACAAAGGATATTCTTTCTGGATTAGATGCTGAATCTCCAAATATTCTTGCTTTCAATGGTGCAGGTGGTAATTTAACCGAATTTTGGAATTTATAAATTTAAATTAGATTTAGGTTGTATATTTGAAATTTTTTTGTTGTTTATCAGTAAGGTCTAATATATTTGAAAAATTATTATCAATATTTTCTGTAATTTCAGTTGTTTTCTTATTTTGCCAATTACATATTATCCAATAAATAATTGTAAATCCAACACATAAACATAATGCACTGAACATTGCAATAAATCCATCTTTATATTTTGGAGCTTGATTATTTTGAAAAGTTTGTGGACCAATTATTGCACCAATACAATAACCCAAATAATTTATTGAATAAGTTACCGATTTTTTTGTATTCCCACTTGTATTTGCCTGCAGAAGTGAGATAAATATAACATATGAAGCAAAATAAAAATAAAGAAAATAAAGTCCAATTAATTGAATTGCAATATTATTATTTCCATTACTCCACATGGTAGCGCAGTTCATGGCTGATCCAATTAATGGAATAATTAATGAAATGATTATAAGTAAACATCTTTTATTTTCAAAATAGCAAAGTCCGGTCAAGTAACTAAAAGATAATGTGGAACATGTAGCTACCATTCCAGTTGGTATACTCATTAAAGAAGCCTTTTGCGCATCAAAACCTAAATCTGAAATAATGATTGCAAAAAATGTTGATAATCCACCATTTGGAATATTGATTGCAATATTAAATGCAAATATGATATAAGATTTGATATCAAATATTGTTTCTTTGAATTGATTCCATTTCCAATCATTTGTTTCAATTCCTGTAAAGGAATTTGAAGTTGCTGAATTGGGTGAATTCACCAATGTTTTAATCAAAATATACTTTTCTTTATCTGAAAGTAATTTAAAATCCATTGGGGTATCTGGTAGATAAAAAAGTATGAAATTCGACCATACAAATGAAATAGTTCCGATTAATATGTACAAGTATTTCCATTTGGGGATCGCATCATTGAAATTCCCAATCAACCATGATAAAAACCCGTTTATCACGGAAGATGCAAATATAAATACGATTGAAATCCTCAAACATTGTTGATTTTTCAGATAAAATCGAGTTATTATTAATGTTGAACCTGGAACAATACAACATTCAACAAATCCCATCAATAAACGTAAAATAAATATCGACTCGAAATCAGTACATAAGCAATGAAATAATGTAAGTAAGCTCCATGTAAGGGAACATATCAGCAAGACTTTTCCCAATCTAAACTTTTGCATTAACCATGCCATTGGGAACATCCCAAGAAGTGAACCAAAATACAAGACCGAACCAACCCATGAATATTCCTGACCCACCAAATTCAAATCGTTGGCTAAACCGTATATGGCTGCGGTACTTAGCGAGACTTTATCAACAGCGCCGAGGGTCGACATTATCAATAACATCGGTACTAGTGAAAAGTCTAGCTTTTTTATAATATGATCATATTCAGCCGGTGAAGCATCTTGGTCTTGATATAAATGAGCTCTTTCACGTAAAAAAATTGCGGCTTTATCAGTATTCTTGTCTATTTCTGAAAGTGAAAATGTAGAAGCATTCAATGTTTTTGATTCGATGATCTCCAGGGAAGTAGTCTTTGGAAGTGACTCACAAGATATTTCAGGTGAAGTACTCTCACAAGATATATCAGGTGAAGTACTCAAGGACATTATGGTATGCCCTTCTTTATAAGAGTAGAAACCTACAAATATCACACAAGTTCGATACTAAGTCTTGTTTTTTATTTGTTTGCAAGACTTAGACCAAATTTTACGTTCCAACTATATCTCATCAGTGCAGCACGGGCAAAAAAAAAGTGACAATAGCTGCATGCATTGATTCAGCCACAAATTTAAAAGAAATACATTCAAAAACGTATAGTTTCTTAATTGACCGGGTAAAATTGAAAATTTTCGAATCTATAATAGCTATACAGATTGTTGCAAAATCTTATTACTCGGAAGGTATCGGATACGTATACAAAAAAAATGGTTTCAAAAAGTAGGCAAAAAACTATTAGACATTTTATTTTTTCGAAACCATTATAGTAATGCTAAAAATAAAAATAAAAATCGTTCTAGACATGTTATAATACACATTAATTCCCAAAAAGGAAGAAGATCCCGAAAAGCTGAAATATTGCACAAATTTCAGGTTAAATATGCTCTCATGGTGAGCCCATGCATTCATAGACATCTGCTGCATATACGATGCGTTATCCGGTCTTTCGGGTTCAATACTAATAAAGTTAAACCGATGACTTAGTGATATTACTAGTTCACAAAATGCATTTGGACTAAATTAATGGAGGCCATTAATTGGTCCAATTACAGGACACGAATATAAAAAGCAAAATCCCCGCAATCGATTTTTCTTAATATTACAGTATTGATTAGAGGCTTATAGGTTTTCTGCCGCTTTGTGATTACCAAGAGTAAATCTAGTCAAACTCGGTCTTGTAACTTTGAGCCACTTCCAAGACTTGGCTTCATGTCACTATTCGGATTTATGATAATTCTTGTTTTATAAAAGAAAGGAATCATCCATTTCTACATAGAATTCAAATGACGAGCTAATGCGTGATTTTTTTGCTTAAAAAAAAAAAGATGCAACGTAATCTTCTTGATCTAAACCTCGGAAATAAAAAAAATAAAAGGTAAATTTTAGATTGCGAGTCAATTGTTATATATTTTGATTCGTATTTTAGTCGAGATGCTTTGATAAGATTCTATGTTTATAACGTTCCCAAAAGCCTAATTCGGAAACGGAAGGCTTGTTTCCCGAAAATGCTCCAATCTCCTTATTTTTGATGAGATCTTTTTTCTGTCAAGAGAATCCAGGATACTTCTACTTTGGGACAAATGGCAGCTTGTTGTTATATGCAAGGCCAGTGCATCAATACAATTATTCAACTGATAAACATCAAGTACTATACACGTTAAGGATTGTAGTAATCCAAATGTAATATCTCAAATATTGGTGAAATGCTTTCTTTAAATATTTACTTCACTATTGCTTGTTTTTCCGTTTGCGCTATATTTCCTAATTTAAAATTTCACGCACAACAATACAATTATTACAAATTGCATCACAAACTGGGCGCCGTACAGCTTAAACTAAACAAGAGCGTTTTCAACAGCCATCCCTGTGGGAAATTTAAAAAAACGAAATAGAATAAGTGATCACAAAACATAAAAATAAATTTAAATTCCGAAATTCACTGTACACAATAACAACTATACAACAATCACAATAACACAAATTAACTTTTTTTTTTTTCAATAGCTTGTTCATTCTAAAGTTTTATTAATGGCAACCAGGTCTAGATCATCGACATCGTCGGAGTCATCAAGGTAACTCGAGTAGTCAATGATATCGCATATCAAACAAGAAGACGAGGAAACAAATTTAAATCTTGAAGATTCATCTTTAAGTTCTCCCAACGTTGTGATAAAAAAGGAAGAAATAGCTACTCCATCATTATCTCCCATATCGGATTGTTCATCGTCTTGTGTGAAATCAAATAGTGAAGAGAGTATACCTCCAATAGATGCAAGAAAAAGACGTACACGTCGATTTGATAAAAGAAGCAGAAATGGTTGTTCAACTTGTAAAAAAAGAAGAGTTAAATGTGACGAATCAAGACCAATTTGTAATATTTGCAAAAGGCTTAATTTAACTTGTAATTATGGAGTTAAACTTCTTTGGGAAGATGAAGCAATTGAAAAAGGTATAGCATTCGGTAGATCAAAACAAAATAAACTAATTAAATTACAAAAAAATAAGAAACTACAACCAAATGAATCTTTACAATTAACACTTTCTCAAAAAATTTCAAATAACAAGTCAATTACTTGGTCAAAATATCAAGAGGGTAATTTATTTTTGAATACAACTTATAGTGATTTTAACAAGTTATTCAATACAATCACAAAAGATGATATGATACAGTCTTCATCTTCTTCTTCACCAGAAATTATAGTTGCAAATGAAATTTCAAATAAAGTTTTCTCAAAATCATTCACTTCAACTATTAATTTATATACTAATGAATTCTTTAATGATAATTTGAAACTAGAGAATGAAATTTTCAAGTATTTCAAAGAAAAAATTTGTCCGAGTTGTATTAGTTATCCATCAATTCCTTCAACTAGTGATGTTAAAATCTTCCCAACAACTTCAAGAAACCCAGACTTGAATCCTTATTTATATTTGATTGCACCTTTAGCATTAAAGTCTCCTATTTTGTTCAAAACAATAGCTATTGTTGGTTCAAAACAGCTTGCATTATTGGGGAATTATAATTTTGAAAATCTTGCAAATTTATATACTTCAAAAGTTTTGAAAACTTTACCAAAGTTAATTAAAGAAAAACAATCGCTGAATAATTCTGATTGGGATGAAGTATTGGCAACTATTCTTATGCTTTGTTTTATAGACATTTCAACTAGTTGTGATAATTCATGGTTAATACATTTGAATGGGGCTAAACAATTCTTAAGAGAAGCATCGATTAAATCTAATGCAACCCATGTCAATCAATTTTTTAAAAGATATTTCATCTCTCATGAAGTTATGGGTCAAACTGCTTGGTCTAATAATGAAGTAGAACCTGATGATGATTATTCTTTAAGTTTGAAACATGATTTAACAACAAATATCGATTTAGTATTAGGTTGTTCACCATATTTAATATCAATTATTAATCAAATCACTTCATTGGGTGATTATTATGAAAAAAATCCAAATGATGAATCAAATATATTACAAACTCGTAATCAATTGGAAGTTCAATTAAATAATTTAAATCAAAAATTAATCATAAATGAATTGGATTTACAACAACAAGCTAATATTATCAAGATTTCAGAAATTAAAAGATTAACTGCTTTAGTTTATTTATTTGCAAGAATTGATTTAGAATATTTTCATCTTCATCAAAGAAATAGCACGGCTGCAAAATTATTTAATGAAAGATTTAAAATAATTAAACAAATCACAAAAGAAATTCAAGATCAAATCTCTTGGCTACCTTTCATATCAATGTCATTACTTTGGACATTATTCATTATAGCTATAGTTCTGGTAGAAACTGAAGAAGAACGGTGGTTTGTTTTATCTCGTTTAATTAAGATGGAAAAAATTAGAGAATTAGCAAATATTAAAATTGCAAGAAAATGTGTTGAAGCTGTTTGGAAAGAAAAAGATTTATCTATTAATAATAATAGATGGAAAGATATGATAAAAAGTAAAGCAAATACAATTAGTTTGGCATAAAATTGAAGTCTAAAATACAATTAATTTGGCAGTGGAGTCTATAATAATTCAAGTACAATAAAATTGGAGTCTATAATAAATGTTTAAATTTGTGAACAACTTCATCAACGATGTTTTTCAATTGTTGCTTTCTAAGGTCATCACACCATGAACCTTCAATCCCATTGTATGCAATGGTTTTCCATTGATTAATTGAAAAATCAAACTTTGAATCAACTTCCAAATAATTTTCCAAAATATAACCTCCAAAATATGCTGGATCATCAGAATTGATCGAGAATGGAACTCCCTTTTCCAAAAATTCACGGATTGGTAACTCGGATACATCTGAAACACATCTCAACTTAACATTAGACAATGGACACAATGTAAGCAATGTCTTATTGGCAGATAATTGGTCCATCAAAGGTTCAGAATGTCTCGAATTGATACCATGATCGATACGAGTTACATTCAATGTGCTTAAGGCTTTTGAAACATAACCATGATGACCTTCTTCACCTGCATGGGCAGTTAAGCCAACATGTGGGAATTTCTCTCCAACTAATTTATAACAAGATTCGAATAATTCAGGTGGGAATGGTTTTTCACTTGAATCTAAACCTAAACCATGAATAGTACCATTTTCATAATGTGGAATAGCATGTTTGATGGTTTCATGACCAGATTCTGCTGGTAAATGTCTTAATAAACACATAATCAACTTGTTGGTGGTACCGAACTTTGTGGTGGCGTCTTTACATGCTCTATCAAAACCTTGTACCAAAGTATCCATCTTAATACCTCTTTCCAAATGTGCTTGTGGATCAAAAAATACTTCTGAATGTAAACATCTATGGTCATTAGCTTTGGTGAAATATTCCATGGCCATATCATAAAAATCATTTTCAGTAATTAATACACTCATACCTATATAGTAATGGTCCAAGAAATCTTGTAAATCGGCAAAATTATCATATCTTTCATTACATTCTTCAACACTTTTTGGAAAATGATCCGGTAAAGCAATGCCGTTTCTTTTGGAAAATTCAAAGACTAATGCTGGTTCTAATGTACCTTCCAAATGAACATGATGTTCACACTTTGGTAACTCTTTTAAAAAGTCGACTTTGCTCATTACTTTTGATTTGGTTTGAGAATAAAAGATTGAAAGCTTCGGAGAAACTTTTGATTGATCTCGAGATTAAGAAAAATTTCTTTTGTTAAAAAAATATGAAAAATTTTCCTTATCAAATTTTATTAGTGCGTCGCAGATAAGAACCCTTTATAGAATTAGACACATACATTATACTTCGCTTATTAATACAAAAAGCTATTGATTCGGAAGCTTTTGAAAGGAGAAGTTAGAACTGCTATTCTCTTTCACTGTCATTACTTGTTTTCTAATAGCCTTGAATGAGCCGATGATAACAAGCAATAAATCTTGAATCAAGCGTTTTGTGTCAAATGCTTTTCTTTTTTTTTTTCCGCGGATCAAATACGTTACTTAACGTGATAACATGTTGCGGCAAATCCACAGTTGTTATCAAGTTATTAATTAGCTCCAATTTTCTTACGATATTAAGTATTACCTTTCAAAATGGCAGGCTTTAGTACAAATTCAATTCATGGAGCCGATTCGCTTCCCGTAGGAGCTGATGTTGTTCCTCCAATCCATATCTCGACTACTTTTAAATATGGTGATCCAGATACCTTAATTAAAGCTGCCGATCGAGAAAACAATTATTTTGCTGATGTTTGGTATTCTCGATTGTCACATAGTAATTCGAATTATATCGAGGAAGTTGTTAGTCATTTAACTGGTGGGGAAGTTGTAGTTTTCAATTCTGGCTTAAGTGCTCTTTATTGTGCTTTAACTACAATCAACCCAAAGGCGATTGCCATTAATGATGGATACGTGGGAAGTCGAGGTGCTATTGATTTATTTTCACGTGTTGGCGGTGCTAAACAAGTAGAATATGATGGAATTGATCAATTGGGAAAAGGTGATTTGTTGATTTTGGAAACACCTCGAAATCCAGATGGTACTGTTTTAGATATAGCTGAATTTTCCAAAAAAGCACATTCACGTGGCGCATTAATACTTGTTGATTCAACGTTTGCACCTCCACCACTTCAAGATCCATTTAAGCATGGTGCAGACGTTGTGTTGCATTCTGCCACAAAGTTCTTTGGTGGTCATAGTGATTTACTTGCTGGATTCTTGATTGTTAAAGATAAGGATAAAAAAATGCAATTTTTGTTAGATAGAGCTGTCTTGGGTACAAATATCGGGAGTTTAGAGGCCTCTTTGCTCATTCGAAGTGTAAGAACATTAGAACTTAGAGTTAAAAGACAAGTGGAAAGTACTGCCAAAATTGTCAAATATTTAATTGATAACCAAAATAAATTAAGCAAATTACTCAAAGTGAATCATGGTTCTTTGCAAACCGACGAATTCATTAAAGATCAATTACCTCACGGTCATGCTCCAGTTTTCACTATTAAAGTCGCATCAGAAGAGGTAGCAAAGAAATTACCTTCTAGTCTTAAATATTTCCATCATGCTACATCTTTAGGTGGTGTCGAAAGCTTAATTGAATGGAGGGCGTTTAGTGATCCGCGTGTAACTCCCGATCTTTTAAGAATTTCCATCGGTGTTGAAAATGTTGAAGATTTAATCGAAGATTTGAGATTAGCTTTAGAATAGATATTATATATATGTATTGAAAAGATATGATTATTGAACTTTTTTAGTATCCGAGCCTCTTAATGATCTAGCAGCTCTTTGTAACAAGTACAACACACAACCGACGAATCTGAAAAGCGCCATGAACGCAACCAACCATAATATAACGGTTAAATATACTTCAGCTCTTTGTTGTTTAACTGCCAGTAACCCGGTGTCACTTTCAAATTGATTGAACCCACCAGTTTCTAAAACAAGTGCAACAATAACAAAATTGGAAAACATCCAGACTAAAACAGTCATCGATCTTATAAAGGCATAATAATCTTCATTACTCGTCACATGATTGCCATCATCTGTTGGTAATGGAACTTTAATCTTTTCCAATTGATTCAAGTATGATTGATTAATTTCTTCTCTTAAAATTGGAATATTCACATCAAAAGTACCATCCTCTCTTACCTTAGCAACACCCAAATCCTTTGCACCAGTATCACCTTTAGTACCCCATGAAATATCATCAATATTACAGAAGGCATAAATATTTAAAACATTGATGTAGGATGGTGATAATAAGATATATTGGATAAATGAAGTAAACATATGCCATGGTTCAAAATACAAGAAAGAAGCTAAGAAATATAAGGCATATGTCGAACTTGTCGCCACAACCAAATCCCTAAACTCTGCATTTTTAAAGAACAATGCCACAGTAATCTTTGTATGACTATCATAAATCTGTTGAATCGAATGAACAGCCATAAAAATGGCTGCAAAAATCATATAAGCCATCAATATCGCAAAGAAAATAACAATCACAATATAAAATTTCTCTGTACCCTTTGGAGTGTTACCAAAACTTAAAACAAAAGTAGTAACAATTGATGCAAGATAAAGCCAAAGGAAAATAACAGATAAAATATTACCAGGAGCAAATCCTAAGGCAGGATCTCCTAGTGAAGTAGTCAAAATTCTGAAAACCAAAAAGTAAGAACCAATTGAAAACCAAGAAATAATTAAATTCAAAAATTGATAAATGAATTCAACATGTAAAAACAATTTACGACCAATAGAATGTGATGACCACCAAACTTTTGGAAAATGTGCCAAAGAATAAATTGCTGCGAAAAACGAACCATTCAACCAACGTCTTCTTTGTAAAATGAATTCAGCTAATTTTTCAGGAACATCTGTTTCTGCACTTGCACTCTTACAATATCTTAATAACCAAGAACATCCTCTCTTTGCTACCAATTCATAACATAAGATTCTATCTTCAGCAAGATACATATTAGAAGTGAAAATCCCAGCCTCTTCTCTCATTTGATTTTTATATTGAAATTCATCATCATTCAGATCCAATGCAACAGATCCATGTAAAAATTCACCCTTAAAATACTTTTCCAATGGACCTTTACCATTCACGTCATTTTGTAATGCAACGTATCTATAAGCTGAAAATGCACCTGGAAGAACAGAAATAAATCCAAAAACAGATTCGGTAGGTTTGTCTAAAATGTTTGAAATCTTATATTCAAAATTTTGACCATAAACAATTGGATTTGTTAACATTTGAGTTTTTTTCAAAGATGCTTTAATTTCACCACATGCACCAGCAACTTGTGAATCTCTATCAAATTCTTTCCATAAATGATAAAGAGATTTACCACTTGGTTGTGTACCAGCATCTAACAAAATGACAATCCTTGGATCCAAGACCTGACCTAAAGCTTGGAAACACCATCTATGAGAATTGATTTTTTTGGCATTGGTTTCTTTTAAGCAAAAGAGTAATTGAACTGGGACAATCTTTTCAGTAGTTAATTTGACAGTGTCTTCAACTGAAGAAATACCGACTCTGGTTGTATATTCATAGATATGTGCTTGGACCTTTTTGTCATCGACTCTACTTTTAGCCAAACCTTCTTGATAAACACCAAGACCTGCCAAAAGAGCTTGAGCTCTTTCATTGATTTTAGAACGCCCATCACTTACAATACATACAACGACTTTTTTCCATGAATCTTTTCCCCATATATTTGATCTTGTTCTTGATTCCAAATGCTTTATATTTTTGAAGATACCTTTTAAAGTTCTGGCCAACAATATATCATCTTCGTTATACATAGTTACAACAATCATAAGTTCTGTCTGTCTTGGCATAGGATAATGAACAGGTCTCAAGATATAACCATCCCTATAGAAATTCGAAGGACCACAAGTAACGGCTGTATATCTCATATAGGCGAATTCTCTTGAAAGACCACCATCTTTTTCACCCGGATTATAATCGGGGAATTTGGATAATAATTCTGTTGCCACAGGACAATCCAAAACTAAATGACCATTAAGACCCAGTGCAATACCAATTTGTGGTTTTTCACGTATTGGTTCTTCTTCAGGTGGCTCTTCGAATACTTCTACAGCTTCTGGTTGAGGTTCTGCTTGTAAAGCATCTGGGTCTTGAAATGGAGATACAGCTTCCGGATACAGTTCGCCCATATCTATCAATTCAGAAGGTGGTGGTGGTGGTGGATGTATGACCGAAGTTATATCAGAAGGTGGTGCACGTACTGGTGGAGTTGGTAATCTGACTGTTTGTAAATCATAATGATCACCCTCGAACTGATTATATTGAATCTTCTTATCAAATTCATGTTCATCCAAGTCCTCTTCTTCATAAACATTAGGAACGAAGGAAGTGTTGAAATGTGGGTTATTATGATGATTTGGATGGCCTTGATACGCATTCAAATGGCTCATTTCATAATTCATCAGTGCATGTCCACTTGGTTGATATGAGTTCGAGTCATCAAAAGGAAATTCAGCATGATTTTGGTGGATTGGATTCAAATTTGGTGGTTGTAGATGTGAAGTATTGAAAACGTTCGATGGTCTTTCTAAAGATTGCTGATTATAGTAAGACGAGTAATTATCATAAGATTGATTTGGACCTTCTTCATGTGTTGGTACCCTATTCAGATTATAAACTGCTTGCTGCGGTTGCTCGAAATTGATCGAGTGATTGTCATCGTAATTATAGTAATTTCCTCTGGGTTGATTATGCGACGTGGTCAAGTATTCATTAATACTCTCATCATCCTCTCCTGTCGAATGAGGAAACCCATGCGATGGACGGTTATATGACATTTCCGTTGACTATAATCTTAAAGAAAGAAAAGTATATGTATTTTCTTTTTCCTATAATAATCGAAATCTGAAAATGAAATCAATCTTTTCGTGTATTTTTTGTTTCACGTTTTTGTTGTTGATTTATTTGTATTTCCTGCAAAATTGGAATATATCAGCGAAAACAATAGTACAATCAAAGGAATGATAAACTGAAAAAAAAAATAGAGTAGTTAAAAATGACTAAGAGTTGAATATATATTATTTTTGAATCACAAATGTTTCAAAGTAAATTTAGAACTGTGACTTCTCCAAAGGTTGAGACGAGTTTTTTTTTTTCTTTTTCGTTGATTTATCTCTTCTATTTTTAGCAAAAACTAATCAACGGATCTAAGGGTGGTTCAGATTTAACAATATCTAGATATTAACTCTTTGATTTTTAGATAATGTTATATTCCACTGTTTTTAGTGCCTTTACTATTGAAATTTAGTCTCTTTGTTCTGGCTTAGATGTCCTCTCTTGCACTACTTGACAGATCAAGAGTTTCCTAAAGGGGAAACGCGATTTTTTTTTCAGATCACGAAAGTCTATGATACTTTTGTGGCTTATGTAATCGACAGATCCAGCCGTTGTTGCGCATAAACGCGTTGGTGTGATTAAAAATAGCATTCATCAACGATCAATCCGCAGGGGCACAGGGGCAGTGCCCCGAATTTGTGCTCTTAAAGAGACTTCTTTGCTAAGTTATCTGTTCATCAACTCTAAATATAGTACTATTTAATCACTATTGGGTGCGGGACGAAATGCCATGTTGATTCTTCCATACTGTATTCAAATATCTGATTTGTGTAAAATTGAATCAAAAGAATCTATGACGTTCTTTTATAAACTATCTCGTATGCTTTCGATCACACAATAAAAGCCTTCGTATTTTAAAATTTAAGCAGGCTTTTGTTCAGAAGGTGGTTTTTCACTTTAAAGTGAAAATCAGCTTTGATGATATACTTGAAATTAGGTTTATCTTATCACCTCGTAAATTCAAGCATTTGAGGCATTTCAATGTCTTCAAATTCGTATCGTAAATACCATCAACATTTATTTTTTTTAAATTTAGCAAATTTATTGGGAAACTTGTTTTCAATGGATTTCGTATTATCATCGCTACAGAATCCTGCAATGCCCGATAATTCTAAAGTTCGTAATGAAGTTGGTAGGACCGTTGAGTTATGAAATAAAATCTTTTCACCATAAAGCTTCAAATGTCTCAACCGAGCTGGGAGGTTGGTGTTTTTAAATATATACTTTGAAAAATCATTCTCTCCTTGAACACAAACCATAATTAATTCTCTTAACGAATTTGGAAGCCAAAATGATTCTGGTACCATACACATGTAAAATTCCAAAGTATTTAAATTAGGGCAATGCTTCATCCACTCAAAATTATTCAAAGCAGAATGATGAATACTAATCTTCCTCAATGATTGTGGTAGTTTCAATTGATCTAAACTATTAAAACTTGAGATGGTTAACATCGTTAATTTTTCAAGGTTTCTAAATTCAAAACATTCATGTTTAAAGCTAACGTCTTCTATTTTAAGTTCGACCAAAGCATTCGGTAACTCCTGGTGTATTATATTCTTTATATTTCGGAGAGAGAGGGTTTGTAAACTTCTAGGCAAACAGTTCAAAGTAGAGTTTTTAACACTTAAAAACTTCAATGTATCAGGTAAATCATCTATAACGAAATATTGAAGTGTAAGACGGACCAAATTTGAAGGTAAATTATCCCTTGAAATGACGTCACGACATGAAAATGGCAGACCCTGCACTGAAAGGCAAGATATGTTTTCGAATCTCTTTAATGCCTTACAGTGTGAAAACTGTAAACAAGTGAATTCATCATCATATTCGATTTGTTTAAATAGTGAGATGATGGAGTCCTCGACTCCAAGAACACATATCGGGTCATTGAATTTAATAACACTAGGAATGAAAGGACATTTCTTTAAAAAGCTGGATAGTTGCTTATAATATACAATAAACTCTCCTTCTTCATGAGTCATATCTTGATATTCAGCAAACTTTGTCAAGTTAATACAATCATATCTTTTCCTTTCAACAAATGGGCGTAAAAGTGAATCGTTTTTCAATTGTTTTACATCCACGAAATTCAAGTATTCAAAAACTCGATTTAGAATATCAGGAAGATAATTCTCTAGGATCGTCGATGACATTTATATCTTTTTTATTGCAATGTATGGGCGTTGAAACGAAAATAAAGTTCCGCGTCTATTTTTGCAGCAATTGCAAAAATTTGCAACTTGGAAGCGAGTTTTTTTTACCACATACACAAGAGTGATTGTTAAAGTGAAAACTATTACTTTACATCAAAAACCTTTAAATAAAGTATTATAGAATCTATAAAGATTATCATTGTACTGAACATTGGTACTAATATAAAATGGATAATTACACTTACACTGATCTCGAAAACGATTATAGAGATTACTTGAGAAATGATGACCTTGAATATGATCCGCGTCTAATAGAATATGATTCCGAAGATGACTTTGAACAGGATGGGTATGTTCGAAAAGAAGATTTTGGAGATAGTTTCACCGAAAATTATTCCCAATACTATTCCAGCGCTGACGATGAACTTTCAATTGTTCAATTTCTAGCAACATTCTCATCATTTTCTCAAGATTCTGAAGACTTGATAAAGGCCGCCAGTTGTGATCATAAAGACGCCAACCGCGCAAGTTCTTCAACCAACAAGATAAATCAAACTGAGGAACTGTTAGTGCAACTCGATATCGCTAATAAAATTGAATATCGCGACGAGAAAGACGAAGCGCCACTCGATAAAACGATGATGGACACAAGTTTCGAAAGCGCTTTAAACGTCAGCAATCCTGGTTCAGACGAATGAATTAACAAAGGAAGATGGAACTAACTTTGACTTTTAAGTTTTTAGCAAAACTCCCATAATATTGTTTGGCACTAATTGTGTCTTTGCCTCTTTGCTTTACTTTTATCGTGCACTGCGGCTTTAACATTTGAGTGCTTCGTCTTATTCAAACTTGTTAGCTTCTTCTATTGTGTTCTGATTTCTGTGGTCAAACAGTACTCTGGTAAAACCAATTCAAATACCATGAGTTGCTGTTTCAAAATTCAATTAAGGCTTTCTATTTCTCTTTAAGTAGCTAATAAACGCTTTACTCATTCGATATAACTTGAAATAAGTTTACAAATTAAATGCATAGTTGGTCGGTTCTACGAGGAAAGCGAAACAAGCTATACAATATCCTCATAGAGTGGCATGCAGTCCAAAAAAACAGTAACTGGTGATAGAAATTAATACTCTAATACCTGTATTCGCCAGTCTTACAGTTTCATCTACTGCGACCACGTATCCTTGTTTTTCCCTACATCTTCTGATGGTATACCCATTGTTTCTTTTAAATTGCAATGTTATGATCCTTTTGGTCCATTTTCAAATCCTCAATGTTAGATAGAATTGAATCTCAAATCAAATACTAAATCTAGAAATGGTATTTTTTTACGTATTGTGTTGTAGAGCTTCTCTTTATTATGGACAGCATATTTTTCTAATCAAACAAGAATAAGGCAACTTGTCCGAGCGGTTAAGGAGAAAGACTTGAAATCTTTTGGGCTATGCCCGCGCAGGTTCGAGTCCTGCAGTTGTCGTTTTTTTTGTATTTGTAATTTATTGACTTTTTGAAATTGGACTTGCTTTACATCCTAATTTCATTCGTAGGCCACGAATTAAAAGCAAGAATCCTTTGGTTATGTGAAGAATTTCGGTTTTCACTTTGGGTGTTTATTTTTGTGTATTTCTGTTGGCTGCGAAAAACAATCTTTTATAAAATTTTCATTTTCTTATATTCGAGCACAACTTCATTTCCTTATACACAGAACTGGCCTCAAAATAACAAGATTCTATTTACCTATTAGATAATTTTATATATCTTAAAAATTGGTCGCAAGATTGGCTGCAAAATGATGCTTCTCTGTATTCCCCAAATCTACAGATCCAATTCGTGATTTTATAGTTGGCTGCAAAATAATACCACTCTATTTTGCTCTCGAATAATCTGCGCTCTTTATATCTCCGAATTTGGCTGCAAATAATACCCCTCTATCTTTCTCGCAAAAAAATGAACTCTATACCTGCCAAATTTGCTGCAAAATTCCCCGCCTCTATAATCCTTTTCTCAAGCAACCACAGATGCATTTGTAAACCACCAGAATCCGCAAGATTCAAAATGTATAAATTCAGATTAAATATCATAAATATAATTTAAATTCTTTTATATCTTCTTCTTTACTTTCCGACTAGATAAAGATTTATCACAGACTCCGAAAGTATCACCAAACTCACCACCAATTCACTTTTTCAGAATGCACTTAAAATCAATCAAGTTAGCTTCAAAGATGAAAGATCTCTTTGAAACAAAGACTGAGAAGGAAAAACCAATCCCAGCCACGATTAAGGGTAGCAAAAGAGCTACTTTTAAGAACAAGGCTAGATCACTTATCAATAAGTTTAAAAAGAGTCCACACTCTGGTTTTACTATTGACCCAGAATCTTTGCATTCATCAGATTCTTCATCCTACGTTACCATTTGTGACTCCATCACGGCTTCTGTGATTCGTTGCATTCACAAATCAAAACTCCCAGGATCATTCTTCGCCACTTTTGCTTCTCTGCAATCAGTTATTGACCTCACCTTATCTCACAAGGAAGATGATGTTGTTTCTTTGGAATCTGCAGTATCAAAGGAGCAACAATCTACTGACTTTGAGAGCAATGAAGTTCCTCCAGTTGAACAGAATCCTGAAGAGACTTCTACCACTCAACCACCTCGCAAGTTCAAATTGCATTCACCTACTGTTTATGAAAATATCATGAGCTTCTTGATTGGACATTTCTGTGCACAAAAAGAAAATTATACTTTGCACTTTGATGTAAAGAGAAGAGATATCCGCCACACTTGGGTTATGCGCAGATATAGATTTAGATTCAACAGGGTTGCCTTCATCGAAGGTGTTGACCAAAAGATCTGGGTTAGCAAGCTCAAGTTTAGAACCAAGAGAATGAGGGTCAAGAACAGGTTCCAGAAATACAGAACCAAGAAAGCTTGGTCTGAAACAAACCCAAACTTTCCTTAAAGTTCAAAAGAATGATGATCTACAGAACAGAATACGGACCATTAACAAATCAAAAAAATTCAACAAATCAAAAAATTTAAATAAAAAATTAAAAAATCCCCCGAAAAAATTAAAAAACTTCAAAACTCCAAAAAAAAAATTAAAAACTTTTGCAACCTCACTGGCTACTTTTATTATTCTTAGACTTGGTCTAAAACTTTATTATTACTCTATATATAGTATATGTTTTCATCTCTTAATAATAAAATTATCATTGTTTTCAATTTGACTTTCCCTTCTCTAATAAATAGCACAATCACTTCCAATGCCCTAAAAACTCCCTATAAATGAAAGAGGCTTAAACTTATCTTCAATCTCAATTGTATTGATTGGACGTAGAATCGAAATGGCTGCAAATGAAAACAAATACTCTTCAAGTTACTCTTTATTAACACATCTAAATATCGGGAAATAAAATCTACAGAGTCACACAAGCACATACAAGCCTGTATAAGAAACCAACAATTCCGCCTGGTTCCTGTTGTTGTTGTTGTTGTTGGTATGGCTGCTGTTGATAATGAGGTTGTTGGCCACCTTGGTTTGGTTGTTGTTGATAATGAGGCTGTTGACCACCTTGGTATGGCTGTTGAGGAGCGTTACCCAAGTCAATAATCAAAACACCCGTGTTTTTCGGGTCTATTCTATGGGATAATTTCATTTCGTCGCATAAGTTATCGATGGCAGGCTTGATCTTAGCAATACCGTTTTGGGAATGGATTCCTTTACCAACAACAACACGCAAGTGCAGTTCTCTGTTATTAACAGCCGCTTGTATTCTACGCTGCAAAATCCATTCGGCTTCCTTCACATAAAGTCCGTGCAAATCAATCTCATCTCCCGCACTATCGGCATTGTTTTCCTTGAAAACATATTCGGCTGCTTTTCTATTATATCCTTCAGCTTCTTCTAAAACCTTTTTAGATTGCTCGCTCAACTCGTGAGCACGTTGTTTATCACCCAGCTTGAATGCCTGTTGTGATTGCTGGCTTAATTCGTTACGTTTTTGGTATAATCTTTCGGCTTCACCTCGTAATCTCTTGTATTCATTGTCCGTTGCATGGTTATAATCTCTGTGCTTGTCATCACCCAAGCGAACTTCTCTGTCCACAGTAGCCATTTTGTTTTGTCAAGCTTTTTCTAAATGAAGGCTGTCAATCCGTTTTCCTAGGCCTTTTAAATTGATTTTCAACCGAAGCCACGCAAGACGAGGCGCAAGAAAAATTGCCTAATTGGGTTAACCTGGAACATCAAAACTATGAACGTGCGCCAGGAGTCTACGTCAAAGATCTCTAAATGTTCCCTATAGAGTAAGGCTGCTAATGAAAGAAATTCAATAAATTCTACATCATAAAAGAAAAAATATGAAGATGTATGGAAGCTTTATATGCGCAATTTAATACTCTATGTAATCACCGACATACTGACTAGATTGTTTTCTTTACACTAATATGTACTTAATCAATGTATAAATGCTTCAAAACCCACCGCATCCACCACCACCTCCTCCACAACCTCCTCCACCTCCACCGCATCCACCACCTCCTCCGCCGCATCCGCCTTGTCCGAATCCTCCTCCTCCACTACCACCACAATTAGCACCTGAACCACAAGCCGTACTTGTATTTGTGTTTCCTGAACAACCGGCACTGAACGCACCGCCAACACACAGGGCTCCGGCACATTGGCCCATACCACCACAGTTAGTTCCCAAATCACGCACAGTACAGCACATTGCATTGCCGTAGAACCCACAATCCATTGCGGCAATTGGGGCCATTGGTGGAATCACAAACAAGAATGGATAATAGCTCATCATATATGCAGACAGCAAATATGGGTCTACCAATCCTCTGCTTCTATTTTGACCAGTGGAGCCAAGTGCTCTTGGTGTAGCCCAAGGCAATTCTTCACCAATACCCTTGTACTTTTGCTCAACGTGCCGTCTTTTCAGCTCGGCTGCTGCACTTGCTATTTCAATAGCATTGTGTGCACTGATGTGTGTCAATCCTAATGAGTTTACAAATAACGGACTTTTTTCGAATTTTGATTGTTCACCGCCATTCGACTTTTTTCTTTTAAACAATTTGGAAATCTTTGAATGAGAATTGCTTCTCACGCAAACACAATACCAACAGAAACAAATCGAATATTCTTGTCTATACCTTGTTCTGTATATTTTACATGTTTTTTCAAAAGCATCATCTAAACGTCCTTGTTCCACTTTATCATCATGATCAATAACATGACCCCATTTCCCACACATACAATCTTTAAAATAGTAGTACATCGACAATTGGTGTGTATGCCAGACCAAATCAACATCTAAAGTAGGCACAAGCATGGACTTTTGGTCATAATAAGTAAGTAATCTGAAAAAGCGATAATATCTAAGAGAGGATTCCTGTAAGCTCTCAGTTATAACTGGTGAATGCAACCAATCAATGCTATTCATTTTTTCAACGAATCTTTCCTGTCTAATAACACACCCAACCAAATCATCAGAAATTTCAAAAATAGGAATTTGAGGATGATAGACCGTTGTATGGATCAAATTCATCTCAAGGTAATTTCTATAAATTAACAGTAATCTTGCTCTGCTGGAGGAATTCGCGGTACATTTTTTAAGTACCTCGATTAAGGAATGGTTTTTAAGAGACAGAGACGCTGATGAAACGAATTCGCTTTTAACCCTTCTATTGATTTCGTAGCAAGAACGTTTGCGGAATGCATGATGAGAAATTACGCTCGAGAAATTTTTGTAAATTCCAGGCAAGACCTTATTTGGGTTAAAAGTATCAGCATATAACTGTCTTTTTCTCAATTCTTCATGAGTGATTGTACGATTCAAATCACAAGAACATAAGCTACTCTCATGTATTTGGCTCGTGAATTTTGTATCAGAAAAGCCAGTTTGAGAATCATTGGCATAAGGGACGTTTCGTAAGATAAGTTCGTTACAAGCAGGACATCTGACATCAACCAAATATTCAAACATGTTAAAATCAATCGATGCATCGTATTTGAGCAAATCAAAAACTTGATTAGGATTTGATCTGTCAATTGTTTCACTGAAGTCCTTAATAATGTCAAAATAAGCAGCTTTCAATCTTTCTTCAGGGTTATATACAAAGCTATAATTGTCAATGGCCTTGCTGATGGTATTTAAAGGTAATGGGAAATTAGCAAACTTGAGGAAATCATTTCTCATGAAATTATCATAAAAACTCTTTGGATTCAATAAAAACGAATGCCAAACCATGATAACGTCCAAAGGTGGTAGAAAGCTCCTAAAAAGTTCTATACAAGTAGAATCTTTCGCTGAACCTTCACTGAACTTCAAAAGTTCATTTTCTTCTCGCGTAGTCTTTCCGTGACGACCTGTTCTTTGCCTCAAGCAACTAATCATTACAACGAAACGACGCACAGCGTTTGTTATAAAAACTTGCCATGTTTTAGCATTCAATAAATCATCTTTGGATTCACCAATAACCTTCTTTTTCATCACTTCGAATGCCTTAAGTAACTTCAAGTGTGCTACAGTATCTGGTAAATTGGGGATAGAACCGATATCTTCCAGTCCAGTGGCTGCTGGCTTATCGGAAGCAGTGTACACATATTTACCGTTGGCAAACAGCTTCTCGTTCGCCTGTTCTAAAATCTTTATGAATTCCGGTTCTGGTTGTTCTCCAGTGGTCTCTTTGGTATCATTTTGGGTCGCCTTGGACTTACTGTGATCATAGGGAGGTAGATCACTCATGATTGAAACAAAGCTTGTTTGTCCTCTGATTCGATTTTTTCTTTTTCGGTCCTATTTATAACGAAAAGTGTCAATTTTTATCCTCTTCCCCACACTGGATTGGAATAAATAATTCTCAAGACATAGGCAGTAATACTGCATTTTTGGAGAAAGTTTTCTATTTGAATACGGTCCGATTGTTTATTTTAAAGTCTACTTTTTGTTCTAGAAACAATAAACAACTTGTTCTACATTTTAATTTTTAAAATCATATATTCCAAAATACTATATAAACTACGGAAAATCAAACATCACTCAAAAGTCTTTAAACTCAGAGGTAAAATTTAAATCTTTAGTTAGTTTACTTCTTACCAGCCTTTTGGGCAGCCTTGGTGACCTTACCAGCCTTGTCGGACTTTTCAACAGACTTGATAACACCGACAGCAACGGTTTGTCTCATGTCTCTGACAGCGAATCTACCTAATGGTGGGTAGTCAGTGAAGGCTTCAACACACATTGGCTTGGTTGGGACCATCTTGACGATAGCAGCATCACCAGACTTGACGAACTTTGGAGAGTCTTCCATCTTCTTACCGGTTCTTCTGTCAATCTTTTCAACCAAGGTGTCGAACTTACAAGCAATGTGAGCAGTGTGACAATCCAAAACTGGAGAGTAACCAGCAGAGATTTGACCTGGGTGGTTCAAGACAATAACTTGAGCGTTGAAAGAGTCAGTACCCTTTGGTGGATCGTTCTTGGAGTCACCACAAACGTTACCTCTTCTGATTTCCTTAACGGAAACGTTCTTAACGTTGAAACCAACATTGTCACCTGGGACACCTTCAACCAATTGTTCGTGATGCATTTCAACGGACTTGACTTCGGTGGTGACACCAGCTGGGGCAAAGGTAACAACCATACCGGCCTTGATAACACCAGTTTCAACTCTACCGACTGGCACCGTACCAATACCACCAATCTTGTAGACATCTTGCAATGGCAATCTCAATGGCTTGTCAGTTGGTCTCGATGGTGGTTCAATAGCATCGATAGCTTCCAACAAGGTCTTACCAGAGGACTTACCAGCCTTGGTTTCCTTTTCCCAACCCTTGTACCATGGACAGTTGGTGGATGCTTCAATCATGTTGTCACCGTTCCAACCAGAGATTGGGACGAATGGAACAGACTTAGGGTTGAAACCGACCTTCTTGACGAAGTTAGAGGTTTCCTTAATGATTTCTTCGAATCTGTTCTTGTCCCACTTAACAGAGTCCATCTTGTTGACAGCAACAATCAATTGCTTAACACCCAAGGTGTAGGCCAACAAAGCGTGTTCTCTGGTTTGACCATCCTTAGAGATACCAGCTTCGAATTCACCGGTACCACCAGCAATAATCAAAATAGCACAATCAGCTTGGGAAGTACCAGTGATCATGTTCTTGATGAAATCTCTGTGACCTGGAGCATCAATAACGGTAACTTGGTACTTTGGAGTTTCGAACTTCCACAAAGCGATATCAATGGTGATACCTCTTTCTCTTTCAGCCTTAAGTTTGTCCAAAACCCAAGCGTACTTGAAAGAACCCTTACCCAATTCAGCGGCTTCCTTTTCGAACTTTTCAATAGTTCTCTTGTCAATACCACCACACTTGTAAATTAAGTGACCGGTGGTGGTAGACTTACCAGAATCGACGTGACCAATAACAACGACGTTAACGTGAGTTTTTTCCTTACCCATTTTTGATTATATTCTAACGATGTGAAGAAAGAAAGAGAAAAGTAAAAGGGATTTAAAATAAAGAGGGAAAAAATTTATACTAAATGAAAAAAATTTTGACGATGAGTAACAAAACGGGGCGCGCTCGGTATTATGGACAACGCATCAATTTGTTTAAATTTTTTCTCAATGAAAAGTCGTGTATTAAACTATTTTTATGCTAAAAATCTGAAATTTTTCCTGATGAGTATCGCCGAAAGTCACAAATCCTTAATAAAGTGTATGCACGTGCCATATGAGGGCGAAAGCCCCAAATATGCAACTACGTAAAAAAAAATATTGGGGCTCATATATGAATTTACTATATCGATCTTCATTCATTATATATTGAGTCTATCGTGTATATTTTGTCGGCTTATGGGCTCCCCTTGGTCGTCTAGTAGCACTTGTGTTATTATTAGCGTGTTCATTACCTTTTTCTTCTTGTTGGGGTTGCGGTTGCTCTGGTAATTCTTCCGAACTTGTTGTTCCGAGTTTCTTGAGCAACTCACGATCATTCCGCATTGATTCTGCATCTTGGTACCGTACTTGTGTCCACATTATTTCGTCCTCCAAATTCGTGACATCATTATCCCCAACACCATCTTCATCTTCGTCGTCATTATTGTCGTTATTGATCTCTTCATCTTGTCCCTCTTTTTGTACTTGCAAAGAATCCTCACGTCCAATAAGCCGGCCATATTTCTGTCTCGTTACACTTTTGCGGGGTGACGCTAATCTCATCTGTGAATTTTCTTTGTCATCTTCCAAGGTACGTTTTTGAGGCGTACTATGGCTGCTAGTATTATTAATAGTGATTGAATTTAAATTATTACTATTATTCAGACTGACATCCATATGATTTCCACTCAAGTTTTTGACATATTCTAGCAATGTCTTTGGACGGCTATAATTGCTAGGAGCAAATAAACACCATTTCAAATCCAATATGTTGGGCATAATTAATGTTGATTTCCCAATAGATAACTCTAAAATCTCCCATAAATAAGCCACTGATGTTATAGGAATTTCCCATTTTTTTGCAGCATTAATTTTGTTTTTGGAAGAAATTGTTGATACAGACAGGGTTGAACCTTCTTGATAAGTAGGACAATTGATAATATCGGTGTGTTTATATTGAAACAATTGCGGTGAATTCTTAATCAATGTATTTTTGAACAAATTGATATTAACTATGAGCAAATCTCTATTCTCAGTTAATGATTCACAAAATTCAAAATTAAGATATTTGATTAACTTTTCAATATGTAATAGCTCAATACCTGTGAAGCCTGAAATACATATTTTGAATTGCTTTTTCAGTGGAATCAATCCCTTCATAGGTTGTGCCCATCTATCCATCACTATCTTTTTGTAATACAACGATCTTTCAACGAACCACTCGGTGACAACTTTGACATCTCCATTGCTTATGCGAGATTTAATTTGCGATGGAAACATGCGCAACATCATGGTGGATTGAGGCCCATTGGTTGCAGGTAATATTATGTGTGTTATGGTGTCGTTGTTCTCCTCTGAATCGGTAATCGCTTCACCATTGTGACTCTCTATAACATTTTTCAATAATGATGTTTGATGAGTAGTGAATCCAACTAGAACAAAACAAAATCCCATGAATAAGTAGTTTTTGGGAGCTTCTTCTTGCTTTCTGGTCTTAATTTTGGAAAATTGAAGTTCCTCATCTTCTTCTTCTTCATCGTCCTCATCTTCTTCAGTACCGTATTTGGCCTTTTTGTTATTTTTATCTCCATCATCCCAAACAGAATCTCGTATAAGTTTTTTAGTTTGATGCTTTGTATGGTCCATAATTGAATTCCAAATCTCTGTATTCTTTTGCATTCGTTTCCGGGGCCCATCATCGATGGCAGGATTTGCCAACCTTTTGATCTTTGACTTCTCTTCTTTCTCTCGTATTCTCTCATCGATAACATCGTCCCATACTTCACAGGCATTGTTATATTCTGAAGTATTGTTGAGAATGTAATCTTCGAAATTTAATAGTGCACCTCTAATCATCGAATCTATTACCCAAATGGGATGCAACACGGGGATTTTCCATTCAATCGCCTTATCATACCTCCTTCCCGTTGTCTCTGTCGAAATCACACATGTATTCCCCATAGTGAGTGATTCAGAACATTTCCCACCATTTTCCTTTATTAATTTGGTCAAGTTTTCTGATGTCAACAACTCTTGAATCTTCATCAGACTTGATAAAACTTTTGTAGCACGTAATCTGAAATCATTTTTACGAAACAATTGTCTTAGTACATCAATTTCAAATTCTATTCTTGAAATGCATACATTCATATTATCAAATATGGGTTTTAAATAGTTATCTATTTGTAACAATTTGGAGTCATCATCTTCACCCTTTAACCAGAGTGCATGAATCTTAAAAATGGCTTCATAGTTAATGAACTTGATGTCGTATCTTTTTTTAATTGAGTAATTATATTTGGCAGTTTCTCTTTCTCCAACTATAAGATAATTAACATCACTCATCAAGTCGCTATAATGGGTACCACCTAAAACTTCAACCTTTTTTGCTACCTCATCTCTAACGTTCGATAGTATACCGGTGCAGCAGAAAGAAAGTCCGTCGAACGGTTTTCTTTCCATCGTTGTAGTCTGTTGCTGATGTAGGAAAACTAGATATTTTGTTAATGATTGATGATTGCTCACGTAAAATATTTGTAAGACGCGTCAAAAAAGTAAATCATCAACACTATGAATACGTAAAGAGAAAAGTACGATATAAACCTACGAAAAATAATTGAAAATGACAAGTTGGAATAGAGGTCAGATGCTATTTGAAAGTACAGTAGATTTATAAATTTGTAAAAGACTCGAAACATTATTAACAGTCGTTTCTTTTCATAGTTCACTGATTAATTTTCAATAATTTCGCGATATTTCTCCAGATTTTCATTCAAAAATTAATTTTAAAAATTTCGCAACTTCATTACTAAATAATATTCGTTCAAATAAAGATAGCAAATATGGTAGTTACAAGATCCAAAAAATTGATTGTCGAAACTGTCAAAGTCGTTACCCAACCTGAATCAATCTCAAAAGTAACCAAGAAAGTGATTAAACCCAGAGCTGTCAAATCTAAGGTTACAGTCAAACGCGTCAAACCTACTTTTGAAGATCTGCTCAAATCAGTGGAAATTCCTCCAGATCATGCCTTGCCGCAATCATTTGTTGATTTCCATTCACCCGGGTTTATCGAAGGGATAAAATATATTCTTAAACATGATCCAAGTCTTTATCCTGTTATTGTCCATTCCAATTTCGATGTATTTCTGAGACCTTCCCAAACCAAGGTCGACGATCAAGAATTGATTCGGTCGCATTGGTTTGCGCTCATGGCTAGTGTAATATCACAGCAAGTGAGTGGTGCAGCTGCTAAAAGTATCAATAATAAATTTGTGGCAAAATTAGAGAGTACTGGTGATGGCAAAGTTACCCCTCAGAACGTGCTCACACTACCATATGATGAATTAAGAAGCGTAGGATTGTCGAATCAAAAGACAAAGTATATCATAAATATAAGCGAGGCATTTGCCGATAAAAATAGCAAGGTATCTGACCCATCATTCTGGCAATCTGCTTCTTTAGAAGAAATATATCAAGAATTGGTTGCGCTCAAAGGAATCGGGCTCTGGTCGGCCAAAATGTTTGCCCTATTTACTCTTAAAGAACTTGATGTATTCGCACATGAAGATTTGGGAGTTGCAAGAGGTGTTTCACGGTATTTTTCCAATCGCCCGTCAATTATAAAATCTATAAAAGAGAATGTTGCCATGGATCAAGAACTTTCGGTTCTATTAAAGAAAAAGTCAACATTTGACAAACAGGGGAAAAGAGATTGGATTCCTTATCATGATGTATACATGAAATATGCGGCTCAAAAATTCAAGCCTTATCGCTCGATTCTTGTGTTTATATTCTGGAGACTCAGTCTGACCAACGTTGAAGTGTTGGAAGAAACAACGAAAGATGAAGCTTTATGAAAACATAAGAATCAAAAAGCACAAAATGACGTTAACAATGTTAGGGATCATGGTTAAAGCACCATTAGAGATGGTTTTCTTTCTTTCCCCATCCCTTGAAATCGGCTCTTTATTTTTTTCTCCATCATTTGATGGCGGCTCTTTATTTCGTTCTTCATCGTTTGATGGCGGCTCTTTATTTTTTTCTCCATCCTTTGAAATAGGTTCACCCTTTCTTTCTCCACCGATATCAATAGTTTTGTTCAGCTTATCATTTCTCTCTTTGATTTTATTTAATTCTTTTTCGACTTGTTCTAACCCGTGGTCCAAGCCCTTCAGTAAAAATTCTAAATCGTGTGGATTGAATCCATGAACTTTGATTAGATAATTAATGAACTCATCCGTCTCAAACAGGAACTCTTCAGTTCCCTCATTAATGAGAATAGGTGAATTCGTTGAATCGTCATTTACCGATTTAAACATCAAAAACTCGTCAATCCAAGATTTGGAATCTTTTCTAGGAAGAAGATGATGAACCGGTGTAGTCGCTGCATTGAATAAAGGTAATGTTTTCATTACAAAAGGAGTTTCTGGATTTATGAGGGATGAAACCTTTAAGGCCAAAGCCATGAGTTTAAGTAGGTCTGTGTATCTCATTATGATTGATTATGGAATACAAATTAATTTTACCCATTTTTCGCAGCCACAAATAACCAAGATTTTTTTGCTTACATAATCCCAACATGATAAGCTACCCTAGCGACAGGAACAACAACACAAACAGTAGAGTTATCACGCGCATTCTAATATGAAATAGTAGAGTCGAGAGCAAAGTATATCAATAGACAACGCGAACAAATTACACGAAACATTCAAGAATTACGAGTGACCTTTTGAAACGACAAGACAATTAAGATCAACAAAGAGTCAATTATATAACCGAAAGTAAAGATTCACCACAAACTGATCAATCAGTACCTTATCAGCGACCACACCGTTGTACCATTTTATCTAATTTGGGGAAACGTAAATAACCTAAAACGTAAACGGTAAGTTGGACTACTCTTTTTTCGAACCCTCACACTTTTGGCGGTATACCTTCCGAAGGCGGAATTGTGCGTCTAAATAAGGGACAAATTTTACAGCCGATTGATCTACACATACACATTTCACGCGAAATTTGCATTTTAATTTTTTTCTTTGCTTGTCTCACATTCCCAATTGTTACCAATCTCGGACCGTTTTCAGTTCCGACAGTGTTCCTATCCACACACTTGTACCCTTTTTGTCAAACAAAAACACAAACGTTGAAAACACTTAGTGGACTTACGCACTCGAACACGTCGTCTTATTCTCTTTATTATCCGTAGATTTCAAATTACCGAAAATAACAAAAGGCTTTTAAACTAAAAATCGTACGAAAAATTACCTGCTGCGCAACTAATTAGATTTTTTTTTCGTTTTGTCAGTACTTCTTTTCAGCACCAAAAACCACCGTTTTGATGTCGGAGTTGGGCCATAGTTACAACTCGCGGAAGAACTCGCTAACGGCATTGAGTCTGAGAGGGACAGTGGTAAATGGCAGCACCACTGGTGGCGCTGCTGTGGCCCCTGTTCGTGGTTTATCGACAAATGGGTTGATCTCACTAGAGGACAAGTTCATTAAAAAAACGGCAAAGAAAGTGCCAGGAGCTGTCCAACCACCCTCAACAGGCTCACTTGCTTCGCTTGATAACTTCCACAAGACAAATGGAGGCACATATTACTTTCCAAATGGTGAGATTTTTCGTCCTCGATTGACTCCTGCAAAACGGAAAAGACCGGGTAAACTCGGAATTTCTTCTGCATCAAATTTGGCTAACTTGGCTGGAGTTGCATCACAACAGAAAGCATCGCTTTCGCAGCCGGCACTGCGGAAAGGCTCGCTAACAAGCCAGTCGTTTTATTCGCCAAGTTTACAAAAATCGGTACTGTCAATTTCGATGTCTGAAATTAGCAGCAACAGCTCACTGGTGAGCGGTGTAACTCAGATTCCTCGCAATAATCTGTATAATAACGTCAAGATGCTCAACAAACAAAATTTAGTCAAAAACATAAGGCTGAATAGATTGGATACAGCAACTAACTTAAACGACAATGTCAGTTTTGGCTCAGTTAACAATAGCCCGGTGAATGAAATCCCTAGGACGAATTCAATTGCTTCGAGTGTCTCATCTTATCAGTATCCCCATCATCATCATCATCATACTCTGCAGCTGCATCTGTCACCTCAAAATCATAAAGTTTTACAATCGAATAACATTTTAAAGGCATCTTCTGCCGATTTTATCCAGAATTCGAATGAGTCGCTCTCTGAGTCGACCATTCGGTCTACAGCTGAAAAGCATTCATTACTAAAGTCGCAATCGGATACTTCCTCGGCTACGTCGTCCAGCTACAGCTCGCCATCGTCGAGATCGCCTTCGGTCGACTCTAGTCCTTCCAAGGGTTCACATCTTATAATTGGAGCAGATGACCACAGTGAAACCGTATTGTCAAATGTACCTGAATCAACAAACGAAGCTGTTTTGCAAGATAACTCTCCGCTTTTCAACGACATCACAGAATTGAGAAACCAGTTAGGAGAAACAGAGCACAACAAAGAATTGGCGGAAGAAAGTAACGAATTTGCAAATTCAACCATAGAAGCTACACAAGCCGATGATAGTTTAAGCACAGTTAACGAGACGGTCGAGACTTGTCCCGAGGAAAAGCTTATTACAATGGATCACCTAATGGAACCAATTTCACTAGGCTCGTCGACATTGAACTCGAGCGAGGATGAGTTTACAACTCCAACAAATTCTCCAATACATCATGCTTCTGTATTTGAATTCGAAGAAAAGAGTCAATTGAAGACACCCAAGTTTACGGAGAAGATAACTACAAAGTTTGAAGAGGAGTTGACACCCAAGTTTACTTCAGATGAGTTAAATGAGATTGAAACAGCTGAAGTATTAACAATCCTTGAACCTGTAAGCGAATTAAAGACACAGGTTGAACCTATAGTCGAATTAAAGGTACATACTGAACCTGTCGAAACAGAGAAACGTTTCAATTCAAATGAAAGCATCATGGTGGAAGTTGTGTCAGAGAATACCACCACCGAACTACCTGCTCCAAATATCGGTACCGAAGTTGAATCCGCGTTTTCAGATGCAGTTGTGAAACCTGTACTCCTTCTTGTAGACAATGAGGAGAATGACACAACGACAGATGAAGACGAGGGAAATGACCAGATTTCACCAATGGTAGCTCAACAAAACCGCTTGTACAGCCCTTTTGAGAAAAAAGAGAGAATTGTCTCCATGTTACCAGAACCAAACATCGACGTTGGTTCTATAATTTCATCTTCAGGAGAACGCAAATTGGAATCTTCTCCCAAGCCTTCAACTCCAAGGAATTCTGTTTACTTTGATTTCAAATCTGACGACAAATTTAACAAGTTGTTGAATGATGATCAGCTCGAAGTTCCTCCACGTGGAGATTTAGTGATATTAGACAAAACTATTAGAAAGCACGATAGGGCATCGTCTTCCATAAGTTCGTTTAACTCGCTTTTAAATGATACACCAAAGTCGCATAGAAGTTTGCCCGTGTCACCAACACCTCCAACCCCACCACCAAAACCAGTGTATTATTTGTCAGACCATCGTAAACGATTGGATGCAAATTTGGCGCCACCACAACCTACACCAGTCATAAATACCCCATCACCCATTTCTGGTGGTTTCGAAGCTTCCCATAAAACAGAGACCCCAACAAAATTGTCATCACCATTGCCTTCGTCCACACCTTCAGCATTGGCCGACCCCCACATTGTCGGTTTAAAACCATTATACGAAGACCAGAACCACGATAATATTGGCTTACTGGCAGATTCGTCAATACATTCGCTCGAAGTCCCTAACGTTTCAACACCAAAGTCTTCGATACTTGATGTTCCTGATAGACTCGATGGACAATCTGTAGTCAAGAATCCGAGTGTTTCCACTTCGGCTCCAAAGTTCCAGTCACCTCCTAAGGTGCTCCAGGCAAAGTCCATGTCCAAATCGATGCCTCTGTTGACTAAATCACAAGGACCTTCCCCGTCTCTTCAAAAACAATATAAGGAACAGCATCATCGCAATCATACAGATACAAAGAAACGATCCAATTTCAAATCTTTCTTTAAAAAATTGTTCCATGCACCTGCCAAATCGCGTTGTGAAGATACTTCTTTTGAAAACGATACTATAAATCGTCTGAGTCTTCTTGATGCGCCTTCTATTCGCTCAGAATCTTATTATTCGGTCAATGATAGTGTTCCTCAAACACGTAATGAAGATATGAAATCTAACTATTCGAATCAAAGTTTGCAACGGCCCAAAAAAGCTGGTTTATTTAACTTGAAATTGAATAATAGTAGACCAAAAATTATGAATTGGAAGAAAGATCAAATCCAGAAACCAGAAGTTGAATCTGTTGAACAACCTGCAGCAGAAGACTTCGTATATTCTCTCAAATTGACTAAATTACCGAGTTTTGAGGCCGAAACTAATATGTTTGACGATATGATGGATACTTTCGAAAACATCACCGAACAAGAGGATCATGATATCAAGACCACTACAACCACTGCCATGACGAGTGTACGTCCGAAGCTGACCCGTTTTTCGACAGCTAAAAATCCGTTTTTAAGAGATGATGAATTAACAGTAGCCCAGATCGTTGACCAACAGATCAAAGATGAGAACGGAGACGATGATGGTAACCTTGAATCAAGTATTGTTGACGACAATCTACAAAAAAGACCGCTCTCTGAAGAAATTTACATTGATGATAATATCAGATTTTTACAAAGTGAATTCAATTGGTCCAGTTTAGATGTGAATGAATTCAACAACAAGGTTGAGGATGTCTATGTTGACAACGAGTTTGAACAAATGTGCCGCAGTATTATTGAGGTTCCTCAAGGCGAGAATGTCACGATCAATAGTGACCAGTTGAACTACTTGTATAACATATTGACTGTGGACCAAAGAAGGAAGTTGCCGGGTCACTTGAAGCATATTCAACAATTTAAAGACTTTAAGTTTGTTGAAGTGAACATGAACCATTTTGAAGATTTGGAAGGCGTTGAGGTACCTTCTCCCCTTGAAGCGGATAATGTTATTTTGCGAAAGAAAGCTATAACACCCACCGGTTCAAGAAAGGTCCAGTTTTCAAACAAGGTTATTATTAACGAGACGTTCCCTCCCGAAATGTACAAGCGTTATAACAAGTCAGTAACGCAGTATACTTTGACCGAGGGTTATGAAATCAGTAAAATCAAAAACGAGTTGAACAACTACAAATGTCACGAGATGTTGGTGCATGAGAACTCTCAAAACAACACACATTTTTTCTATTAATTACATAATGACTTCTTAATAAATTATTAATTCCATTAACTACCTCTGTATGTGGTGTAGCTATAATTTGACAATAACAAGGGAATGTGATAATGTGCATCGGGTGGGTTGGTCACTTGAAAAGTGATCTCAACGAAGGGAAAAAAAGTTCTCTCGGCCAAACTAAGACCATCACCGCCTTCTTGCATGCTTACTTGATGGAAATACTTCCCGGTTAAGAATTTCACCTTATAAATACCTGGTTTCAACTTGTCTTGTTTCCATTCATTCACACCTGAGTCATTGACAAGTTTCGGATTTACCACCCACTTTTTGATACGCCCATCGTTATCTGTCTTGGCCATACCAAAAGGTATCAAATCTGTTGCGACCTCAAACGAGGATTCTTCTTCAGGAATGCTTATCAAATCAGCAACGTAAAAGATTTGACAAGTCACGTCTCGTGCTGGCTTACCGATGGTGGTATCCAAGATATGGCAGGTAATTGGGTCAACAGACATTGTGGCCGATATTGACAAATATATTTGAATATTGTTTAAAATGATTTTAAACCGATATTTATATTTTTCTTATCGCGGAGATGTCCGGCACAAAAAAAACCCCGATAACAAATATTATCGAGTCAACTTATATAAATAGGCAGTAACGATGTTGAACAGCGGTTTTGATTCTTTTTAAATGCACCGACCGAATTTCGAAACATCCACAGTGTTGATTTCAGGTCGTATTTCCAATCATCCCTACTGTTATGCACGGTTAAAATATAGTCAATAATCGCATTAACTAACTTAAAGTTCAAGTTGAATGAAATCTTTTGTGTACGCAAAAATTCATTCACGTCTAATGCTGATGTATTTTCACAACTCACATTATCCCGGATAGTGGCGAGTTTTGATATTAAGGTATTGTACAAAATTTGCAAATTGTAAGGTTTTGCAGTTTGACTTCGAGTAACACTAAGCAAATTGCAAGCGGTTAATTGATGTCGAACACGGTGAAAAATCTGTGCTCTAGTGGTTGAATTTGTTGTTTCAAGGGAGAGTTCAACACAGGCCGAATTAGTACTCACCATAGAATCCAACAAGTACGATATCTCGGCGTCATTGTAGAGCTGTGCTAATTTGAACTTTATGAATTTCATGTCTATGATCCATTTCACGAACTCAAGAAGAAGTTGGAACTCTGTGATCACATGAATTGGTGAATCGTTTACCTTGATGATTTCTATATCCGATTCTTCATCCAGAATCACTATTAATTCCGAAGGATCCTCTTTTCCGTCCGATTCAAGACTTCGATTCTTTAATAATATTAAGCTATCTTCATAAAGCAAACCTTCGAGAGATTCATTGACAATATTTAGGTTTGAGCGTGCTGTTCTGCGCCTATACTCGCTTTCATCGAACGTGTAGTGTAAAATCAGCTCTTCTTGCGAGCAATTTATTGGCTCAAATACCCATGGGTTCAATAGCTTTTGTCTGTATTCTATAGTTTGGTCCCACATTTCAATTTCACGGTCAATTTCCTTACTTGAACCGATTATTGTTATACTCAGTGCGCTGATCTCTTGCTCACGATGCCATCGGTGATACTTAAACATGCCTTTTACTTCTATCAAAACATTATAACTCGAGTCCAAATCCAAGCTAGATTGCACATACACCAATTGCAGCGCGTTTATCGTGATTAGCAGATTCTTACCAGAAGAATCATCGATGTTGATCAAATAATACAGCGATCCCAAAGATCCATCGCCAGCGGTCCGCTCAAAGTATCTGCTTCCTTTAATGCGCCCGAAAACTGTACAGTTCTGTACTGGGTAGTTATTGACTAGGATGATCTGTTTGTAGTTGGGGCCATATACCTTTGCACCAGGCGTGGAGGTGTGGATGTCACTGATCAATAATGGGACGCGAGTATCCCATGTTAGCGATAAGTAAAATATCTGGGGAGAATAAAAAGTTTTGCCGAAAGCACGTCGTATTATGTGGTTTTCTCCAGGTGCAAAGTCAATGTACATTTCTGCTGTTGATTTGCTTGTTTGGGACGTGGTTACTGATAAGGCTGCAAAGGGCCATTTTTTTTTTATCGCGAAAACGCGCCAATCTGAGACATTTAGCTACAAGGCAGGCACTGCCCTAGTTGTAGCCACTACGGTAATTAGGCGGATGAGCTTCATAGAGGGCTATAAAATCTACCGAACACTACAAACTACTTCAAATCTATATCTTTCAATTCTTAAGTAAAGTTTTTAATGCAAAAGGATCTTGATGATTTTTTTTTATAAGGAAAGCCGCGATGATCATTGAAGTTTTTTTCTATAACAATATTTGATTTAGCGAAATTTTCTTTATAGAGTATCAATAATTATTAAAATGGCATTATTCCAAGTTGACGGGTGGGATTTGAAAGAACAAAAGATCGCTGTTGGTGGCACAGCCTCTGCAGCAGCTGCTAAGAAGAAGCGTGAAAAGCGAGAAAAGAGGGCTATAAAAGCACAAGAAGCTAAAACCGAACAAGAATCCAAGGAAAAAAGTAATAAGAGAAAGCATCAAGAAGTAGACGATGGTCCAGTCATTCCTGAACAGCCTGTTGCTCCTATTTCGACCGCCAAATTGACACCTTTGCAACAGAAGATGATGGCCAAGTTATCTGGGTCAAGATTTAGATGGATCAATGAACAATTATACACGATTTCATCCGAAGAAGCACTCGACTTGATCAAAAAGCAACCTTCATTATTCGATGAATACCATCAAGGTTTCAGATCGCAGGTGCAATCATGGCCTGAAAACCCAGTGGATGTGTTTGTACAACAGATCAAGACAAGGGCCACCACAAAACAAGTAAATGCTCCTGGTGGTCTTCCTGGTTTCCCTAACAAGCAAGTTGTCGTTGCTGATATGGGGTGTGGAGAAGCGCAATTAGCTTTGGATGTTAATAAATTGGTCAAGGACTACAATTCGGGTAAAATTAAACCTACGAATAAAACAAAGGGAAGATTTGCAGGTGGACCAAAAAAATTAGATATCAAAGTTCATAGTTTTGATTTGAAGAAGCATAATGAAAGAATAACGGTTGCAGATGTCAAGAATGTTCCATTACCAGACAATTCTTGTAATATTGTTATTTTCTGTCTTGCATTGATGGGAACCAATTTCTTAGATTTTATCAAAGAAGCAGAAAGAATTTTGGCACCAAAAGGTGAATTATGGATAGCAGAAATTAAATCTAGATTTACAGAATCTTCATCACAAGCAAAAGTCACACAACCAAATGACGTTGGTGCAGAATTTGTGGATGCTCTTAAACTTTCAGGATTTTTCCATAGAAAAACAGACAATGAAAATAAAATGTTCACTCGCTTTGAATTTTTTAAACCACCAACTGAAATTTTGACTGAAAAACATGAAAGATTATTAAAAAAGAAAAAATTCATTGAAAATGAATCCGAATTAGAAGAATTAAAGACTAAAAGGGAAAAACAACCAGAAGGTGAATGGTTATTAAAACCATGCATTTACAAGAGAAGATAAATAATGTATATTATAAAATAGAATTAAAACGTATTTTGTGTCAAAAAGAAGGGTATGTAGTAACGATCTATGCTTTTATAAACTGATTGATTGGTAACTATTCCTAAAATGGACATTGACGCATGTAGATGACCTGATAGATTTGACAGATTTGTACTGAAAATCCAGCCATTTAATCACGTTTTTTATCACGCGATACTTAAAAATAAGAATTTAATCTTAATTACGAGCGGTTAAATCTTATCAAAGTACATGCATGCTAATCTTTTCTTTTTTCTCTACTCGCAAAAACCCAAAAATGCATTTGCAACCAGCCACCAATTAAATTCCTGGTCTATACAACCATAAATGGAAGTTGCAATTTATTATGAAGGAGTAGATAGCAAATCACGCAAACACGAAATTTATAAGGGAAATTCACCAGCGGCGGCAGGTTCATAGATATAAATGCAGTTTGCCCCGTTCCATCACTTTAACAGATTTCAAAGGAATTTTTTGAAAGAATCTATAGTTAAACAAGAAAAAAAAATACATTATGGGCGACTTTTATGAGCCAACTTTGTTGTTCAGACAGAATGCCATTAAACGTGGGTACCAGCCCAGCTTATCACCAATCGCGAGTGTTGAAAGTTTCGGCTCTTCATGGTTATTAAATCATTCAAATCCTCAAGATAAGCAAGTTTTAAACAAATCTTGTGGCTTGGACCGCTTAAACATTAAGTCAAACTACTGGAAAATACCTGACAACCAATTCCATCTTACTGCAATGAGCATTTCGAACGAAGAATCTGTATCACCAACATTGGCTCTTAGTAGCGGCAGTAACGACTCGAACTTATATATTTATGAACTTGATATTTTGGACAATTATCTTATACACCACAAAACAATCACATTGCCCAATATTTATGGTATGAGTTGGCTTCCGAAGAATTCATCACACTTGGTAACTGGGAACAATAAAGGGTATGCACATTTAATTTCGATTCCAAATAGTACTTCAAATCAAGAAAAAGAGGAAGATTCTTCTGCAGAAATACGTCAAAGATTCAATCATAGAAAATATTTACGTAACAAGTCTGATAGAGTTGGTCATATATCGAAATTAGGTTTTACAGAAAAAACAACAGATTTGATCACAATATATCAGAATCATTTATTCCATTGGGATACTCAACCAACAAAACCAACACCTATATCTATTACACCTGCACATGGAATCCAAAATTTCGACACTCAATCAGGTAATAGCTCCGTATTGGGGATTTGTGGTAAGTTTGGTGTCTCACTTTTAGATCTTAGAGTTCCTGAACATACAAAAAAGAATGTACGGGAAAAGACAGCCAATAATATCAAATTTGATCCCAATGACCCTAACGTTTTTGCTGCCAGTTATTATGACGGAATTGTCAAGTTATGGGATGTTAGAAAAGATTCTAGTTTTATGCTGCTCAATGGGCATTCAGATAGAGTGACCAATATCGAATGGAATCAAGGTGATTTATTTACAGGTGGTAAGGATGGTAATATAATACATTGGGATTTACAAGAGGCTCCCAAAAATGGTGATCACGTTGAATGTTCTCTTAAAGAAGGACTTAACAGTGTGAATTTCAACCCCAAATCAAACTGCTTAGAAGACATCCAATTCCAGAGACAATGCGGTACAATTCTCCCCGCTTCAAACACAAATATTATATCGATGTGTTCTGTCAAATACGAGGACGATTTGAAAGTATTATCAATCGATGGAAGTTCATTCTTTGGAATGCATTCAAAGATATATGGCCACAGAGCCGAAAAATCACATTATACACAAGAAGACATACAATTGATGCAATCAGGTATTTCAAATTCGACATTGGTCGAATCAGCAACCTCTTCAGAAGTAAGTTTAGTCAAACCATTGAGTGTTGTACGCAGATTAACGCAAAAGGGCGCTGAGATATTTGAGTTACCAAGAAGCGAAGGTACGCACCTCCTCAACACCAATATGTCTAGTGATACATTACTTGAAACAACTAATTCTCCAAAGAATGTATTGAGTGATGTATTTGATTTTACCCAAATTTCGCCGAGAATCAACTTTGGCGATTCTCGTCATTCCGATTCATATTCGCTTCATTCAGGTTCTGTCGACTTGTCTTCTCCAGAGACCATGAACGAGTTATTCAACGATTCGATGGATACGCTCTCCACTAAAAACACCATGTACCTGCCTGCACTGTCACCTGAAGTAGAAAGACAAGAGTTTAAGCAAGACTATTTAAAGCAGACGGTGCACATTAATAACGACACCATAATAGCTGACAACCGAAGCGCACAATACAGCTTCGATTTTACCTTTTAAAGGTTATACGACGTTAATGATATATGCATTATTAAGAGAAACAATCAATGAGTAATATTACGTAAACTGAAGGGTCCTCCTTTTCTCGTATAGAATTTGTATATGCCCGGAAAAAAAAAGAAACTATAAGTAATGTAAAGGTTAATGTAATAGATCAATTATGCATATGACTATTAAAGTAATTGATTGGATAATAAAAGCCGTTGCAAATATCAGCCTTCATATAATTAAATCACAAATCTTTAGTAATAGTTTGTGGTTGAAATTTTCTCACCGGAGAAATCACCCGAGAGAGACTGAAAAAAAAAGAGCGAATACGATTTTTATGTAAAAAAGGAGTATTAATAGAAAAACAAAGTTGAATTTTTTTCTCCCAAATAATTGCTCAATTAAGAAGCTGATTTTAAAGGGTTTTGCTTCAATTTAATTAAACAAACCCACAGCTTCTGTTGTTTCACATAGTATATCGCGACTATCGTTTAATCGAAGGAGTAAAAGACTTCACGGTTTCCTATTTGAAGTTCAGTGTGGATTCTTTTGCTCACACACACAAAAAAAAGAACAAAACAGAAAGGCAAAAAAAAAATAAATCCTTGCTGTCAAACACCTTTTTTAATAGACTAATCAACATATTAAACACATTTTTTTAAAAGAGATAGTATGTCTAGATCCACGCCTATAAACGTCAAGGTAGTGGCCGCAGAATCTCTTTACAAAAGAGATGTGTTCCGTCAACCAGACCCGTTTGCCGTTATCACAGTTGATGGGTCTCAGACGAAAACTACTAAAACCGCCAAAAAGACATTAAACCCATACTGGAACGAATCTTTCAATTTTAACTCTTTAGAAGACTCGATTTTGGTCATCCAAGTGTTTGATCAAAAAAAGTTTAAGAAAAAGGACCAAGGGTTTCTTGGTGTTGTGAACGTTAGGATCGGCGATGTTATCGACTTGAGCTTACCTAGCTCTGAAGAGACAATCACAAGAGACTTGAAAAAACTGAATGAAAATTTGGCTGTTAGTGGTAAGATAATCGTTGTGATATCACATAACATAGGCGGCGCGACAGCAGCCTCAGGGGCAAACAGTTCTGCTACAGCGGCTTCGAATAGTCACAGTAGAAATGGTAGTGCTGCCGCCGTTGCTAACACTCTTATGGGCTCTCATAACTCATCTAGACCAGCGCCACCTCCGAGCGATGTCCCATCGTCCACTGGTGGCTCAGCTGCAGCTGCAGCCACAAACAGACAATATTCAAGTTTTGAAGACCAATATGGTAGATTGCCTCCTGGTTGGGAAAGAAGAACCGACAACTTTGGTAGAACATATTATGTGGATCATAATTCGAGAACTACCACATGGCAAAGACCTACTTTAGAACAATCGGAACTGGAAAGAGGACAACAGAGACAAAGTGCCACAGAAGCTGAAAGAAGACAACATAGAGGTAGAACATTACCTGGAGAATTGCCACAATCTCCCTTGTTACCTACATCGACGGGTTCTGCATCTAGTGTTGCTGTCGCTTCAGGTTCTGCAAATACAGCCACTACGGGTAATGTCACTGTTAATGCCACTGGTGCCAACACACCGGTTAGTCCAGCTGCTGCTGTCTCAATGGCTGCTTCAGGTGCTACTACTAGTGGTTTGGGTGAATTACCTTCTGGATGGGAACAAAGATTTACAAATGAAGGTAGACCATATTTTGTCGATCACAACACTAGAACTACTACTTGGGTTGATCCAAGAAGACAACAATACATCCGTACTTTTGGTCCAAACACGACAATTCAACAACAACCAGTTAGTCAATTAGGCCCCTTACCGTCTGGTTGGGAGATGAGGTTGACAAATACAGCTCGTGTTTATTTCGTTGACCACAACACAAAGACAACCACTTGGGATGATCCAAGATTGCCTTCGTCACTCGATCAGAATGTTCCTCAATATAAACGTGATTTCCGTAGAAAGGTCATTTACTTTAGATCACAACCAGCACTCAGAATCTTGCCTGGACAGTGTCATATCAAGGTTCGTAGAGATCATATATTTGAAGATTCTTATCAAGAAATTATGAGACAAACACCCGAGGACTTAAAGAAGAGATTAATGATCAAGTTTGATGGTGAAGAAGGTTTAGATTATGGTGGGGTTTCAAGAGAATTCTTCTTTTTGCTTTCTCATGATATGTTCAATCCATTCTACTGTCTTTTCGAATATTCATCGCATGATAATTACACTTTGCAAATCAACCCTAACTCAGGTATCAATCCAGAACATTTGAGTTACTTTAAGTTTATAGGTAGAGTCGTTGGTTTGGGTGTTTTCCACAGAAGATTCTTGGACGCATTCTTTGTTGGTGCTTTGTATAAAATGATGTTGCATAAGAAGGTTGTGTTACAAGATATGGAAGGTGTGGATGCTGAGTTCTATAGATCATTGAAATGGATCTGTGATAATGACATCACTGATATTTTGGATTTGACTTTCAGCGCTGAAGATGAAAGATTTGGTGAAATTGTCGAAGTTGACTTAAAACCAGGTGGAAGAGACATTGAAGTAACAGAAGAAAATAAGCATGAGTATGTCGAATTAGTCTCTGAATGGAAGATTTCGAAGAGAGTTGAAGAGCAATTTAAGGCCTTTATCGATGGTTTCAACGAGTTGATTCCACAAGAATTGGTCAATGTTTTCGACGAAAGAGAATTGGAATTGTTAATTGGTGGTTTAGCTGAAATTGATGTCGAAGACTGGAAGAAACATACAGATTACAGAGGTTACCAAGAAAGTGACCAAGTTATTCAATGGTTCTGGAAGGCTATTAAGGAATGGGACTCTGAACAAAAGGCTAGATTGTTACAATTTACAACTGGTACTTCAAGAATTCCTGTCAATGGGTTTAAAGATTTGCAAGGTTCTGATGGTCCAAGAAGATTTACTATTGAAAAGGCTGGTGAATCAAACCAATTACCTAAGTCGCATACTTGTTTCAATAGAGTTGATTTACCTCCATACACAGATTACGAAAGTTTGAAACAGAAATTGACTTTGGCTGTCGAAGAAACTGTTGGTTTCGGTCAAGAATGATTTCGTTTTCGACTGCACTGTTTATTTTATTAAATTTATTTTCTTTTCATCAAGTTTAAAAAGAAAAGCTGTACTAACTTTTATGGTTTTGTTTTATTTCTCATTTTTATACTATTTTCGATTTTAGTTTAATATATATACATTCTTCAAGAACACTGTGTTTTCTTTTTAAACTAGCTATGCTCTGTCATTTTTCGATACTCTGGAGTGGCATTTGTTAAGAAACAGACCCTATCAATCGGGGCTCACATCTTAGAATTAGATTCATCAACCACATGCGTCACTGGCAGCTCCGAGCTGGAAAATGGCAATTGAGTTTGTCTACCATCGTGAATAGTTTTCCTCTTTCTGGGGAAGCAAGCATCAGGTTTAAGAAAAACGGTGACCTTTTTTCGGTTAGTACCCACTCATGTCAAATATAGCTGTAACTCTTATGAATTTAATAAGAGCCTTCCAAGAATGGTTTCCCATATTCTCTCATTGAGGCTGCAGAAATACGAACTTAATTCGCAGCTAAGAAAGAGAGGATTGACCCCGTTCTTCTAGTTTCTTAAACAAATCTTAGTTGTTTCCAATAAAGGGAACCTGGGTATGCAGTCGACTAGAACTGTTAAATGAATGTGAATATATTAAATATGTCAAAAATTACAAAACTAAGAAAATGAGAGAATTGAATAGTAAGCTTTGGAGTAAACGTGATCTCTTTGATGTTAGCACAAGTATCAACGAAACTTAAGTGATAACGTGATGAAGAAGCAAAATGTGAAGCGGTGACAACCACACGCTCTATATACAGCAGAACAAATTCCGGAAACAAGACCTGTCCTTGCGCCTCTCCACATCGCTCGAGGTCTCAGAATGCAAATCTCCCACATCTCTTACTGGCAACATGCCATTAGAGAAGTTGTGATGCAAGCCTGAATCATTTGATGGAGTATGTTGATTATAGTACGATTTGACGTTTCTAGCATCCTGTGAAATGGAGTTGTAATTACCGTACGTCAACGATTGAGGCTTTGTTGACTTCAACTTCTGTTTAGAACCGGTCGAATTTCTATGGTTTTGAGGATATGGTTGATATTGTAATTGTTGTTGTTGTTGTTGCTGCTGTTGTTGAACATATTGTTGATGATTACTGTGGTGCCTTCTTGGCGGATGTGGATTGCCATAGCCATGTAAGTTGGCCTTTTTGTTCAATGCAGCATCCCATCCCCTACCGTTGTTTAAGTCCATCCAATCATAGTGGTAATCGTCTGTGGAAATACCCATTGAAATCAAAGCTTTATCCATTAAATTGACTAAGTATGCATAATCTGGAGTCTCATCAAACTTCAAATTACGCACATATGTCAAATACTGTGAAAACTGAATGGGGAACTCACAACATAATTCACTTACGTTGGTTGTCTGTTTCTTAAGCCCAATCTTTTCGTACTTTTGCTTGTTTGTTGGTGCTTTAAGGCCTTGCCAAGGAAGTGATCCACGTAAAAAGTACATGAATACATGCCCTAAACTCTCCAAGTCGTCTCTTCTCAGCTGTTCTCTACCTAAATGCGTATTTATAGACATATAACGTGCAGTACCACTCAATGCCTTTTTCTCTCTATATGGGATGTGCGATTTTGTCCTTGGATCTCTATACTGCTTTGCCATCCCAAAATCAACAACATAAACCTGGTTTGCTTCTGGAGTACCCGGTTTCCCGATTAAAAAGTTATCTGGCTTAATATCTCTATATATTAAATTATGCTCATGAATCTCTTGCACACGACTAATCATTTGTTTTGCTACTTGACATACTGTCTTTACTGAAAACCGACGGTTACACCAATCAAATAAATCCTCTAAAGATGGACCCAAAAGATCAATAATCAAAATATTGTGTACACCTTCTTGTCCAAAAAAATATGCTTGAGGTATACCAACACAATCTTTTAAAATACGATAAGACCTGTATTCATCTCGCAACTGAGGAGCATCACATTTACGAGGTTCAAACTTGATTGCAACCTGTTGATTATCCAAGATATTTATACCTTCAAAGATGATTCCAAATGAGCCTTCTCCAATTTTCTTGCCAACCTTATAGTGTATTCCAACTATACCTGCTGAATTAGATTGAACCATCGGTCATGCAAAAATTCGAACTGTATATCAGTCTGGACTCAAATTTGAGAGCTCCAGAGATTTAATTTTGAATTTGTTTCGGTGTTTCTGGTTGTTGCTACTCTAACAAACACACCACCACTTTGCTTTATTTATCCCTCACTCTAGTAGAAATGGCGCGCTTTGTTGCTATTATGTCTTTTGATATCTCTATCAACTATATCAACCCTTTATATTCTGAATTGTATGTATTTTTCTTGATTGGTCTTCGTTGTTAGACCTCTATTTTTTTTTATTTTATTTAATTCAATTTAACTTTATCTCTGTGTGTTTTTTTTTTTTTGCTAAATTGGATTGACCGCCGTTCGTCAATAGGGAAAAAAAATCCTTGCACCTGTACAATAAAGCAAGAGCTCCACTTTCCCGTTACAACACATAAACACAATTCTACAAGGCAAATGTTACGATTTGGACCGAATGATAATGTTTTAGCATTTCATGGGCCATTAATGTATATGGCCAAGATCTTAAAAGTGCACAAGGCGAATGATGAGTTTGTTATTACACTTGAAAACAAGCAAGAATCACTTCTGGCAAACCCCAAATTTAAGAGCGATTTGGTTAAAGAGGATGCATATTTATTACATTATCAAGGATGGAACTCTAAATGGGATGAGTGGGTTACTGATGAACGAGTATTAGAAAATAACGAAGAGAATAAGATGAAAAAATTCGAATTAGAAATGGCAACCAAGAGAGTTAAATCCCGCAAGGTAGAAACAAAGACCGATGGTTCTAGTATTAATTCAGCCATACCAACACCTAAAAAGAGACTGGAATTTTCTATGGGTGGATCTTCTGCGCTAAACTCTGAGAAACCCACCAAGAAACAAAAAATATCAAAGAAATCAACTAATGGTTCAAATAATAATATTACACTCGAATTCAATACTGAATTTAAATATTTACTTATAGATGATTGGGAATTTATTACAAAGGATAAAAAACTTGTTGAATTGCCAAGTCAACATCTGGTTTCAAAAATTTTTCAAGATTATACCGAATTTAGAAACCCAAATTTAAATGCAGAACAAGCTCGTATACTTCGAGAAATGCTTACTGGACTTGAATTATATTTTAATCAATCACTTAATTTAATTTTACTTTACAAATTTGAAAATTTGCAGTATTTAAATTTTCAAAAAGACAAGACTATTAGCACTATTAATACTCAAAGTAAAGTTTACGGTATCGAACATTTATTAAGATTACTTATTTCACTTCCTGGGCTTATTGCACAAACAAATATGGATAGTACTAGCGTTTCAGTATTGATTGCTGAAGTCGAACAACTACTTGCATTTTTAAGTCAGAATTTGGCAAAGTATCTTAATAAATATGTAAACACAAGTCCACAGTACGATTCTTTATCAAAAATATAATAAAATTTTTTATTTGAAACAGATACACATAAGAAATCATAAACACATAAAGGCATAAACAAGGAGAGATATCTCAAAAAAAAAAATTAAGAGATCAAAATTTGGTCAACAAACGAAGTTTCAGTCATTTCTTAGTTTAAATTGGGATCGATTTATAGTCGACATCAACCATTGCATTTTCATTGTTGCATCTGACTTCCAATTCCAATCTCCAGTGTCTATCATAAAGATCTTCTTCTTCCTTTCCAAACCCATGGTCGGTTTCATCAGTGTATTTCCAGATGATTTGCTTTGGAGTTTCAATAGTATCCACCTTATCTAAATTTAAGGTGTAACCGCAGCACTTTTCCAAGTCCTTAAGCAAATGATTACGGACATGATGGTTCAAGTGTCTCCTAAACTTTGATGAATTTTTATTCATTGTTGGTTTAATCTTTTCCAAATTATCGTGACATTCCTTAAGCACAAATGGTGGATAATAAGATAAATGAGCATGATAATAATCAAACTCATTATCCCAAGTTTCATCCCTGATGAAACTTTCAAAACTAGTCAAGTCGTCAAAATCACGCATTGGTGGTGGGGCCAAAACTTGTTGCATAGTGAGCGAACCGTCAGAAGCAGTTGATTCGATCGAAGTAATGGATGATGATCTCGACTTTGGAACAGGCATCAAATGTTCAAGCTTCTGGCAATTATCCAAGTCGAGTGGTAAGCTGTTCTTAAAAAGGATCTTATTCTTTTTGGTCATTTTTATAATCTTATTATATATAAGCTATTGGATATGAGATATTGAAATGTTTAATTGTTTTGATATTTAAATATATCGATGATGAAAATTAAAATGCTCTCAAGAGAGGATTTTTGATGTTTATATAGAGTTTTTAAGAAAAGTATATTCATGACAAACAACTTGAAATCAACATTCCTCTCGTGAGGATCTTGACCTATCAGAGCTTACTAACTCTGCATAAAAACAGCAAACTTAAAAGTGGAGTAACTTTGGGGGAAGTGGAGTGGAATTTAGTGACTTGATTTTCTCCCTCAAGTCTCCTGATACTCATTCAATTATGGGGTAATTAGCTCGTTCTTTTTTTTCGGTCTTTTCTTTTTTTTTCCATTTGTTAGCAACCCCCTAAATTTGATAATGCTTCTCCACCAACTTCGATATTTCTTTTTAGAACAATCCAAGTTATAGATTGCATTATCAGCTTTTCGAAATTTCATTGGTAGATAACTGATACAACTACTCCGCTTCTCGAGCCCCACTTAGATTCATTATCCCCTTTTTTTCTCTTTATTTTAATGTATAATTTTAGATTAAAATGAAATACATTAAGATCGCAAGATAAGTAAATATGAAGCGTGGGGTGGATTTACTGTTTGTGTCGACTCACCAGACGTATTTTAAGATATGAATATAATCAGAGATTTGACGTCTGGTGATTACTTGTACATCACGAGATAAATTTATTATATGACCTGCATACTTATATTTTAATGACTTTCTCCCCAGATTTTCGCTCCAATTTCGTGGCGAGGAAATAATCTCATGAGCGACATAAAAAAATGTCGTATCGACTCAATGAAAAATTTTAACCATCTACAGCTTACTAGTGCATACTTATAGAAAATAGAAAGTCAAGATGATCGGGGTATATACTGGCCAGCAGCCCCCACAAAAGTCCATCGGTGAGATGAATCAACAAGAGCAAGCCGAAGAAGGAGCAAAAAGAATGGTTGAATTCATGCAGTCGTGTCCAGGTAAAACCGCCATGGCTGGTGTATCAGGTTTCTTTCTTGGTGGGTTCTTTGGTTTATTCATGGCATCTATGGCATATGATGTGCCCGTAGGATCGGAAGCCGTCAAGCATATTAGTGAGTTGCCATTTAAACAACAAATGAAATTGCAATTTAGTGATATGGGTAAAAGAGCATATCTGAGCGCTAGAAACTTTGGGTACATTGGTATGGTGTATTCAGGTGTTGAATGTTCGATCGAAAGTTTACGTGCTAAACATGATATATATAACGGTGTGACTGCCGGGTGCATAACGGGTGCTGGACTTTCTATAAAAGCAGGTCCACAAGCAGCTTTGATCGGGTGTGCTGGTTTCGCTGCGTTTTCAACTGCAATTGATTTATACTTGAGAAGTGAAAGTTCAGCACCACCTAAAAACGATTACAATGACTGATAACGTTGGATTGTTTCTAAAAAAATTATATTTATAATACATAATGTACATTAGCTTGTAAATAAGTCCATAATCAATATCAACAGATAGTTGATGAATCAACAAATATAGTAACAGTAGTCGTACGACAAATCACTCAAAAGGAAGGATAATATTAGAAATGAAAAGATTGCTATCAAAATATAAATATACTTTTTATTTCGAGTCTCTATTAAAGAGTCTCTTGATCTTTGAAACTCTTCAAAAACACGGAGATCATCGTTTTCTTTGGTCTCCTCGAATGTGTGCTCTGCTATTGGAATTTTCTGTGAATCTCGATCTGATTCTTCGGGTATGTATTCATCATTATCAGCATCTGAGCCTGGAATAAGCACCTTTTCTTCTTGTTCAATCCTGTTCATTCTCTCCAAATCAATTCGACTAGAGGGAATTCGTCTATTGTACAATTCCACCAAACGATGCATCTTTATTACAAGCAAATGATCGATTTGAGACGATTCGTTTTCAAATTGCCTAATTAACTGGTCTATATTGTCGTATGTAGGGTTGCGACGTCGTACTGGCTCTTGTTCTGCTTCTTTGAATTCTAACCCTCCACCAATAACTTGTTCTGTTTGTGGCTCGCTTTTGATTCTTGGGACTTCGGAAATATTCTTGCCTCGTGAATTCTCTATTTTATATGGCAAGGGTAACGGTTCACCTAGTGATCCCCTTGCTTCACGGGCTATTTTCATGGGGTACTTATACATGAGACTCTGTGTCTACTTGTTTTTGTTTTGGTGATTTTTGTTTTCTTTTTAACGCGCGTTTGTGAAAAATGTTTATGCAGATGTTTTAGGAAGCACAATGATTCAAAGTCACAAGCAGTCAATCATAAAAGGTAGATAGTAAGGAGAATGAACAAGCCTCAATAACATCTAAACTTGACGGTATTTTATTGATATTTGCTATAAAAAATACCTTATCTATAGCCTTTCTCCACAAACTTGTTTCAGAGATTTCGCAGCTCCGAAAAATAAGAAAAAAAATACAAACCTCATCGGATTTAGATTTAAAGACAAAGCATCTTCGAGACAACTAGAATAGAAATAGATAAATGTGTGGTATTCTTTGTCTTATTGACAAAAACAAGAATCAAGTGGAAACTTTCGTGGATTTAATAGAATCAAAATCACTGTCGTATGCTACTGGTTTAAAAAGTTGGTCTAGTTCTGATCTCACAGAAATACACCAACAATATATTTCAAATGATGCAAAGGTCGAATTAAGCAAATCTGATTCTAGAAAGTTGGAAAATTTGGACAAATTAAGAGTTTTGAACTCTCAATTAAGCAAAATCAAAAATAATGTTAAGCTTCCGAAAGAAGAAAAATTGCAACAGGTCCTGTCCATTGAAACTGCAATGGATGATTTGGTTCGAGAAGAAGTAGATGATAACTTGACAGGAACACAAGACTTTTCCTTTACAAGTCTTGTTAATAAGATTTCAAGCAGAGGCCCTGATTATTTGGGTTATAACAGCTTTGAACATCTTGAACATAACTTTCATTTGTTCTCATCTGTGCTTTCAATACGGCAGCCTTTTCAAAAACAACCAATTCATTCCCCCTCCTCAGAATTGATTCTTCAATTCAATGGTGAAATCTACAATCCTGAATGCCTCAACGGAAACGATACTCAATATATCATGAATAAATTGATTAAAACTGATGATATCTTACACAGCATATGTCAGTTGAATGGTGAATTTGCATTCATAGTGCATGATTTGGCAAACAGTAAGATCTACTTTGGACGTGATTGTATCGGCAAAAGGTCTTTGGTATACAGAACAACTGGTGACTCCATTTGTATTAGTTCTGTTCCTTCGGGAAGTGGGTTTATTGATTGTGAAAATAATATTTATTCGTACGACCTTCAAACTACTGAATTGACAACTTATCGATACCCTGAATTGTTCAAAAAATACGGTATTACCAACTTGGAATATTTGCCATTGCATTATGAATCTGATGTTCAAATGGATATATTAACATTCAGGAAAAAGCTTAACGAAGCTGTTTCTATCCGCCAATCTTCCATAAATCCATTACATCCAGACGAGGCGGCCTTGGGTGTTCTCTTCTCAGGAGGCTTGGATTGTACTATTGTAGCAGCCCTATTGTGTGAGAACATATTGGCTCGCGAAAGCAAAGAAGAAATTAGGATCGATTTACTTACTGTTGGGTTTGACAATCCACGTACAAACCAAGGTAGTGAAAATTCCCCTGATCGTAAGTTGGCAAAGGTTTCTTGGAAAGGTTTGGCTGAAAAATATAACAAGGCTGGAGTTTTAGATTTAAGACTTGTTGAGATCAACGTTCCTTATGATAAATGGCTTTCTCATAAGAAGAGAGTTTTGCAATTGATTTCACCATATAACACGGAGATGGATTTGTCCATTGCGATTGCCTTCTACTTTGCATCTTCCAACTTACCTGAATTGGCCAGCATTACTCATTTGGATGGTACCCTTATAGAAAACTATAGATCGGCCGCTAAAGTATTGTTTAGTGGGTTGGGTGCCGATGAGTTGTTTGCGGGTTACTCGCGACATGAATCAATTTTCACCAATAACCTTAAACCAGATTCTTCGTTAGATCAAATTAATGAATGTTACGATAAGCTTAGTACAGAATTGGTAAATGACATTCTCATCATTCATCGTCGTAATCTCAGCAGAGATGACAGAGCTATTTCATCATGGGGGAAGGAACTTAGATATCCATATCTCGATGAAGCATTTATACAGTATTCTATCAATGAAATTGCTCCTAATTTGAAATTGAGCTACGAGTACACAAAGGTGATAACGAAGAAGAATAAAGATGGTGTCATCACCATGAAGCCCACGAGAAAGTTAATACTCAGACAATTGGCTAATCATATGGGATTGCATTGGGTCAAAGACGAGTTGAAAAGAGCGATTCAATTTGGTGCAAAAAGTGCAAAATTAGAAGTCGGCCAGAGCAAAGTTAAGGGAACTGATAGTTTATAGAATCAAGAACCCAATACGACGAATATAACCATAATTAAAATAACCATTAAATAAATAAAGTCTAATAGAGGGGTTTATGAAATAACTAGTGTTTATGCAATTCATCGACCCACTTTGGCTCAATGACCAATACTTCACTTTCCACCAATAAATCACCAACCTGTTTGTCACCCAATGCGTATACTAACCCCTTAACCCAGCATTTTCTGCCATTTTTTCTAATAACCTCACACCTCACAAAAATAGATGTGTCAGTAAACGTTGGCTTTTTATAGCTAACATTCAAGTTTGCGGTTACACCACGATTTGATACGAAATTCTGAAAGGCAAGACGACAAGTTAACTCATCAAGTAAAGTGGCTAGTAACCCACCATGTACAATACCTTTGTGTCCTGAGAGCATCGGGCCCAATTGAAAAAAAGTCACAGAGTAATTACTGTTGCCGGTAGGCTCTTCTATTTCAGGGTAGTCTTTATATTTTGAGTCTATGAAGTAGAAAGTATCTGATCTATGCTCAATCTTTTCCTCACCAGCTAGCACTATACCAGTTAAATTTGGTTCAATTTCATTGACAGCGATAAAATCTTTTTCTTGTTCATCAAGAAGCTTGTACTTCTCTTCATATGACTCATACAATGGGTGATTGGTGATCATTTGATGTACTTAATTATTTATTTGAATTTCCACTTTTGCGAGAGTGATTTAATAGATCTTAGATTTGACAGAAATAAAGTATTACATAATCCGCTGACTATAAAATTACATAATCACTTGAAAGCTTTTGAATAGACTGACTTAAAAGCTTGCTTAGCTTCATTGTCAATAATGTTACCGTGGCACATGACAATAGTGTGGAAGTCCCAATTACTGATGGTTTGAAATGCAGCACTATTCTTTTTCACATCAATCATTCTTCCAGCCAAAAAGTTACCAACTTTGCTATAAGGTTGCAAGTATCTTGTTATAAAGGACGTACCCCAATGTGGATTGAATCCCTTAGCATAGCCAAGTTCTGGAGAGTATTGTTCAAGTATAGTTGCGCCAGAAGTGGAACCTGGAAGACCCAAATTGAATAATAAATCGGCCTCAAATAAGATCTTTGAAGTACGATCGTACATCACCAATTCATTGTTTTTGTGTTCAGGTAAATAAACAAACTCAAAGTTGTCCACGATAATTGGATCCTTAATACCCAATTCATTCTCCAATACCTCCTTGTTCAACAATTTGTTACCGTGTTTTGGTGAAATTTGGTAATCGATGCTCAAGCCAGGTACACGAACACTATCCATCGAAATCACTTTCAAGTCAGGATAGACTTCTTTAAAGGATTTGGCTGCCATTGTGTGTTCCCTGTCGGGTATAATCAAGTGGCTCACTGGGAAACCATCTTCTTTGCCTGTCAACAATTGCAAACCCTTAATAACTTCTTGGCCGTATGGTATGGCAGACCATACCAAAATCAGGCCATTGTAATTGAACAAAGCCATACGCGCACCGAAATTGAAAGATTTGACACGAGTGAAGGCACATGAAGTAATAACTATGTGATCAGTCAACTTTCTGCTAACACTTTTAAAATTACTAGGATAACCCATTGTTTATGATTGAATTGATAAAGAGCAAAAATAGATTTTTAATGAAAATCTATCCTCTATAAATAGGCGAAAAAAATGCCACAGACGAAAATTCAACAGTTGCTTTGAAAAAAGATAATCAATGTGCAATTATGTGTCAAACAAGCAAGCCTATTTGGTATATTTAACAGCCAAAAAAATCAAGGCTGACTATCGAATCGAAAATGATTGTACTCAAAACGGTTTAAGTGTCGCTTCCAATCTAGCGATTTAGTGTTACGAAAATTATTCACACTCTTCAAAAATTACTGCAATAAGCAAAATAAAACTTTATTAACGTCAACATGGTTGACTCTTGAATAGAAAATATAATTTGTATATAGAATTAAACTTTTTTTTATCTTTTTATTTAAAAAAACGATTGTTTAGATAACGTCCAATTCGTACAAGACGAAAGGTTCGTATTCTGTATCCACTAATGAGGCGTAATCATGCAAGTTGCTCTTGTTGGAGAAACCATCACCACCCAAGTATCCAAATTTAGCTATCAATTCTTTCTTAGCAGAAGACAAAGATTTGACATTTTGAGTGCCAAACTTGATCAAATAGTGGTCAAAATGTGGTGGTAAACCATATCTCAAGACAGACTCGATGTAAACACGGATACTTCTAATGTGAATCCATGCAGAGAAGATGTCAGAGTATGCAGTCTTGGCCAAACGCAAAAGGTCGTTCTTAGACTTGGTTTCGGTAGCTCTAGTCAAGTCATATTCTTTTCTCAAATTGTTTAATGTTTCTTCAGAATAGGTAAAGTCTGTACGTGGGTGCCATTTGTGTTCTCTGGAAGCAGTAATAAAGTCTTGCTTATATTTCTTGAAAAGGGAGACCGCATACAAGCTGAATTCGGAATCCGTTGCGATAACTGTGGCTGATCTTGGTATGACAAATTTGGTGATTGTTTCATAAGAGTTTTCAAAATCCTTGATCAAATTCTTTGGAACTGCAATAAGAACTGTAGTCATATTTTCAGAATCTAATACAAAATGTTCTGGTTTAACAATATCATGCAAAGATTTAATAGATAAATCACCGTTTCTCTTTCTATCAGCAGCCAAAAAGTTTGATTTTGCAGTTTGAAAGCTTTGATAAGCACTACGAACATCATTATCCAAAGTAAGTGCTTCTTCCGAAATCAATTTCACTAATTGTGGAATTGGTTTATCTAATCTATATTTGGTTGTGTTCCAGTTAAAAGATTCGACATATTGCAACACATTCTTGGATTGTACGGCTCTAGTGAAGGAGGAGGATTCACTAACAGTGGTTAAAACATCCACAACCTTTGAAACAGAAGAACCCAATTGATTGTCGATTTTACTTAATTCTTCACTTTCTTGAATAAGCGAATCCAAAGTTCCAATCTGGAAGTCAGGTAAATTTAGCTTAATCAAAGGGCATTTTCCACCATTTAATGTCTGCTCCAACCATTGGCCTGCATTGGCAGATTGTGGTAATGATACAATCAAGTATTTAGTAACAGATGACATCGACTTTATCTCTGCGTTATCGTTTTAAAAGATAATAAATTCTCGAATTATTTGCTTTTTTTTCGGTTTGGCACTTTCAAGATCTCAAAAAGGGTGAGTCTAGTGCACTGTGTGTAAATTTAATACTAATTTTGTATGCATAGGTCTGAAAGTTACGCTTGGAATTGAACTTTATCATAATTAACTATTGAATACATTCATTATACAATTATTTTTTAACAAGCTTAACTACTACTTTTTGTAAACTTGATCTTATGATTTGATATTTCTACTTCCTATACCTCTTTTTTGCATCAGTTGAGCTTTATATTAACTAAACGGTTAAATAAGGAAAAAAAGTATTAAGCAAAAGCGCGCGATGGGGAAAAAGCTTTAGGTTAAAAAAAATAAGAAATGTAAAAAAATTAAGAATAAAAAAGTCTTTAAGGCAGTACAGATTATAATTAAAGATGTCCAATTCGTTAGAGGTATGTATACTTGTCAATAAGCATAAACCAAGGTTACCACGGCATGTACTAACATAGTCAAGGAACGTCTCAAAACACATTCGACTGCTTTCGATGGTTTATTATCATTGATCCCAGCTAAGTATTACTACGATGATGCTACTAAGGATCAGTGGCAACAAAAGAAGAAATCTAAAAAGGAACAACAGCAAAGCAAGCGTGCAAAGTTTGACCCAGAATCTAAACTTGAAGCAGATGACTATTCAAACTCACATGCTAGTGCCAAAGATGTTATGAACAATAAGGCATTGACTGCTAAAAAAGTGACTTTACCAGGAAAAATTCAACCTAAAGTTGAGGAAGAAAAGGTTGAAGAACTTAAAGAAACTGAAGATGTTCATAGCTCCGATAATGAATCTACCAATTCTGAAAAATCATTCATAAATAACACTAACGCCCTGTTGATATTTGACGATGAAGGAAATGAAATAGAAGCAGATGATGTAGGGAAATTTCCAAAACAAGAAAAACAACAAAAAAAGAAAGCCTTGACATCTGAAGAACAAAGAAAGAAGAATGAAAACTTGTCCAAGTTAAGAGAAAAGTTGTCTGCAAAGATAGGTGCTCTCAAAGAAAAAAGGAAAGCACCTGGTACCAAAGCAAATGGTGCACCAGTCAAGTCAAGAGAACAAATCTTGGCCGAACGCAAGAAGAAGGATGAGTTGAAGAAACAAGAAAAGTTGAAAAGAAAGCATGCTGAATTAGAAGAAGATGATGATGAAGAAGAAGATTCTGATATCGAAGAAACCAAAGACGATAATGGTGTGCTATTTGGTAACATTGTTTTCCAAGATGGTTCGAGGGTAACATCTGACTTGTCCAAGCTTCGTCATACTGCTGAAAAGAAGAAACAAAAGGGTCCAGCTAACAATGATATCAAAGGTCATTTACAAAAGATCGAACAAAAGAAGCGTAAGTTAGCAACTTTATCTCAAGAAGAACAAGAAAAGACAAAAGAAAAAGATAAATGGCAAAGAATGATGGCTGCTGCAGAAGGTATTAAGGTTAAAGATGATGAAAAATTATTAAAGAAGGCACTTAAAAGAAAGGAAAGACAAAAGTTGAAGAGTGAAATTGAATGGAAAGAAAGAAAACAAGTTGTTAAAGATACCGTGGCTGCACGTGCAAAGAGAAGAGAAGAAAACTTGAAGGCTAGAAAAGATAACAAGGGTAAGAAAAGTAAGAAGCAGCCTAAATTGAAAAAATTCACCGGTACTGTAAATAAAGCCGCTAAAAAGAGAGCTGGATTTGAAGGCAGTGCAAAATCAAAAAATAAGTAATGGGTATTTTGTATATTAGTACATGTATTTTATAAGCAAAAACTTGGTTGTAAATTTGAATAATTTTATGTCAAATTGGAAAATCTCAGTTTGCAACCGCTTTATGTGTAAAACCTTATGTCCTGTATATAATTTGTGCGCCTCCTCGTTTCAGTTTTGCTTTTCTTACTTGCTAAATTTCGAGTGGAACATCAAATATATTGCCAGCTAGTCTCTTTTTCCTTTTTCCCTTTCTTTTCAACATATATTCAATTGCTCAATTATGTTAGATCACAACTCTACTCCATTACCAGAACAAGTTAAACAATTCTTGACTCACATTGACAAAGTAAGTAATTTAATGTTTTGTTTGATTCAGATCGGTTTTTTATAGTATGCATACTAACAAGTTATCAAGAAAACTGCCAATGCGTTTGTTTTAGACCACTTTGAACAGCTTTCAGGTTTGCCAAGATCTTATGCCGTTATAGTAGTCGGAGTGATCTATTTGGTCCTTATTTTCTTGAACATTGGCGGTATTGGTCAACTTTTGTCCAACATTGCTGGTTTTGTCATTCCTGGCTACTATTCTTTAATTGCATTAAGTACCAAGGGTAAGGATGATGATGCACAATTGTTGACCTATTGGGTTGTTTTTGCTTTCTTGAATGTGGTTGAATTCTGGTCCAAGGCTCTCTTGTACTGGATTCCATTCTACTTTTTGTTCAAGACCTTCTTTTTGCTTTGGACTGGTATCCCATACTTTGGCGGTGCCGTCTTTGTCTACAACAGTTTCATCAGACCATTGTCTCACAGAATTCTTGGTACTAACGGTGCTAAGGTCTCCTCTGAAATCAATGATGCTGCATCTGGTGTTTCGACTTCTGTTGAGTTATAAGTCTTGAAGTTTTGGTAAACATGTCTAGGAGATAAATATATCCAGAATCAAAGGCAAGATTTAGTCTTGTTTCTGAATTGCACAATCTGGTCTTGAATCATATTTTCGATCTTTGTGGGATACTAACTTATCGTATTCGTTGCGTTTATATTTATTTCATTGAATGGTTGATTATTTTTGGATTAAGCAAATATAGTTTTATACCTTTATGTATTAAGAATTCAATTAAATACTATGAAGAATTATGTGTAATGAATAAAAAAGAATTATGTTTGCGAGACTACAGTTGCAAATTTGTGATTGTATTGAATACCCATTGGGTTTTCAAAGTTAGGTTGACCAATTTTAACATTCGAACAGTCCAAGTCCTTTACAACATCATTGGTGACACAGTCAATTTGATAAGTATTGTCTTGGATCATCATATACGTATCACTGAAAGTTTTAAACTTCCGTGGCATCACAAATTTTTTTGTTGCGCTAATAAACTTCCCCATTTTGGCAACTGGCGTCACAACAGCGAACTTAGGCTTAAGCCAAACTTGACCTATTTGTTGCTTGTTTAGATTACAGATGATAGTTCCGCCAAAACTTACCGATCTAGCGATACCAGTAGATGATTTGAGCGTAGCACCTGCCGAAAAAAGTGACATTAGAACTACTCCTGATATCTGTGTACCTATACCTGCGGAGACTGACAAAGAATTATCGAAAGAATAAACAAATTCAATTGCCCCGGTACCACCGTATTCTTGGGATTGACATGCACTGACTGGAATGAATCCAGGATATGCAACAACACTTTCATGTTCCCTACTGTCAAATTCAACCCAATTCTCATCGCCAGTATCATCGCTTATTTTCATACTGTTACTCTTTTGCCTTGTCCATGGAAATTCACCAACATTATCAAAATGATCTAAATTTTCTGGTTTGTTCGATTTATTCTTTTTGGCTCTTGTGAGGAAGGTGTTGGAATCGAGTAAATGAAACATCAACCTCTCGTCTTTTGATTTGAGCAAACCAAGATGCTCTCTCTCTATTTCTTCATAGTTTTTTACTTTGATAATGTTGACTTGGTCATAAGCCAGAGTCGTTTTCTGTAAACCATGTATTCCTTGTTCCTTTTCAGCAATTATACCGTCATCAAGATCGATGGTACTTCCCAAGGCGAAAGAAGATACCAAGTTGGATAAGTCGTCTTCTGTCAGTTTTTGAGTAATATTCAATAATATCCCAGTAGCATTAGCAGCTAACACTGTTAGTGTAAGCAATTTTATTTGGGAAAACATTCTTAAAACTTATATATATTGAATCTTGAATTTCAAGAACCAAAATTATATTTATAGTTTTGTAGCGCATATTAATATTTTTGCAACCACTTTTATTTTTGCACCAAACTTGTAATTTCAACACTATTTTTCTGAAATGCTAAAATCTGTTCTTGTCTATATCAAATTAGATTGTTAATATACGTATGTTAAGCATTGGATGTTGAGTCTCAATTGGGTGATTTTTCAAATTATGTCAATGAAAACAAAATAATTTTATATGTATTAATCTTAAAAGTCTAATTGCTATTAAGAATGGTAAATGAAAGATTTTTCGTACTACTACAATAAAAAAGGTAAGAAAATGAATGTTTGATTAGTTATATAAATGGTATATAAAAAAATGTTATAACAACATGAAAAAAATTACCAAATAACTCGGACCTTATAATACTGCTTGTTTAAACAATAGTGCATGAGTAAGGAACGAAACCGTAAGGACTGTTACGAGCATTGTCCTTAGAAGGAGATTGAGTCTTATTAGCGGTAGAAGATTGTTGTTGAGCAGCCATTGTTAGTTATTTGTTCAAGTAGATTTTTCGATGATGAGAGAGATTATTAAAATTTCGGAAGTTTGGTGACTCTTATATACTTTTGAGGTGGATCTTACTATCTCCTCTGTTAAATGTTGCAAATGATTCTATTAGATACTGGGTTTAAATTTTTGTGCAAGCTTGTATCATGTAAAACGCTGCAAATTTCCTAATGCGACCATCGCAATGTAAAATCTCCATTTTTACCTAAAAAAGTTGCATATCCCATTAAACATCAAGAAAATATATACATTTTCTCGTTGTATGATTTAGAAAATAACGGTTATGAATTGTAGACGAGTTCCTTGATAGTGCAATGATACCAATGTACGTTGTGTCCTTTAAAGGTTGGGTCATATTAGATGTGCTTAACAGTGCTTATGCCGAATCATTTTTTCTAAAAAATTGTATAAATTGCAAAAAATAAAAAACGAATAAAGAAAGGGTTCACCTTATTTGGCTAGATCAAATTAACACACTAGTCAGCTCGAGAACTAGCTAGGCTCAAAGGGATGACCCCACGATTCAAATTGCTTGTATTCGCTGCGTGACAGCCAAAAGAGGAAACATAGATGATACATTACTCACATCATATGGTCGAGAAATAATCGTCTGTTAAGCATAGTAACTCAAAAGAATGCGGTAAGAATACTTGATTTCGTTTTGTGGTTGCCTATGTTATCAAACTGTGTCAAGGTCGTAATATATTTGTGTGTATGGAGAGATTAGGTTCGTTATTGAGATATGACTATCACAGCTCAAAGAGACATACAAAGAGTATGATAATTCGCTAAGAAATACCGACACCCCACTTACAGAACGATTGTCAAAAAGTTTTATTAGTTTTAACCGAGGGCTCAAATTCTCTAGAAGACAGCATTTTTAAACCTAATGCAGAAGATAGCATTGTTGGAAATACTATGAGATACGGTATTTCTATTTTGTTCAATTTTTACAATTAAAGAAATGATAACACAATTTCTTCAATTTCCAGTTTCTTAGGCAATTAGTATGAATTGGGAAAATAGAGGTCAGTAAAGATAAAGCAACTGTTTAGAGCAAAGCATCATCAAACCGAGCAAGATCTTGATCCAGTCTTTCTCGCCTGAAGTATTTGTGTAATTCGATATGAAATCCAAACTCAGGCTCAAATCATTCATTGACGTGACATTACCATAAACTGAAATAGCACAGCCTTACTTTGATCTCAGTTCAAGAAGAAAATAAGATACAATGCTTTAACCGTTTCTTTTTTGGCATTTGGTGCAAATAAAATTTCACATGTTTTGCATGATAATTTCAAGTATAGAACCCTGTCCAAATTGAGAATCTTTCAGGGCGTGAGGAGATCCTTCACATAACAGACGACGTTGTCTATCCTGCATACACAATTTCTTTTTCCTTTATGTGGATTGTCTAATACCGGTTCTGGTTTGTGCAATTATTATTGTTTTGAGATGAATTGTGTTTATTCATTCAAGGTCCAGCCGTGCAGCAGTTGGAAGAGACAAACATGGGAATGACGCGGGTCGCGAAAATCAAGTCATCATCTCGTCGCACAACAAATCGGTTCATAAAGTAAAATCATTTACTTAGGTCATAAAGTTAAGATTTAATTTATATCTTTATCTATAGCGGTATAATTAAAGCCCCGCAACCCTCTATATGAAAGATTTACTTATATTTTTTTCAGCCCTGTCGCGTTCGAGGGGTTTATACGGTTTTCCATCTATGCATGAAGATTGACAATTTTTGTTTTTTGTGTTATATTTGTGAGCACTGGTCACGAACAATCGAAAACTGAGCAAGCTCGATACTATTCATTCCCTAACAATTTGGGTTAGTTAAAAAATCGATTGCTCATTTATCGATTCGATTTTTCTTCATTTTCTTCATAGTTGTAAATCTACTAAATGCTGTTGTCTTGGAGAAGATTGTTTTTCTTGATTTAAAGCAATTGCGTAGCAACCATTCTAGCATTATTATTCACTCGCACATTTTCTCGTCATTCGTTACTTACATAACCCCCGTCTTTTGCAGTTTTATGCATTTGCCTATTATTGTCTCCCTCAAATAATATCTATTGTGAACGCATTTTTTTACAGCGGTTATTTTTTTTTTAAAGTCTTGCTAAATCCCGAACTCATCACCTGAAATTCCTCAGCTATTTATAAGCTATATTTTATCCTTTATCCCCTCTCTATTAATTATAACTAATTTTTTTTGATAATTGCTTGAGATAACTTCAAAATGGCAACAAGTGATCCTACAAGTCAACCCGACACTTCTGTGTCGCAATTTCTTTCGACCCTTATCCCTAATCTTATTATATTTGCCGTGTTTATCACAATATTTGTGCTTTTAAGAAAGAAACAATCTCGTGTTTATGAAGCTCGTACCACTGTCAAAACACTTCCAAAAGATTTACAGCCAGATGAAGCTCCTCGTGGTGCTTTTAGTTGGATTTCTGATTTATTATATAAGCCTGCAACGTTTATAATCCAACAAACAGGTGTTGATGGTTACTTTTTTATTCGTTATCTATTTGAATTTGGTGCTGTATGTCTTATTGGTTGTTTAATTACCTGGCCAATCTTGTTTCCAGTTAATGCCACCAATTCTAACCATCAAGAGGGGTTTAGCACTATTTCATACGCCAATGTTAAAAACAAATGGAGATTTTTGGCTCATGTGTTTGTTTCCTGGATTTATTTTGGTTTTGTCATCTTCTTGATTTACCGTGAATTAGTCTATTATGTTACTTTCAGACATGTTGTACAAACTACACCTTTGTATGACTCTCTTTTGAGTTCCAGAACTTTGCTTTTAACCGAACTTCCAAGTAATTTGTTATCTGAAGCCGAATTGCGCAATTACTTTCCAGCAGCTACTAATATCTGGTATGGTCGTGACTTTAAGGAATTGGAAGATGATGTTAAAGAGCGTTCCAAGTTGGCTAAGAAATACGAAGGTACTCTCAACGGCTCTATTACCAAGTCCTTAAAAGTAAGAAGCAAGTTGGTCAAAAAGGGGAAATCACTTCCTGAACCAGCTAATGATTTGGATCAATACTTGAAAAAGAGACCAACTCACAGACTTAAATTCTTAATTGGTGAGAAGGTTGATACTTTAAACTATGGTGTCGAACACTTGGAAGAATTAAATACTAAGATTGCTAAGCAACAATCTTCTTACAGCTCCAACAAACAATTACCATCTGCGTTCATTGAATTTCCAACTCAATTGGAATTACAAAAGGCTTATCAAGCTATTCCATACAAGGATGAATTGAAAAAAACCAAGAGAGCTATTGGTGTAGCTCCAGGTGATGTTATTTGGGAAAATTTGGGTTTGACTTCAAACAAAAGAAGAGTCAAGAAAATTCTTGCCTCAACATTTTTGACCTTGATGATTATCTTTTGGGCCATTCCTGTTGCTGTTGTTGGTGCTATTTCCAATATTAATTTATTGACTGATAAAGTTCATTTCTTGAGGTTTATAGATAATATGCCAAAGCAGATTATGGGTATTATCACTGGTTTGTTACCTACCATTGCTTTGGCTATTTTAATGTCTTTGGTGCCACCAGTCATTAAGAAGATGGGTAAAATTAGTGGTTGTATTACCATTCAACAAATTGAATCTTACTGTCAATCTTGGTATTATGCTTTTCAAGTTGTGAACGTCTTTTTGGTTGTTACCTTGACTTCTGCTGCATCTTCATCTGTCACTACTATTATTACAGACCCGTCTAAGGCATTGAAGTTATTGGCTCAACAAATTCCAAAAGCATCCAACTTTTATATCGCTTATTTATGTTTGATTGGTTTATCTATTTCATCTGGTATATTGGTTCAAATTGTTCCTCTTATTTTGGCCCAATTCTTGGGTAAGATTTTGGACAAAACTCCAAGAGCCAAATGGACTAGATTCAACACTTTAGGTCAACCAGCTTGGTCTACCACCTATCCTGCTTATCAATTATTGTCTGTTATTGCATTATGTTATTCGATCATTGCTCCTTTAGTTTTGGGTTTCACTTTTGTAACATTTGTTTTGATCTATTTGGCATTTATTTATACCTTGACTTATGTGATGAGACCAAACGTCAATGATGCAAGAGGCCGTAATTATCCTAGAGCTTTATTGCAAATGTTTGTTGGTTTGTACTTGGCTGAAGTTTGTTTAACTGCAATGTTTGTTTTCGGTAAGAATTGGGTTTGTGTTGTTTTGGAAGCTATCTGGATTGCTGTCACCGTTGCTGCTCACTTGTATATGAAATGGAGGTTCTTGCCATTAATGGAAATTGTTCCAATATCTGCTATTAAGTATGCTAATGGTGATTCTACTGCTGTTTATCCACAACATGATCAAGGTTTTAAAGAAATCAAATATGAAGGTGAAAATTATTGGAATGGTGGTAATCAATTGAAGGAAGACAGTTTGACTGACTCTGAAGGTGTACAATCAGCTGTTGGTCAACCAACTGTTGATGGTGCAAAATCCACAAATACTGGTCAAGTCAGTACTGCTGATGCTGCTACTGCTACCAGCACTTCAGGTGCTATTCAAAACAAATCAGAAAGACTTTCTGACCACTTTGAAAAGATTGAGTCGAACGGTGTTAACGGTGCTGTTTCCCACGCCAAAAAGCCTGTCTCGTGGATTAAGAGATTCTTTAAACCACAAACTGAAACCTATGACTTGATCCGTGCGATTATGCCAGCTGCTTACTATAACTACATTGAGTACAATGATGAATTCTTACTCCATGCTTACAACGATCCAGTCATCACTGATAAAGAACCACAGATTTGGGTCGCTAGAGATGAGTTGGGTATTTCCGAGGCTGAAAAGGAGAAGGCTAATGCACATAACGTTGAAGTTATCGATGATTTTGCAAACTACAATGAGAAAAACTCGATTGAATACTCTGGTCCTCCACCTTCTTATGAAGCAGCCTTGAAAATCTAGAAGATTTTGTTTTATTTTAGATTGAAAACCTTAGAAGGTACAACATGATAAATTTAAACTTTTTCTTTAGTCTTTTATTTCGTTAGCTTTTGTTTCTATTAATTCTTAATTTCCTTAATGACTTATTTTATTTAATTTATTTATTTGGTGCTAATATAAATACATGTGTATCATAACGTTAAGAAGTAGATAAAAAAAATAGGGTAAAAACACAATCAAGTGTTGTTTTAAATGAATTTAAACTTTAAGAGTCCGATTTTTCATGATTTTTCTTTTATTTTTAAAGGGTTTGGTCCTTCAGTAAAACTAGGCAAACTCTCTGTATTTTCTGAAGATGAAGATCCTTCAACAGCAACCGGAAATTGACGTGCTGGTGGCATATTCATCGGACGTCTAAACAAATCATCTTCATCATCTCCGTATGGATTATGGTGTTCTTCTGGTGGTGGGCCTGCTGGAGGACTATATTCAGCATTTGTAGTATCATCTGAATTAAGGGGTGATGTCTCATGTGTTGATCCGTTCTCATCAGTCACCGTTGAAGCTATATTGTTGACAGGGACAGGAGTACTAGCATCACTTGCCTGTCTGTGATGTGCAGGTGGGATAGGTGTGATTGCAGAATGATTAGGATGGAATTTTGTATTTGGATTAGGATGGAATTCACCATTGTTATCATAATATCCCATATCATATTCATTGGCAGTGGCAGTATAAGTTGGAACATAAGCACCACCAGCAACATCAGGATCACGTCTGTTTGGATCGGGCTGACTATATTGATTTTGAGATTGTCTATACAGCGGAGGTGTCATCCACCTCGTACCATAGATTGGTTGTTCCCCATGAGCTGAACGCTTCTTATTCACTCTTATCGTACCCAAAACGACGATTATTATAAGCACAATAAAAATGGCAAAAAATGCCCAACGAGCTCCACCACTTGACCAATTAGTACCATAATAATCTCTTTTTATATGCATCTTTATAATTTTGTTTAATGAGCTTTAAAATTTAAATATTTCTTTATCTTACTCCTTAGTTTATCTTTTCAAACGAGAGAAAAAATTTAAAATCAAACTTGTGATTCCGTCCAAATCCGAATACGGTTAGTGAAAAATGCAAATGTATATATATACTATCGATATAGTAATTGCTTGCGTAATAAATAGGTTATTAATATTACCTGACTAAGATATATATAGATTGAGCGATCTAAACAAAGAATATATACGCAGATTTGTCACTTAAGTACTAATTTTAAACCTCAAACATGGTCACGTGAACGTGCATGAATTTGTTTTATTTAAATTCTCTATACAACAGGGCTTAGGCATAACAAACATGCGAGATTTTTTTTCTTCTTTGTATCGGGCAAGTTCGAGACTGAATGGCTGATTAGCAATGCGAAGTTTAATGAGTTGAAAAATAGCAACAAACAATTAATTCCCTCTCGCACACACATTTATTTGTTGATCATTGGTCAGTGAAAAATTTTAATTAATGTAGTCATTACGTCGTTTATTTATGTTTCTTTTTATATCAAGTGATGTCATCAATCAATGCGTCGTTTACTTGAATTTCGTAAACGAGATCGAAATCATTTCTCTCTTGCAGCTTGATTGTCAGCTTTTTTTGTACAGTCTTTTAGCCATTTGTACAGCCTTTTTTACAGCCTTTTTTTACAGCCTATTGCAGCCGTTTACAGCCATTCTTTTCATAGAATTTTAAAATGTTAAACTTTGATAAGATACTGGCAACAACAGTTATTTTCAAAAAGTAAGAAGAAACTATCTAAGCATACAGAACAATAATCTAACTTCGATAGAAATAAAGGCGTCAACGCCGAAGAAGCGTGTCTCCAATTGTGGAGACAGTTGTACGCTGGACTCTTGAGTCCCAACGAATTATCACTCGTATTGACAAACGACAATGATAATAATTTGTATTATTATCAATTCTCTGAAACTCGCAGATTTACTTCTCTTATCAAGCTGTTAAAATTGGTGACTCTACATATTTTATCTGGAAAGTCAAATACAACAACAGTGAGAGACATCTACTATAAGGATGTCGAGCTATACAAAAACAACCAGGTTAACTGCAAAAACAACTTGACATTGATATTCGAATCCTCGTTACACTTGTCTTTGGAACGTGATTTACGAATATTCCCTTCTCAGAAAGGATTGATGTATGGTACTGGCGGTATCCAATTGGATTTTTTCACAAACACTTCTGATGCTGTTTTCACAGTTGAATTGCTCTCGACTATGGATCTGATGTTAATTCCTATATTCTCTGAACTCAGTATACGATATAGTTCAGGCCATATTAAGGTAATAGTCCTTGAAAAAGATGCAGTATTTAAATCCCTTTGCCAAGATATCAACAATTTAAATCCAAATTCAAACCTAATAATTGTTACTGGAAAAGGCTTCCCTGATAAATTAACTCGTAATTTTTTAAGATCGCTTTCGACATTAGATCTGACCATTGAATTTATGGCATTCTTCGATTCAGACATTTATGGATTGAATATTTTCAGGCAATACAAGCAGTTTTGTCCAAATTTGCAATTGACCGGTGTTTATTTACTAAATTATGCAAATGGTTGGTTAAACATTTCTATAAATGATTTCAAACTAATGGTATCAACTTTGAAAAGCCTTTCTAATACAGAAAGAGAAATTAAAAAAGAGGATAAATCTGAATCTGACACTAAAATAGATTATTGCTCCAAGTCCATTATACATCGAGAGATAACTAGGGGTATATTGCTATTCAAAAAATCAGAAATGAACAGCCAACCGGACTTAAACAGTCTTATTATCGCTAACATTTTTCGCACCTAGAATTGAAATATTTGACCTGTACAAAGCATTTTACGATTGTTAGTCAAAATCACGCACTATGATCTAAGATTCACAACAAAATTTTTCATTCAAAAAATTGACAAATAATTTAAACCCAATTTTTTGGGCCTTTTTTTTTTCAAGTGGTTATCAACTTTTTCTTTAATTTGAGTTAAAGCTAAATCAATTCTTCTAATAAATATAAGATGACTTATACTGCCCGTCAAGTTGGTGCTGCTAACACCTTGGAATACAAGGTTTATGTCGAAAAGGATGGTAAGCCAGTCTCTCCATTCCACGATATCCCATTGTATGCCAACGAAGAAAAGACCGTGTTGAACATGATTGTCGAAGTCCCAAGATGGACCAATGCCAAGATGGAAATCTCTAAGGAACAAAAATTAAACCCAATTGTCCAAGATACCAAGAAGGGTAAATTGAGATTTGTCAGAAACTGTTTCCCACACCATGGTTACATTCATAACTACGGTGCTTTCCCACAAACTTGGGAAGATCCAAACCAAACCCACCCAGAAACCAAGGCTAAGGGTGACAATGATCCATTGGATGTCTGTGAAATCGGTGAACGTGTTGCCACTGTTGGTGAAGTCAAGCAAGTCAAGGTTTTGGGTGTCATGGCCCTTTTGGATGAAGGTGAAACCGACTGGAAGATCATTGTCATTGATGTCAATGATCCATTGGCCTCTAAGTTGAACGATATTGAAGATGTTGAAGCTCACTTGCCAGGTTTATTGAGAGCTACAAATGAATGGTTCAGAATTTACAAGATCCCAGATGGTAAGCCAGAAAACCAATTTGCTTTCTCTGGTGAATGTAAGAACAAGAAGTATGCTGAAGAAATCATTGCCGAATGTGCTGAAGCTTGGGACAAGTTGATCAAGGGTGAAGCCGCTGATTCTAAGGATATTGACTTAACCAACACCACTTTGAGCCACACTTCCACTTACTCTGAAGCTGCTGCACAAGAAACTCCAGCTGCTTCTCCAGCTCCAGCTGCTCCAATTGATAAGTCCGTTGACAAGTGGTTCTTCATCTCCGGTGCTCATTAAATATCTTTTTTTAGCTAATCACGAAATTCTATAACACAAAATTGATTGGTAATTGTTTGTAATATAATAATAGAATATTTTATGATCGTATCTGAAATCTATATATTTTGTTTTTTCTAAAAAAAAAAAAGTTTATAACAACCCCATTTCTAGATTTTCATGCATAAAGATAGATTTAGAAAACTTTAACAAAATAAAATAGAAAGATGGCCAAAAAAGTTGTTGTTATCGGAGGTTCGTTTGCTGGGTTGTTGGCTGCTAGAACTATTCTTAAGGGTAGTGGCCAGAGTGTTGAACTCACTGTTATTTCGCCATCGAAGTATGCTATGAATACTGTGGCTATTCCCCGTATTTTGATCGAGCCAGAAAAAATTGAAAAGATCTTCTTTGATTTTAACCAATTCTTGTCTGGTCTTGCAAAGAAATCCGGCAATCATACTTTCACCTATATTCAAGGCTATGTTGAATCTGTCGATTTAGATGCACACTCGTTGAAATACAGTTTCGATGGTGCGGCTGAAAAAATCGAATATGACGAATTGATTATTGCAAGTGGTTCTTCTTCCACCTTTAAATTGGATGGAAAGAAAGATCATCAATACTCGAAAGAAGGTATTCTCAAGTTGTCGAAGTCGATCAAGGAGGCCAAGACCATTGCTGTTATCGGAGGTGGTCCAACCGGTGTTGAAGTTGCCGGTGAATTGGGTTCAACTTCAGGCAAGAAGGTTACCTTAATAACGGGAAGCTCTGCTCCTTTGAGCTTTTTGCCTCAAAGTATACAAAAAAGCTCTACTACGAAGCTCAAAGAATTGGGCGTTGACATTATGAACAATGTTAAGGTTACCGACCTCGAGGAAAATACGATTCTGTTCGATAACAGTAGTGTTGAAACCTATGACTTGGTGATCCCTGCTTTCAAATACATTCCAAACTCAAGTTACTTACCAGACTCGTTACTTGATAGCAACGGATATGTTGTTATCGATGAATATTTACGTATTCCAAATCACCCAGAAATCTTGGTGGTTGGTGACATCGTTTCCGGTGGTTTAAGATCAAGTTTTGACATTAGTTACGTTCAAGCTTCTACTGTGAAGAGTTGGGTTTCCAGCCAAGTTTTTGGCGGGACCAACCAATTGAAGCCTTACAAGAAACATGAAGGTCCTCCAATTGTTTTCGCACCAATCTCCAGAAATGGTGGTGTTGGTTATGCATTTGGATGGTCGGTTCCAAACTTCCTTGTTAGACAAGTTAAATCGAAGAATTATTTTGTTGATAAGATCGAGCTGCTTTTTACTTAATTCATTTCGTTATTTATTTGGCTTCAATTTTATTCAACCTAAGCCTTCTACCGATATTTAGATAATTAATATAAATAATTGCAAAATAGTTGTTACGCGTAAAAAAATTACCGGTGTTACCGTAGATATAAGCGAGTTATTTTTTTTTTCATTTGATTGTGATTGTAATAATCTGACAAATGTTAAACGATGGACGATTACAAACAGTTACATCCGCAGCAGAACACGGCCCCTGATGCTTTCCCCTCGTTAACCCAACTACTAAATTCGCATGGGAAATCGGTTGTGGATGTTTTACTCCTTGATTCAAACAATAATTTGATCCAATTGGCAAAAACTCTTGGTCGATCGATTCGAGAAATTGAAGATTATGTCAAACTTTTAAAACTGGATATTAATAAGGAACTAGTTCCGAATCGGTTATCAGATGTTATCATTCCAAAGTTTATTAGAACTGGGTTGCCCAATTTGGATAAGCAAATGGGTGGTGGTATACCTATTGGAGAAATTACTGAAATTTATGGTGCAAGTGGCTGTGGGAAGTCACAATTTCTTTTACAATTAGCTGTTCAGTGTCAGTTAATGGACGTGTCTGGTGAATGTATATATATATCAACTGAGTCGTTCTTAGAGACAAAACGGCTCGATGATTTTTCTGAGCCCTTAAGCGATCAAGGTGTACTGATGCAAAATGTATCATATATATTCTGTCCTGATCTTGAATCACAAGACCATATTATATACACACAATTGCCTATAAAACTTGCATCATCACAAGGTAAGGTCAAGCTAGTTATCATCGATAGCATTGCCCAGCATTTACGAAGAGAAGATGCGATTTCCAACTCGACTTATTTAAAAGAGCTGATTAAAATCCAGGAAGATCAATTGGCTACTTCAAAAGAATATCAGGCAGTCAAGTTTCAACACGACAAACAATTCAAATTACTCAACAAGTCAGAGAGTTATAAGAATAAAAGCGGTAAAACACATTATTTATATTTGTTGCATCGACAGTTAAGTCGGCTTGCTCAGCAACATAATGTGGCTGTGGTTATGGTGAACCAGGTTAGTGATTTCACTGTTAATACCAAATTGGAGCAAGCGCATCCACTAAATCTAGACTTTCAAATCGCGGCAAGCTCAGGTTGGGACTTGTCCACAATTCATAATTCATTTAATACGCATAACCCTAATAATGAAATCGAAGACGTCGAATGGAACTTACGAGAATTACATTCCAAAAGGCAAAAACGCTTTGATCAAAAAACTGAAATGGAGAATCCATTATTTGATCCATTCTATGCTCCACGCTCTGAACCCGATAAAATTGTGAAACAATTACTTGATAGAGTACATATCCTCAACCGTCAAACAAAAAGACAAGTTCCCACGTTGGGACTTCCTTGGAGTAAACGCATCCAAAATAGAATAATGATGATGAAATTTTATAAACCGCTCTTTAAAGATAATTTATTTTCAGACCCATCTGAAGTCACCTATACCCAATTATGTGATGGATTCGAGCTAAAGAAAGAAAGTGACCAAGATGCTGCGGGATCCTTGCTTAATGGTTGGAAAGTAGAGAGGTATATACGCGTTGTATGTACGACGCACAACACAAATGGCGCGGGCGTCAATGATAAGGTTGAATTCACGATACATAAGGATGGCCTTATTGAAGTTTAATTAAAGTCGTGTAGTTTGCTAAAGTCACTTTAATTTATCGCGGGTCGTGCACAATTGTACAAAAATAAAAAAAGGTGATAATTACCTGAACAACAGTCCAACGCAAGTTACAAAATCCTTTTGTTACATGTGCACCCTCAAGTCCACGATTAACAAAAGCAAAGATGAAAGTATGTATATTAATGAAATAAGGAATGAATAGAGGTCTAAATTATGTCTATATACTGGTTATTTGGGTCGCAATTCTAGTTTGAACGCGATTTTTCCCATTTGACAGGCCCACGAGTTCTTTGACAACGTGACCACCCATACTAACAAATTAGTTTATTGATGAAGTTGACATTGAGCTAGTCAACCAAGAGCTCAATTTCCATACACAAGACAACAACTTGGTGATCAAAGGTGGATGTGACTTGTTCACAACAAAACCAATTGGTTCCGATCGTAAATTGTTCAAAACAATCGACAAACATTTGGACCAAATTATTGAGGATAATCAACTTTCGAGGTCAATGGAGCGTGAGAGACAAAATTCTATCAATTCTCTTTTTGGGAGTAGTGCAAGTCCACCTTTAAATAATGGGTTTTCGCACAGGAGAGGTTCATACACCGTGGAAAGTGAAAGGAGGATGAGCACACCGCAAGTGAATTTCAACAAGGAATTCTTTGCAAACCCCATTAATGATGAGAACGAAGTGGATGAATCACCATTTGGTCCATTGAAGAATATTACTACTAGAAAGACATTTGCATATTTAATTGCAATTTTGAATAGCACTTATCCCGATCATGATTTCTCTAATTTACAACCCACTACCGAAAATTTCCATAGGGTCCAGAATCCAGAGGACTTAATTAACAAGTTAAATAATTTGTTGATCTCGCTAGGTAAAAAGGAAACAACTTTAAACTGGATTTGGGATACCGTGAATGTTTATATGGATATTTTACCATCGAAATCTTCTTCGCCGCATTTAGCGGCACAGCTGGATACATCGAGGAAAAATAGCTTTAATTATGCCAATTCACTTCCAAAGAATTTGCACAAGGACAAAAATGAAAACTCACCTCCACATCATAAAAACACTTCTCCAAATGGTAGTCATAATGGAAATTCGACTGGAAACTCGAATTCAAATAATGGAAATCCATTTGAAAACTGTCAAATTTACCTGTTTGAGCCTAGTGATGAATCAATTTTGGATGACCTAAATTATCCATATCAAACAATGTGGCTGTACTATTGGTTTATCTACAATAAAAAAAAGAAGCGTGTTTCTTTTATCTACTTGACTGCAATAAATAAAGTCCATTACTCAATGATAAATGGAGTTCAATCCAATAACAATGGCAATGGTAACGCTGATAAGGTGATAAACGATGATGGTGACGATGATGATGTTTATATGGATGACTACGATGAGGATGTGATTATAGATGATGATGACGATGATAACGACGTTGTTGGTGACATAGAGATTTAATTAAAAAAAAAATACCCAATTATTATTTGCTACCAACAAGTTATTTGTGGTTTGTTAATTGTTGTTTCCTTTCTACAAGTATCGAATGTATTCTAATTTGCTCTGTATACGTTTGCGGTATTACGTAAGTATATTTTGTATAGTTTTGCTACTATAATGGAACCCAAACCTTCGAAGAAAAACTCAAATCTGCCAGGGTTCAGAAAAGCTTTACATGCATGAAAAATCAATGATTTCAATGATTGCTCATAATAGTGGAATCGCAATCAACTCATGTCCAAATTTATAACCAAAAAAGTATATAAGGGCCACCAGACTCTTGATCTCTTTTTCTTATATAATTAATAAGAACTAATATATATAAAATGACCAAGTTATCAACCGAAGTTTCCTTTACCTTGAACAATAACAAGACTATTCCTGCCTTGGGCTTGGGTACTGTACCAAGTGAGGGAAGACCTCAAGATGTCAAGGACCAGGTTATTACTGCCGTCAAAGCGGGCTATCGACACATTGATACTGCTTGGTATTACGGTACAGAAACCGCCATTGGTGAAGCCTTGAAAGAATTATTTTCGGAAGGTGTTGTCAAGCGGGAAGACTTGTTCATCACTACCAAGGTTTGGCCTACCTTCCATAAAAAACCTGAAGAGTCTATTGAAATTTCGTTGAAGCAATTGGGCGTTGACTACGTAGACTTAGTTTTGCAGCATTGGCCATTATGCTTCGATACATCTCGTAAGTACGAAGTTTCGAGAGGTAAGCCGAAGGATAAGGATGGTAACATCATTTTTGATGACGATCCAGCTACGGGTACCAAATATATTGATTTCTACCAAAGACTTGAAAAGATCTTAGACTCAACCGACAAGGTTAGGTCGATTGGTGTGTCCAATTACAGCATTGAAAGATTGCAAAAATTGTTGGCTGTGGCTAAGCACGTTCCAGTTCTCAACCAAATCGAGTACCACCCACAACTACCACAACAAGATTTGATCGAATATGCCAAATCCAAGAATATTTTAATCGAAGCCTTTTCGTCGTTTGGTAGTGAAGGCGCAGGTGTTTTGCAAGTTCCTTTAATTAAGGAATTGGCTCAAAAATACAATGTTTCAGAAAATGAAATTGTCATTGCCTATCATATCTTGGAAGGTCGCTCCGTCTTAGCACGTAGCTCGAATTTAGAAAGAATCAAAACCATTATTCGGTTGCCACAATTGACTAAGGAAGAGTTGCTAGACCTTTATCAAGTTGGTGTCAGGCAGCCTGTTCGTTACATTAGTGAAGAATGGGGTACAGAACTTGGTTTTAAATGGTGGAACAGTGAAAAATAAATATATATTTAATGGCCTATACATATGAACAAAATAAATATAATGCAAAGTGATATGTTACATTATGACGTAGAAAAATACCTATATAGCACTTGCCTTTGCTACCGAATCTCCAACAATGCTTGACTTATGAGACTTGTCCTTCTTTTGTGCAATTTCTTCCTCCTCAAGCTTCCTCTTATTTGGAATTGGCGAAGATGGTGGAGTTAATTCACCTGCCACTTTAAGAACCCTTGTGTTTTGCTTTTCACCATTTACAGTTCTGAAATAAGGTTGACATCTCCAGTAAGGAATGACTTTGTAAGCACCACCCCACACTTCTTCGATTGGGCCGGTGGTTATCACATCTAACTCGGCAATGTTTGGTTTTGCGTAGATTTCATCAACAATAGATTCCACTTTCTGAACAATCTTGTCCCAATCATCGAATGACGCATGGACACTAGTTTGTCCGATCGTTGGCCTCAATTCCTTGTGTACGTTCAAAAAAGCATGTAATAATTTGAAAAAATGTGCCTTCATCGCATGCCTTGAAGCATCACCGGGGCATTTCTTGACTATTTCAAAATATTCACGCAACATCTTATCCACACGAGCATATTGCATGTCCTTGTCATTATCTTTAAGCCAGAAAATACCTGGGTTATATAAGTTGCCTTCTGCAGACATAATGGAATCACAGCCTACTTCTGTCATACATCTCTCAATGTCTTCAGGGTACAAAATATTACCATTTGCAAAAAAAACTTGATCTTTTGGCAAATTGTCTCTTAAATACTTAAGAATCTTCCAGTTTGCCAAACCGGTTGCTTGTCCTTTCATTGCTCTGGTTCTGCCGTGGACTGTGATAAATTGTGCTCCAGCATCCAACACCATTTTGGCATATTCTAATGATTTTTCCTTGTCGTCATATATTCTGATTTTGGCTGTCACTGGGACCTTCAAATTGTCATGCAAACTTCTAATCAACCGATGAATCAAGTCCCAGTCTTCCATTAAAAACGAACCATATTTACCTTTTCTGGCTATACCTTGTGGGCACCCCAAGTTTAAATCAACAGCATCACATTTGTCTTCAACTAATTTGGCTGCATTCAACAAGTGATCTGGATCATTTGCACAAAACTGTACGATTAATGGTCTATCCTGGTCCTTGTCACCGTCGAGCTCGCTCCACATGCTGCGGCGATATTTCTCATCTGTGGCGAATAAACGGGCATGAAACATAGGTGTATAACAAAGGTCTGCGCCATATTTCCGAGATAATATTCTCCAGGCTAATTCACTTTGGTCAACCATAGGCGCAACAATCGTCTTTGGTTGGCCGATGGCGTCGAACAAAGCACGGCCTTTCAATTTATCCATTACTGTCATGTCTGATGCGTAGTATCTCTTCTGTATGGTCCAACTAAATAGTTTCTTCCAAGACATGTATAGTATTCTTATATCTTAAATCGATGAAATATTCGAAAATAGGAAATGCAGAAAAAAAAAAAAAAGAAATGTTTATCATTCAAAATTATGTAAGCCAATTTCTGCTGTGACATGAAAGCATGAAAGCACTGTTGAGACATAACTATTACGATTATAATTAAGACCTTCAATTTCTGTGATGAACAATAGTTAATTCTTATTTGTTTTTAAAGACACATGGCTAATTGGCGTTAATGTATACACTACTTAATAGTTCAAACTATTTTATGTTCGATATAAATTTTGGCAAATTTTTGCAAATATTTTCCCATAATTCATTAGTATGTTTCAGAGCGAACTAAGTATTTAATTTATTAACTGATAAAAAAAGATTCAATATCGCTTTTAAAAAAACTGCCGGTCCCAGGAATCGAACTTGGGTTTCTTCGGCCACAACGAAGTGTACTAACCACTATACTAGACCGGCGATTTATACTACAGTTAGACATCTGGTTAATTAATAAATTAATGAATTTGCTAAAAAAATTGCTTGCGATATCGTATGGAAACAAATGGTAGAAAAGAAGAACACAGAGGTCTGAAGCTCGAATCGCACTTGCCTGAAGTGGTGATTTAAATAATAAGCAAAAAACATTTTGTGGCGTGAAAATTCAATAAGGTTGTTTTAGGGGACTCACTACAACAATGGTTATGGTAGTGCCATACTATCAAATGAAAACCACGGGTTTGCACGAATACGCATTCTACCCTACAATCAAACCAATCAAAATGTTCAAGAAGCTTGCTGTATGAAAAGATTACCTAGTAATTAGATTATTGAGAGATGCAATAAAAAGTTAGTAATTGCAAATATTTTTGCACAAGTTAGACCCCGCCGGCCTCAATTTCTATTTAAATAGTTCATACAAATTCAGCCGCAAAAAATCACTTGAAAACTTCTCATTCTTACATATTGTATTACATTTCTATACTTACAAAAGATTGATTTATTTGTTTATAGAGAAAGCTAAAATCAAGACCAGCTTTCGAGGTCTGACATTTTTCAAGTGTCATGTTTGCTAAAATTGCACGTAGAGGCGCGTTGACGAGAGTTTTCACTTAATAATCAATTGTAAACCAATATTTCGTCTTTATAAATTACTTGGCTTATAATAATCAAAAGAGCAGTCGTCTCAAAAATCACTTTGAATTAAACACTGGCATAAATATACCTTGTTAATAGCGCAAGAAAAAAAGATGGGCTGCAAGATGCTACAAAAAAATACAAAAAAGGTCGTACCCGGATTCGAACCGGGGTTGTCCGGATCAAAACCGAAAGTGATAACCACTACACTATACAACCGAACGTTATAATCCATAAAACAATGGCTACATAAATGAGAAAAGACTTGAGGAATAAAAAAATGTTTTTAAAAAATTCTTCTATAAACAAATGAATCTATTACAATATGTAAGAATAGAAAGTTTTCAAATACTGCGAGGGTTGACGTAGCGATTCTGAACTCTAAGGCAGCTTCATTCTAATACCTGTAATCAATTTGTTTTTGAAGATACACAATTTCCATCGTTTATCTTCCCTGAACTAGTGAGGCTGTTTTGCTGCCAAAAACTGTAAAATCATCTACATTAGGAAATTTCAAGAGGTTGGGGTGGACTTTATGTTAGTTCCAGGCTACGATAAGGGGTATGCTTAAATACGGCATCAATCCTTTCAATGAGTTATCCGAAAAGGTTCTCTATAGCTGCCTAACAGTCAATTTTCTATTGAGAATATTATCCATATTGTAAAAAACCTTTCATTTTCTCCGCTAACCAAATTGGCCAAACAAAACTAGTCTCTATAAGAAGACAAAATAGTCATGACTCTATACAGCGAGCTAACATGAATGATGTAAAAAAGGTTCTTTTTCACAATTTCCTGTTCCACCTTTTTCAATGAAAGTTTCACACCCAGTCAAACACATATACTAAGTGAAAAGGATGGAACGCTAGATTTAAAAATTTACTTAGAGCTATTCCGATTAGGTATTTACAAAAATCTTCTTTCAAAAACACCGAATTGCGATGGCCCGACAATCCAGCTAGTTACATAGTGTATGATGCGAAAAGGTATACAAAGCATTTGCTTCCTTAATAGCATATCTAATTAAAAATTTATTCTTTCGCCCAAATTTCAAAGATCTAAATACAACCCCAAATTAAAATAATATCGTATTGAATATTCTAGAATGGATCTCATTCTGGTTAACCCAAAAAATAAATGTTAATTGAGGCTTTTCTAAGGATAGAAGATAGAATTGTGATATAATTTGCCTTTGCTTTACAAAAGCTCAAGGCTTCTGCGGTGAATTTTGAATATTTATGTTCTATTCTTCAAAATCAAGCATCAAAAAGCTAGTTGTATCACATAATGATTTCCTACTTGGTGCTCTATACTTTTTCGATGATTTAAATCATCGAATTCTATAGGGCACGAGGAAACTTGAGGAATAGCAAATTTGTGACTATTTTTATCAAAGCCGAAATCACATAAATCGCAATAAAACGCGTAATTTTCGAAAACTATGTTTGAAGAAAAGTAATTAGGCTATATTAATTAACTAGCCTTTGATTCTTTGGTACGTTTTTTGGTTTTCTTTTTTGCATGGCATCATAGCATTAATTATAAGCAAAAGAACATGAATTTATCATTGACTTAGAAGCATGTGTGATACATGAACTTTCAAAGCTATAAAAACCATGCTATCATCTCATTTGATCTGCACCTAAGTTTGCTAATTTATCTGCTTGTTCATTTCCTTCGATACCAGCATGGCCCTTGACATATTCAATATTAAGACTGCCCCAATTGTTTTCGCGATACTTTTCATTGATATAGTTCATTTTTTGAATGGAATCTTGGATAAGATCTTTGTTAGCAACGACCTCACCTTTGCTGTTCTTCCAACCATTTCTTGACCAATTGTCTGACCATTCAGTCAATGATTTTCTAGTGTATTCAGAATCAGTATAAATTTTATACTTGTGATTGGGTGTTTTCTGACTAGAAATTTCATTTGCAATATCTGTCAATGCATGATCAATGGCGATTAATTCTGCTCTTTGATTTGTCGGCTTGTTACGAGAAATGTCATCCGCAACGTGTAACGGAACAGCAGCATTCCTCGAATCATTTTCACCATAGTATACCCCGTAGCCGGATTGACTTTTGTCAGCTCGACCGTTACCCCTGCAAGCCCCATCGACGTATACATGTTTTTCTGGCATGGATTTACCGGGCCGACTATAATAGGTTTTAGGAGAATCGTTGTAACTTGAGTGAAGAAATCTTGCAATTGGTTTGTTACTGATATATTTATCAGACGTCGAAATCGATTTTGACGACCCAGGATGGCTAGGGGTAGTTGTCGAACGACGGATGGGTCCAAATGAAGGAGACCTTGATGAACACAGGGTAGTTGGCTTCGAAACTTTCGATGAACCTGAAGTATTAGCCCCCAAGGCAAACAGCTGGGCTTCCAGTAAGGTGTTGAACTTTTTATACTTGGCACCGGCAAAGCCATTCACATTGGACTTACATTCGTCCCAATTTGAGTAGACACCAGACGTGCGCCCTTTAGCAACCGCGTAGTATGGCATTTTTAGTATTATGTCGAAGCTGCGTACTTGATTAGTGAGAATATCTGCAGCTGAAGAAGAAATATATTTGCGATTCAAAAATTGCATATCTTTCAAAATGTGTTGAAACCCTTAAATTTTCGAAATGGGAATTTTTTTGATCGGCTTCTCGGTCCTGTGTATAATTAAAACCACTTCAGAAAAAGTCAGTTAGCGGGAATAACTACAAACTTAGTTTGTATACGAAAGATGTATCTACTTATTTGTTAGTTTGGGATATAGTGGTGTTTCAAATACAGTTGTAAACGGTTTCTGATTTTTGGTAATGACATAATACGCCTGTACATAAGGCAATGGACATACTGCATATAACTCTCTGAAATAAAGATTCATTGAGAAACAAAAAGACAAGTGGGTTTACAATAACTCCTCACTCGAAGTACAGGTATGGAGAAAATATAATAGATCAGGTTAGCACATGTTAAAATAAGATAGCTTTACCCCACACAAGATGGGCATGCATTTTTTATACAATTTAACGTCGTCTAAACCTCAATCTGATATCAGCCATGAGGGAATTGATTCAGGAATAAATATGAAAGTTTAGATCCCGCCTCTTCTCTAGATAAATAATTAGATCGAATAACTACTAAGTTAAGGGATATTCCACTCTACCCAATGATGAAGTCTTCCCTCACATCAGGATCGCAATTTTCATTCAAAGTTAAACCAGTTCTCGTCTGTCGGGGAAAAGGGCGTAAGATCCCAACTTCATACTCCTTGATTTGAGGCACCTTGCTCAAGAATTCGCCTCGAAAAGTGGCATCGGTATATGAAGTATACCGAAATCTTTTTGACTGTTTAATTTTTTTTTTGCAATCCATCTCAAATCCCATTTTTTGGAAGCTGCGTTTTTAAATCCATTTTAAATATCCGTTTTGAATGTAACATCACTCGTTTGCGGCATACCATTATGCAATGTGAGTATACACATCTTAGGTGAGTAAGAGACCCTCAATGATTTCTGTTAATCCTGTACACAATTCATTTCGTCGTACCCGTCCGAATTTTTTTTGCAGCATAAAGTACTTTTAACTTTGTGATCAACAAATAGTACACTAATTCTTTCCCTTAAGGGACATTTATTGCATAAATCCATTATGTATTCTCAACTTTGCATAATTGATCTAGAACATTACTTATCAGGAGTCAAATCGAAATATTATTTGGTTGAATTTGCAGGGAGATTCTATTATTGATTTTTTATTTGACCCCACCCCCATTTCTTAGTTTATTTAAAGCGCTAAATTTCCCATAAATTTGCTGTTTTTATTCCTACTTGTTGAAGACTTAAAATCATATAGAATAATATCATTGAAAGATAGCAAAAGTATTGAAACTAAGAAAGAAGCTAAACTTAAGTTTTTTTATTCTGGGTGGGAAGATGAAATAGTTGTCTCGCTCTCGGTTGGCATCCTGTCGTTGATAAACTTTATAGGGTTATGGGACGCTTATGCATCTAGGAAGTGCATCGAAACTCGTAAATCTCAACGTATCAGCAAATTTTCGGCGGTTATGATTGCCGTGGGAATGATGTCTTCTTTTTAGGGAACCATTTTTTCGGGATATGTTTATAAACGTCATTTATGTAATGGGGGTGATATTAATTTTTCTGCTAAGGAATGGACTGGTCGGGCATCACTTTTAGTCTCAATGTTGCATTTACTGCTTAGCTTTTCGGCATTTGTTTTTCAACTTGGGTGGTTAAGGTTATGGGAACTCGTGTTCTCGAAGTGAAATAAACCGTCGTTTCAGCTCAATTCCTGGTAATTCAGTGAATGCCTTTTGGTTATAATGATAGAGATATCCTGCTAGGGTAGAATGCTTCTCAGTTGCTTATTGTGCCACTCGCTGCTTGATTTTGATTTTGATTGTTGCGGTTTCAACTTGATTTTATAATGTTTTCACAGTTTTTTATATAATTTTCTGTATTTTTTTATTTTAATGGAGAACCATTTCGGGTAGAATAATTGTAGGAAGTGCGTACTACACTCGTGGAATTGACTAGGGTGGTGCAAAAGTAAGTCTATTAATGAAAATTTTCTACGGTTGAGATTGTTGGACAAATAAGTTTTGACAGGAATTACACAATCGTGACTGACTAGGTACTGGTCACTCACTATTCACTCCTGTCACTATTCAAATTACTTAGTCACTGCAAAATGATACTCTTCAATCTTCCTCTCGAATATTCTGTACACTTATATCTCAAAATTTGGCAGCAAAATAATCCTCCTCTATCTTCCCCCAAATGATCCAAAGATGAAAAATTTTACCTTCGAAATTGGCTAAAAAATAAAAGTTGTACCTGCTAAACTTGCTACAAAACAATACTCATTCATCTCTCAAACAATAAACTTTATTCCTGTAAAATTGGCTGCAAAATTACCCGCCTGGACTCTCCTCAAACAACCACAGATAGCGATTGTACACGAGAATTTGCAGCCATTCAAAATGTATAAATTCAGACTGAAACTTTTGAATGTAATTTAATATTTTTATATCTTCTTCTTTTACTTTCGGAAGAGATAAACATTTATCACAGACTCCGAAAACATAACCATAGTCATCACTTTCAGAATGCACTTAAAATCTCTCAAGTTCGTTTCAAAGATAAAAGATCTCTTTGAAACAAAGAGTGAGAAATAGAAACCAATTGCAGCCAAAATTAAGCGGACCAAAAGAGCTACTTTTAAGAACAAGACTAGATCACTCATCAATAAGTTTAAAAAGAGCCCACATTCTGCTTTTACTATAGACCCAACCAGAATCTTTGCATTCATCAGACTCTTCGTCCGACGTTAACATTTGTGACTCCATCACGGCTTCTGTCATTCGTCTTATACACAAATCAAAACTCCTAGGATCATTCTTGGCCACTTTTGCTTTTCTGAAATCAGCTATTGGCCTTAGGTTATCCCCCATGGAAGACGATGTTGTTTCTATGGAATCTGTAGTACCAAAGGAGGAACAATCTACTGACTTTGAGACCAGCGAAGGTCCTCCAGTTGAACAGAAGCTTGAATAAGCCGCCACTCAATCACCTCGCAAGTTCAAATTGCATTCACCGATCATAGTACCATGAAGTTTTTGATTGGATATTTCTGTGCGCAAAAAGAAAATTATACTTTGCACTTTGATGCAAAGAGAAGAGATATCCGCCACACATAGGTTATGCACAGATGCAGATTTTTATTCAACAGTGTTCCTTTCATTGAAGGTGTCGACCAAAAGATCTGGGTTAACAAGCTCAAGTTTAGAACCAAGAGAATGAGGGTTAAGAACTAGTTAATAAATAGAGAACGAAAAAAACCTGGTCTGAATCGAACCCAAACTTTCTTTAAAAGAATGAGGAACTACAGACGGAATATGCACCATCAACAAATAAACTTAAAATTCAAAAAAACCAAAAACTTTTGCAACTTTACTCGCTATTTTTATTATTCTAGGCTTGGTACAAAACTTTATAATAACTCTGTATAGAGTATAGAGTATATGTTTTCATCTCTCAATAAAATCATATGTGTTGCGAATTGAGACTTGATCTATCTCTTTAATAAATAGTCAGTGGTCATTAGTTAGTCCTGCATCTGCTCAATCTCACCCTCTCTACTGTCTTGTCACTACGTCAACAAGTATATATCAACCCGAAACCGAATAAAATCTTAGAATTAAAACTAATACATACTAGACCTGTATATTAGTCGAATAATTATTCATTATGTTCCAATACGGTCTGATAAAAGAATAAAATTCAGATTTGCTTGTTAATCGGAACCAACGCACAATTGGCTAGTAATTTGCAGGTATATATCAGAATATTTTTTTGCAATTTTTCACGATATTACTCACTATAAATAGCAGCTGCTAGGTCATTCTCGTATAATAGAGAACTTTAGTTTTTGACCATTTGATTTTGTGGAGGAAATGCGTATTCATGGACACCCGTTAGCAGTGTTTGGTATTTCTGGGCTTTAAAATCCTCTTTAAGGCGTCCCACAAAACCCCTTTTGATATGCTAATGCCGCAAACATTTTTGCTTATCGCACAAAGATTAGCTGGGAAAAATTGGCTCAAACTGCAACTTTGCAATTCGTTTCTAGTTGATATAAGGTACAGCATCCTTTCTTTTGCTTGGTTTAATGTTCATCTGTAATAGCAAGGCCTCTTTTTGGCAAACCCTGCTATATTGCGGACATCGGGAAATATCTAACCATACTTTTGTGAATAAACTTTCTCTTGGTTTCTCCGATACCCCGGATGTGTATAAATACGCGCTTCCTTCCCACAATGACGATATCGCGCACGTACAGAAAATAATTGCCTAGTAATTAGAAGTTTAAGTAAGTTATTAAACAACCTCATATCCAAGGGCGGTACCCACAATCAAGAGTATATGATGACGTATGTGGGATCCTAAGGTGGTTCACTTCCTATCAAGTTGATCATATTTCAAGCTGTTAAATTGATTGCAGCTCGATCTATAGCAAGAGATTCAATTGAAATTGCATTTATTTCTCTTACAACAAAGGCGATAATCTCAATACACACTAGAATTTCAGTTCAAAGTAGAAAATTTTACATTCTTTCGACTCAGTACCTTTTATTGGACGCTTTAAAACACTTCAAGCCATTCTAAAAGCAAATAGCATCAAAGTGAGACGGGATTATTAGCACCAAAACAAAAAAATGGTCCCTAGCAGGATCGAACTGCTGATCTTGGCGTTATTAGCACCACGCCTTAACCAACTGGGCCAAGGGACCAATTTTAATTACTCATCTTTAGATCTGATTTTATTATGATACTCATTCCCGCCCGATCAATGTAAACGCAACTTCATCAAACTCATTCCTAAAAAGAACAAAAGTAACTCTACAGACATTGAGAATATGCACCCGATAGCTCTTTCCAATTGTATATTGCGGCTTATTAGGCCCACCCTCAACCAAAGACTTTTAAAAATCGACCAAAAACAAAAAGGGTTTATGAGAAGTCGTGATATGAATGATAACATTGAACAGTTCCGGCTGGTAATTGAGCTCTTGAGAGAACAAGGAACATGGGCAAATCCGCAAGCTAAACCTCGCGACTTGCCCTCAGGAATTCTCCTCCTCGATCTAAAACAAACCTTTGACAAATTTACTCCAATTTTCCTATCTAAAATTCTTAACAAAATATCTATAGGGTCAAAAATGAAACGAGCCATTATGCAGATGACTTTTGATGAGGCAGCTCGGGTTACCATCAACAACACTCACGGACCAGAACTTCCTTTATTTGTGGAAAATAGACAGGGGGATCCTTTAACTCCTATCTTCTTCACATTAACATTGGAAGCATGCTTGGACCGCATTAAACAAAAAATGCAAGGGATACCCTATCTTATTCCGTGCGCACGTTTCCTGAAAATTCAAGGACAAACCACACACGGGGTTCAATTCACTTTCACTGCTTTTGCAGATGATGTTGCATTCTACTTCTCCAAGAGAGAGGAAGGACTCACAGTCAATAGAGAACTTAAGGTTTTATGTGACCTTTCTAACAGTAAAATTAACAGAGACAAATCGGTCTTCTATACCTTGTGTCACATAACTCTACAATCACCCACCATCCCACTTTAGGATTTCCTATCAAATATTACGATGCTCCCGACGCGGATTTCAAGTATCTAGGGTACCCCAATAAGCACATTAATTGAGACTCAAAAAATAACCAATTGATAGGAAACTTTAGATCCCTTCGATTGATTGATTTACCCCGGTCTATTGCGGCTCAATCCATCAACATTTTCATCTTATCACGATTATATTTTCCTGATCTTCATTTATCAATGAAGAAACAACACGTACGTCATTTAACCAAAGCTATCCACACCTGCTTTTAGGGTGTCACGTGGAAACTCTCTAACTGTTGAAGTTGAACAATTACGTGATCCATAATCAATATAATATTCTTATATATCCAACTTAATCTAACTAAACTAAACTATAGGAAATTACGCCCTTTATATATAGACTGATAATTTAATAAATCATCTGATAATTTAGGAGAACAGCTGATGTTTCGGATATAAACATCCGAGTCATTTATTAATCCCTCGGATGTGATAGCCGAACTACATCTTAACACTCCCCCCTAATCCAAATTATCTCATACCAGCTAGCTTAACCATTTCGCGATGTTTGGGACCTGCAAGAACCTTAGTCAACTGATCAGCAACTTGATGGTTGGTATCAATAGGAATGACAGCGATATGACTGGATGCAATATGATTTCTGAGGAAATGGAACTTTACGTCAATGTGCTTCGTTCTTTGGTGGTAAGTTGGGTGATTTGCAAGCATAACACACGATCTGTTGTCTTCGTAGATCGGAATAGGGAGTTTTAGTGGAATCCCGATTTCTTGGAACAATTGTTTCATCCAGAGAGCTTCTTTCGTAGCTTCAGCTAATGCTATATACTCAGCTTCCGTGGTCGATAAAGCAACAGTCTGCTGCTTCTTACTTTTCCAAGAAATAGGCGATCCGGCAAACATAACCACATACCCTGACACAGATTTCCTATCTGAGGTGTCACTAGCGTAATCAGCGTCACAGAAGATTTCAAATTTATTGGAGCGCAGGTAACACAAGCCGAGGTCTTTTGTTCCTTTTAAGTACCTCATGACCTTCTTAGCTGCTTTCAAATGCTTCTCATATGGTTTGTTGAGATGTCTGCTGAGAAGACTGACTGTATAGCTGATATCCATTCTGACTGTGTTGGCTGCGAAGCATAGCTTTCCGATTACTGACCTATATGTGGTCTGATTGCATTCTGTTTCATCTTTTCCAACGGAATTTAAGTCCTGGCCGACATCGCCAGGGATTCCCACAGCATTAGCATCACTCATATCATGATTCTTCAACATTTTGTCAATGTAATCTCTCAAGCAGACGCTTATGCCATCTTTTGTCTGTTCGATGTTCATACCGAAGAATTTCTTAGCGAGACCCAAGTCTTTCATTTTGAATCTGCGAGATAGGAGCTTCTTTGCTTCAATAATAGCGCTTTCGGAGTTACCGGAAATAAGCACATCATCAACATATAAGCCCATCATTATATCGCCCTTGGTATAGATTCCAAGCTCAGTGCTTGCACGGTTGAACCCGTTTTCAACCAAGAAGCTGTTTATAGTCTTGTTCCAACACAAAGGAGCTTGTTTTAAACCATAGATCGACTTGTTTAAGCGACAGACGAGATTCGGGTTCTCTTCGTCAATGAACCCAGGAGGCTGCTTCATGTAAAGCTCTTCTTCAACTTTGCCATTCAAAAACGCAGTGCTAACGTCCATTTGATGAACCATTTTCTTTGTGGAAGATGCTTCTCCGAGAAGTATCTTGACCGACTCATACCGAATTACCGGACTGAAAATTTCCTGGTAGTCAATTCCCTCCTGCTGAGAGAACCCTTGAGCAACGAGTCTAGACTTGTACTTACCACCGTCCTTCATCGCGTTGACCCATCTTGCACCAATTACTTTCCTACCTTCTGGTAGCTCTACCAAATCCCATGTTTTGTTCTCATAGTGTGCCTGCATTTCTTCGTTCATAGCAGATATCCAATGTTCTGAGTCAGCGCTTTCCACAGCAGCCTTGTAGGTTTGTGGGATACCCATTGTCAAGTTCACTTGTCCGTGTAGGACTAACTGCATCATGTCGTGGTTTTGGAAATCTTTTCCTCTCTTCTTGGGAGGTTCATCTATACTCTCAGATGACGAGCGAGATGCAGAACGAATTCGTTTTGCGACTACCTCACGTTCCTTATCACTAGTCTGATACGTAAGATCGGCATCATCGTCGTCATCGACATCATCTTCCCCAGTAAAGTGACCTTCCAAGTCAGAATAGTACTCGATACGTGGGCGATCAGGCTGTGCAATAGCCTTGGGAGAACGCAAGGAGACCCGCAGATGCGTGGGAGAGAGCACCTCTTCGACAAATGGAGACGAGCTGGGATACTCAGAACTCTCACCGATATCAGCATCATAGTCGTGCATGTCAATTGCATACTCGGGTGGCAGATGCCCCGCCATCACATTGGGAGCATCCAAATCCATTGACAAATCAGTCACTAGATTATGCTCTGCAAGCAGAGTAATAACCATGGAATCGGGCGCATCCAATTTCATAGACAGGGCCGACTCTTCCTCGTCGGCCGCCTTTTCATCCTGTGTGAGAGCATCGCTCTCATCAGGCGATAGATCCATTGCAGTTGGATCATCCAGCGGAGAAGAAACCGTCCGACCTACTGCCGGAATCACGGGACCGAGATTGTCCCTAACCATCGATGCTCCGCTGGGAGTAATAAACGAGCTATGCGTGCTCACTGTCTGCGCAGAAATCGGAATCTGAGCCGATTGCGCTGGAAACGTCTTTTCGTCGAAAGTAACGTCGTTGCTGACAACAACTTTGCGCTGTTCAATATCAAAAATCAAGTAGGCATGCTGATCCTTTGCATGTCCTAACATAATACCAAGTACTCGTCTTTCGGATAACTTCGTAGGACGTATATCCTGTGGAACTAATGGCCACGCACGACATCCAAACGTGCGAAGACGCAGTAAATCGGGGTTCTTTCCGAACCACCGTGCGTATGGAATTTCTAAGTTGATAGCCGAGGATGGTGTCCGATTAATAAGATACACAGAATGCTTGACGGCATGAAACCAGAACGTACCGGGAAGATGAGACATGGAGAGAAGTGTCCGTGCCTTATCATTGATAGTGCGAATAGCACGTTCAGCAATTCCCTTTTGATGGGAATTATGCGGGACTGTACGTTCATGAGCAATGCCGTTGTCCAAAATATAGCTTCTGAGTTCATGAGACATGAATTCACCACCATTATCGGTTCTAAGACTTTTGACCTTAAAGTTTCCTTGGTTGCAAAAATAGCGCTCGCTGTGTTTGATGTACATCATAACACAAGCTGCAGCAGCAGATTTTGTGC
>JAJMJX010000019.1:0-150778 GCA_030563745.1 Kodamaea alishanica (nom. inval.)
TCAATCTCAAAACCAAGTGTAAGGTAGATTCTTTTTGAATGTTGTAGTCAGAAAGGGTTCTACCATCTTCCAATTGTTTACCAGCAAAGATCAATCTTTGTTGGTCTGGTGGAATACCTTCCTTGTCTTGGATCTTGGACTTGACGTTGTCAATAGTGTCTGAAGATTCAACTTCTAAAGTAATAGTCTTACCGGTCAATGTCTTAACGAAAATTTGCATCTTTAAAATATAGTTGTTGTATTCTTATTTATTAACGACTGATTAACTTCAATTGTTAATTGTTTACTTATTAATAAAATGATAATGTTTTTAAAACAAACTACTTTCAGTGGGTGGCAAATCAAAAGGTATTTATACTCCTTAAAATTAAAAAGAAAAAGAAACTGGTATTGCCACTCGATACTTCTTTTCTGAGTAATTATAAAAAGAAAGGCGCTTATTACTTTCTGCGGCAAAAACAACAACAAAATTGGGGGGTTTGAGATAATTATGTTTTCCCGCAATCCCCTTTTCTTTTTTTTTGTGAATTTCTTTTCTTTTTAATGTATGCTCATGCCTTCGATTAAAGTGCGACTTATCACGTTAATCCCCTATTTTTGGTATTATCTGCAAGCGTTGATAAGAACTTACTATACTACACGTGACAGATTGTAGCGTCAAAATTTAAAAAGAAATTTATTAAAACTAGACATTTCGTAATTTCTTCTCAATCTGGTAAATCTTCCAGACGCAGGAAGAAAACGGGTAACCAGCGCGAAGAAAATAACTAATTCATCAATCATTCGATAACTATTGTCAATCAAAATTCCGAGAATTAATTTGCGAGTAAAGAAAAAAATGGTGACCAAATTGAAAAATTAAACAATTAAATGACAGCTATAACCAGAGTTGTCAATACGAAATGCGATGAGTAAAAACAACTCATCGAAAGAATTGAAAAGTTGCAAAAATTAAGGCGTTTTCAAAAAAACGAATAAAGAAATGAAAAATAATTAAAGATCTAAGTTTCCCCCACGTTGACACATACCATTTATGTATCAATTGTCCAAACGTCTTTTGATTATTAAAATGAGAATCTTTGGAAAATGGAAGTTGAGGATTCAGTAAAATTGTTAGCGCCACTATTGAAGATTATATTGGAATCGCCAGCCTCTTCAGATAATGTACTTAAACCTCTTGGTTCTTCAAAACGGACACTACGGCCCGTAAAGGCCACGGGCAGCTCCGAAGTAGCTGCAACGTATGATTTTTGCAGTTCAAGCGAGCTGCGTTTAATGCCAGGAGTAGACATATCTGACCGGAGTTTATGGATGTTGACTCTAAACAGAGCCAAATCTTCTTTATTTTGACAAAGCGTTAAAACTTTACTTGCTTTGAAAACTATCGACTCTTGATATTTGGAATGTATTGGGAGCATCAAAATTGGGATTATATATTTGGGGTATTCATTTGAAATCCATTCCAAAAACTGCGACAGTCCATTTTGGAGTAAGTAAAGTAATACTGTAAGTGACTTGAGCAATATTAAATGGTTCAGTTCTGTATCGGTCGAGAAATGGCCAACGGTTGTTGTAGTGTTTGATTTATTGAGGTTTATAAAGGCTGGTTGGGTGTGATCAAAACTTATACTACTGGTGCTACTTGCACTACCCCTTCTTTCGGATATACTGCCCCTCTTTTCTTGAATATTTGATATAGACCTGCTTCTTCGAAGATCCCCGCTATTTTTCCCGGTATTACCGTCATTTCCCAACACGGTCAACCTCTTCACCAATGACCTAATCATAGACATTAAATGTTTATGGTTGTATGTGAGTAACGAGAGCTCGACTAACTCATGGTTATAAGGTCCCAAAGGCTGGCTATTGGTCGCGTTTCTAAGTTTTGCCTCTGTCGAGTTAGTAGTTAGGCTTCTTATCGAGTTGAAAAATGTCATATTGCTTTAACCCTGTATTCCCGAAATATATTAACAATATTCTTTAAGTGTAAGTTTAGCAGAATATTGTACGAAGAGCAAGACATATATATATATAAAATTTGACGGGTCAGTTTTTGAAATTATTCACGTCAATAGAGGTTTTATGTATCGTTCTCCCTAGACAATAGTTTACCGAGCAAGACGCATTGTCTCATAATCATTACTAAAATTCTTTGAAAAGCAAACCTAAAAAAACCTGAATTTGGTTTATCTCCGACTGATCGCCTGTGATCATGATTAAAAATTACAAAAAGGGTATTAAAAGGTCAGGTACATAGGTACGTGAAGATCCTTTCAACATATACAAATACACTATTTCATAACCTATTAATTATTATTCATCGTTTTTGGATGTTCTAGATGAACGCAAATCTTTCAAAAGATCAGGCATTAAACGAAGCAAATCTTTAAGAACAATAAAAGAATTCTTCAGGATCCTTAAAGATCTTTTTGCGTAGTAAATATTTTGGTTTATCAAAATAAACTATGTTTAAATCCTTCTAGACATGAAAAATATGTTCTTAAATCATCATATTTATCTCCTAAATCCTTTTCGTCCGCACCTCCGGCATCTGATTGTGTTCAGAGCAACACTCGTCTGCCAATTGCGCAAGTTTCAATACTTATGTAATCATGATTACGAATAGCTTATGTAATATCTCAACAAATGAGTACCCAAACCGAGCGATTTTATCTCTTTTGGAAACTTATCAGAAGACTTTCCGTATGGTCACAGTTACAATAGTTATCTCCTGATAATATAAAGTACAATTTAGATTTAAAGTGTTAGACAATATTTAGAACTTTACAAGGTGTATATTACAACTTCCCCGCAGATAACACTTTATTGCCATTTTATTAACCCGGAAATATCGCCGTTTCAAAAAACCGAAAAAAAAAGTTTGGTGAGTTTTACCAGTATATTTTTAATTGAGCTGAAAATTTATTCCATCTGATTTTCCGTCCATCATTACCCAGACCATCATTTTAAACTATAGTGGCCCATCACTTCTTTCTAATTACAACCTGATCGATCCAACCGGTATTAAATTCATCATGTATTGATAATCACGCTTCGTGCTCACGCATATCAAAAATTCTTAAGGTATAATTGTATACAGTAAGAAATCATATCTATCATTAAACTACAACATAAAGCTATGTCTGAAACCGAATCGGCGCTATCGAATCACTCTGAGCCGAAGCAGCCAACGGTTGAAAAACCCTCGTTTAACTACGACTTGGACTTATTCAATTCGTGCAAGACATTTTTGGACACTAAGAACCACAATGGGTTGGCTCTTATTGCTAGACAACGCGGTGTTCCGCCATTTTTACGTTTTAAAATATGGCCTATTTTGCTAAAGTATCATCCTTATGTTTTAAACCCTTTTATTCAACCAGATACTGACTTGACCGAAGATAAACGGAAGGGGGCGAAGGTTTCTTCGTCAGCTTCATCGGTATCTTCTAACTCGTCTTCTGGATCTATTACTTCATCAAACACGAGTACATCATCTACATCGCCTTCATCGACCCACAATAAAAAATCAGAATCGGATAAGGCTGACGAAATCATGCAAAATATTAAGAAAGATTTAAAAAAATACATGCAAAGGTTGAAATATTCAGCCAACATTACAATTCCTTCAGAGATTGAATGGTCTATTTTTGAAATATTGGAAAATTCGGTGCTTAAATTCACTCTTAAATGGGGAAGAATCATCAAGTATGATGCATATCTTACTTGGATCGCGCTTAACTTAGCTGAATGGTTCCCTCCTTTACCTCAAACCCCTTGGGTTCTTGTTGGTAGAGATAATACGTCTTCAAGCAATTCCTACATTACTGATTTGATGGATGATTATTCAAACTATATCGACAATATCCCGCATTTGAAAGAATATTTGGAAAAGATGATTGAAGATACTCTGTTGGTCAATATGTCTTTCCACGACGTGTATGAAAGGTTGGTACTTGTTTTACTCCACTCTCCAGAAGAAAAGACTAGAAAATTGGAAGAACAATCAACACATACCTCTTCTTCGGGAACAAATTCAAGTTCTACAAAACTTAACAAGACAATTCTTCCCATCACTGGCGGTACTATCGAAGAACGAGTCTCGTTTTTTATATACAGTCTTCGCAAAGTTTTACCTGAATTATCTGATTATTTTCATGAAGAACATATTTTAAACAAGTTTGGTGCAGATGAAGATGAGTGGCTCATATGGTGGCTCAAGTTTTGTGGTTCTAAAGTTTGGTCAAAGTATGACCGTGGTCGTATTTGGGATTTACTTCTTGGTTGGAGACTTCGCAATCCAAAAAAGGATAACAACTATTATATGGAAAAAATTGGATTAAGTCTGAAGATTATAACTAAACTCGGGCCCGATAATTTTTGGTCGCTTAAAAACGATGAGGTTGAAAATAATGAAGATGATGAATCTTCATTACCCGCCACTTTGAAAAGAAAGAATTCGTTTAGAGAATTGGTTGATGAATTGAATCACAATGAGAGGGACAACTCGCCATCAAGAACAAATTCTAGAAGAACTTCAGATTCGGAGCCAGTTGATTCGCAAAACATTCCTTTCGCTAAATTGGATGCTCATATTGAATTGGTGTTTATTTCACTTGCATTCCTTAAATCTCAAGAAAATATTTTGGTTGAATTAGACCAACATGAAATAAGACAATATTTGTCTAGATTACCTTCAAAATCTTATAAATACAAACAACAAAAGAAGTATAGACATTCAAATGGCACTAGCACTTCAAACACGGCTTCAAATTCAAATACCAATTCAGGCGAATCTTCTCCTTCCGGAACTCCTGCAGTGACTATTTCTACTACTATATCGACCATAGATGAATTGAGCTTGGATGATTCGGTTGAAGGATCTCTTGTTGCTGAAAAGAAGGAAGACCAAGATATTATAATATCCAATGACTCTACTGATAACCACAAGGTTGATTTTATGGATAACATCATCAATGAAGCTGGTGAATTATGGCGTAAGTGGCTCTGGCTGGAGATGATTGATGATAATTAGGAGAATTTTAGTTTATATTTGTTATGTTAGGTTTAATAGAAAAATTAAAACTTATTTTTACTGTAGATTACAATTCAATAGTATTTTGTTAATAATTCGCGGAATATGCTTGAAAAGAAGAAAATAGGAGCAAATTTCAAAACAAAATGAATAAGCTTATTGAGTTTGATTCAAGAATGCAATTTGCTTAACAATAACACTTTTAGTTTATATTAATAATTTTGTCTGGTGCAGATTTATGAGATTGGTACACAAATTTTGCAACCATTATTCTTTCGCTTTTTATCTTTTGGAACGAAGGGTAAAAAAAAAAAATAGAAATTAAAAAAAGTGATGAGGTTAAAAAAAATAAAATCACTTAAACTAATCTTCGTTGCACAACTCAATAAACTGAAATAAAATATGGGTGAGCTTACTAAGAAAGAGTCCAAAAAGGATAAGAAGGAGAGAAAATTGGAGAAGAAGAAAGAAAAGAAAGAAAAGAAATTGAAAGTGGAAGAAGCTGGATCAGACTCAGAAGATGAATCTAGTGAATCGGAACAAAAGGAAAAATCATCTAGAACAGACTATGAAGAAATAGAAATCGATTTACAAGGTGACCTTGCACTTTCGAAGAAACAACAGCGTTTGCTTAAAAAGGGTAAATTGAACTTGGATAGATTAGCCAAAAAACACCCAAACCCTAAGCCTGAATTAACACCCGAACAACAAAAGGAAGCCGATGAACAAGAAAAGAAGTCTAAAAAGTCTGAATTTGGTGTTTGGGTTGGTAATTTATCGTTTGATACTACTAAAGAGGACATTGTTAGATTCATTGTTGGTAAAACCAACGGCTATTACAATTTTGATGATTCTACTGCAGAAGACGATCTTGTTAAAGTTAATGATATTGATATTAGTAGAATTAATTTACCAAAGAAGGAAAACAAAATTAAGGGTTTTGCATACCTTGATTTGCCAAGCATGAAACATGTTAGAACGGTTATTTCCCTTAGTGAAAACATTTTAAATGGTAGAAAATTATTAATCAAGAATGCTAATTCGTTCGAAGGTAGACCAGAAAAGGACTCACAACCGTTGCTGAAGAATCCTCCTTCAAGAATTTTGTTTGTTGGTAATTTGTCATTTGATACTACAGAAGACAATTTGGAAGAACATTTTAGACATTGTGGTGAAATCGTTAGAATTAGAATGGCTACTTTCCAAGATACTGGTAAATGTAAAGGGTTTGCATTTATTGATTTCAAAGATGAAACTGGTCCAACCACTGCATTGAAATCTAAATTAGCTAAGAAATTAATCAATAGACCTTTAAGATTGGAATATGGTGAAGATAGATCGAAAAGAAATCCTAACCAGAGAAAGACCGAAGAAGGAGAAGTTGATGAAAGTGCTCCAAAACATGCCACAGCAAGAGAAAGACCTGAAAGGACTGAAAGATCGGAAAGGACTGAGAGACCTGCCGCTGAATTTAAGCCTAAACCAAAGAAAAGAACATTTGATGATAACCGTAATAACAATGCTTCGAATAAGAGACTTAAGTCTTCAATTGCCTTGGCTACTGCTCAAAGAGCAAGTGCTGCTATTGTTCCATCTGCTGGTAAGAAAATTACGTTCGATTAGAAAAAACCCATGTATAATATATAATCTAATTCTGATGTCATTAAAAGAATTATTCAATTTTACTCTATTTTGATCAACTTAAACATCTTTTTTATTCTTTTTAATCATAGATAATACAAAACAAGATATATAAAAAAAGAATGAATACAATAATAAAATATAAAAATGGATACAGCAAGTGAAATCAATAGAATTGAATATAAATCAAATCGGTAGAAACCAAAATGTGCAAAATGAAGTTAACTCAAGAAATCAATTCTTCTTGTTGGCGTAGCGTTCGTACTCTTCACTGTTAACTTCAATGTAGTTGGGGTCATTTCTGTTCTTTTCAAACTCATCATCAGAAATTTCTTCATACTCAGAATAAGTTTCATATTCTGAAGAGTCGTTATCTTCATCATCAACTGCTACGGGTTTAGGAGCAATAACAGTGGATGGAATATCCTTTTCAGCTGAAGTAGCTTTCTCATCGGAAACATTCTTTTCAGAGGTATCCTTCGTGACAGGAATTGGAGATGATGATTTCTCTTTCTTATCCTTACCTGAAAGTTTGGCCAATATAGAATCAGTTCTTCCTACAGATGATTCCTTCTTCGAGCCATTTCTTGAAATACTTTTCTTGGTATCACCACTAGAACCATTACTACTACCAAACTTCTTGGTTAACTTACTGAATCTTTCACGAACACCACTGCTGTTGCTAGAGTCAGCAGTATTTGCGGGACGTGCACCAGCAATTGAAGCAGTACCTGAAGCAGCAGCAGCACCGGCAGCAATACCGGCAGCAATACCACCAAGAGATGGCATGCCCAAAGATTTAGATTCTTCATTTTCTCTTCTGTTCAACTCAGAAACTGGAGATGGTTTAACAGCTTTCGATTGAGTAGGGGCGATCAAAGCTGAAGCAGATGGAGATTGTTCAGGGATGGCTCTTGAATCACTAAATGGTGAAACTTCATTGCTAACCCCTAAAAAAGAATTCTTGGTTTGGGTCTCGAGCAATCTACTCAAGTCTTTATCATCCATTTCAAGCTGCTTGGATAAAGTAGAGGCTTCTAATTCACGAGATTCAATCAATCTTTGAAGGTCTTCCAATTCAGAATCCTTAGTAACTTCTTGAGCTAACCTCATCTTTTCTTCTCTCAAGCTTCTAATCTTCTTCAAATGTTCAACTTCTTCCAATAATCTTTGCTTCTTCAACTCTTCAAATGCCACCTTTTCTTGGAATAACTTGACTCTGGCATTATGCTCTTCCTTAAGCTTTTCAATCTCATCTAATTTGGATTGAGCTAATCTTTCAGCTTCAAGGCGTTCAAATTCAACGTGTTTTTGCTTTTCAAGTCTTAAATTTTCAATCTCAGCTTCCAAAGCAGCAGCTTCTTCTGTTTCTCTTTGTTTGCGTTCATTGTAAAGACGTTCATTTTCTTCACGTTCATCAGCCAATTGCTTTTCTTCAGCAGCTCTTCTTTCCAATCTGAGTTGTTTTTGATGTTCAGGCTCATTAGCCAATCTTTCTGCTTCTAATCTCTCAAATTCTTTTCTTTCTAAACGTTCCTGCTCTTCTCTTATAGCGATTTCCTTTGCAAGACGTTCCTTTTCTTGCGCTTCTTCCTTTTCACGAAGCTCTTTTGCTTCCGCTTCTTCCTTTTCACGACGTACTCTTTCTTCTTCTTCCTCCTTTACTCTTCTTTCTTCCTCCTCCTTTGCTCTTCTTCTCTCGAGTTCTTCTTGATGCTTTCTCGTTTCAAATTCTTCTATCGCAGCAAGTCTTTGACGTTCACCATCGGCAGCAGTTTCCTTAGCAATACGTTGCTTTTCTTCGTTCCAGTTTTGATATTCCTTCTTGGCATTTTCCAATCTAATGGCACGAGACTCCTTGTCATTTTGAAGATTAGTTAACTTAGACTTGTAAGCTGCCAAAGAAGTAGCTAAGATGCCAACTTCAGCAGCAAGTTCACCACGTTTTGTCTTCTTAACTTCCAATTCCTTCTTTGCAGTGACAAGCTTGTTGTTCAAAATTTCTTTTGTTGATAAATGTGCAGCTATAGCATCGGTCTTTTCACCATGCTGAGACTTCAATCCATTCAACTTTAATGTTTCGGCCTCCAATTGAGCAGTCAACTCGTCAATTTTGGTAGATAATTCCGAGTTTGAATTGTCCAATTCTGATTTTTTGGTTTGCAACTCTTCAATTTCTTGAGTGGTGGTTTCTTGAGAGGTTTTTGCATCTTCCAATTCTTGTTGCTTTGTTGCAACCAATTCGGCATGGTTTTTCTCAAGAATTTCTTTATCGACAGAATGTTTTTCAACAGCCTTTAATTCACGATCCTCAAAATCGGCACTGGCTGTTTCGATTTCCTTCCTTGTAGTTTCTTCAAATGTTTTGGCACCGTCAATAGCGAGCTTTTGGTTTCTTGCGATATCAGCAGCCTTAGATTCGATTTCCTTGTCGAACTTTTCTTGTTGCTTACCAACTTTCTTGACGTGTTTGTCAAAGTCCAGCTGCAATGACTTTTCATGAGAAGCAACCTTTGTGTCGAGTTCCTGCTTACGCTTGATATCATCTTCTGTTCTAGTCTTATCCACTTCGTCATTGATGCTAGCAAGCACAGGAGCAACTCGCTTAGCAGCAATTGCGAGCAATTGTGCCTTTGTCATTCTCAAACCAGAACCTAAATCGACAATTTCATTAGGGTCATCAATGTTCCGCTGAACAGAGCCGAGCGCTTGTGCATTCAATTCGTTGTAACGGCTGAGAAGAATTGGGTTTTCCTTCAACTTGGCAACGTGCTCTTCACTTGGCAAAACGATTTGTTCTGGCTCGATTTCTTTTGGAATTTCCGGGGAAATAGCTGCTTCAGCTTCACTAAGCTTTGGTTCCTCTTCCTTTTGTTGAGTTTCGACTTCTTTTTCCTCAGGCTTGGTTTCCAAAGCTTCTTCTTCTTCTTCTTCTTCTTTTTCTACGATATCTTGTTTAATTTCCTTTTCTGGTTCAGGATTTGTATATAAAGGCTCTTCCTCTAATTCTTCTTCTTTTGGTTCGGCAAGAGCGTCCAGTTTTGCGGTCAAAGATTCAACGTCCTTTTTCAAAATTTCGGTATCATTTTCTTTCAACTCAGCATCCTTTTCAGCATCCTTAATTGCTTCTTCCGAAGCAAGTCTTCTCTTTTCAGCATCCAAAGTTGGATGAGTAGCGAATTTTTTGGGTACCTTGACACCAGAGATACTGTTGGCTTCCTTGTACTTTTTGTACAAATTGACCTTTTTGGAGTCTCTTGACGAGGAATTAGTACCACTGGTGGATTCACTTCTAAAAGGAGAGACCCACAGCGATCCACTGGTGGCCAATTGAGTGATTCTGCCTCCATTTGCGGCGGCCGAATTTGGGTTGCTGGTGACAGAAGTGAATGTACCCGATGACGCTTTGACCGAAGACGTTTGGATCTCTGCGGTCTTGGGTTCAATTACTTCAGACATTTGATAATACGTTGTTTATTTAAAATAAAATGTAAGGAATGTGTTGATCGAATGAAAAAAACAACCTTTTGAATGAGAAAGTTTTAAAGTGAAATTCGAAAAAAAATGAACAAATTCAAAACCTTGATCAAAAAAGGGGGTCGCAAAATTTTTGTGTGGTGCGACTTAAAAATATAGAGATTTTTCGGCAATGTAATTAAAAGGTTATCACGAGAAAAAGGGAATAAATAATAGGAAAGAATAAAAAAGATAATATCTTTTGTTTCGTCACGATTTAGCCGTATTTGACGAAAGAAATTTCAGAGCAATACAAATTTTATTGCTGTATTGAATTGGAAACAAAGGTTAGTAAAATGAATAGATGAAAGGTCATTATGACAAGCCAGCCTCCGCTTTATTGCTTGTTGCATGGCCCAATTAGGGAGACAGATAAATAGGTGAGGCTTCCACGCAGATTTATTTTGTGCATTCTTCTATCGCAACCTTGAGATTCTCGCCAGGGCTGCTGACGTCATGTGACGTCAGAAATAGTTCAATGTACGGCATATAATCTTCGAGGATTTGAATAAAGTTTTACATGATAGCAACTTGTAGTTGAATCTAATTGCTTGTTCGTATAATAGTTTTAATTAAAATGACTATTTATACATAATGATGTATTGAGTCGCTTGAAAATGATGTTATATATGCGGAAAAACTATTTTGATTAGTCATTTGTGTAGGTTACTTCCAATAGAAAATACAGGTACAAATAAATAATGATAGCTAAAAACCTGTATCGAAGCGGAAATTTTCAAATTACTAGTATTATTTCGCGCTTGTTTGATTTAATTCAAGGGTGATGCGGTGGCTCAATGGTAGAGCTTTCGACTCCAGATCGAAGGGTTGCAGGTTCAATTCCTGTCCGTGTCAATTCCTTTCTTTTTTGTGAATTTTGACTCGAACCCCACAAATTTCAATTTAATTTAATTTTTTGCCATTCTGACTCTGGTACACTACCAAATATATTTAAAAGCATCTGCTTCACCTCTTAAGATTGATTCTTTAAACTATTCTATGGTCACATGATTGGTTCAGGGATTAAAATTTCTCCTCAAATGTAGTTACATTTATTCTGATCACAAAATAGTCTTTGTGAGTGTACCTAAAGAATTGAATATCTACGCCATCAAAGGATGTCTATTTTAAAAGCTTTTTATGTCATATCCTTTAAAATTCCCTTTTATTCTACTCTTCTATATCTATTTCATATTTAATTAGCCATCCTTTTAATTTCGCTATCCTAGTCACAGAAGCACCAGTTACTATCTGAAGATCCTTTTTAAAGTCTAACCTTAAAAAATCATTTACAAAATTAGTGCAAAAATAGAAACCATTGAGACTTTAAAACGGAGAAAAAAAATTATAACAAAAAAACTACAGACACACTTTATCACTTTTAAACATAAATTTTTACTTTCATTCTGGTATTGAAAGAGAATAAAACAATCATATAAAACAATAAAGATATCAAAATAACACGAAAAAGAACAAATAAGAAAAGTGAAGCCGAAAGCGAAACATGTCTACACTCATACCCAAAGCAACGACTTGCCATACTTTACAGTTGCCTTCTACAGAAAAAGATGACAGACTAAACTTAAATGTGCGTACAGGGTCAGCACTGACTCTTTTCAATTCGCTTGTTTTCACCTTTGGTGGGCTTACTATTGGACTCGAACTTTTTGAGCATACAATCTCCGAATTATACGATACCTTTAATCTGAAAGTACAAATAGCCAATTCAAAACAAAAAGATGTAACAAAATATTTATCGGGAGAGTTTTTTTATTTGAATTTACTCGAGCGCAATTGGATCCGTGTACATTTCAAAAAGGGAGAACCTAGACCAAAACCACGTCTTTTTCATGAATTATGTGCCGTAAATAATTGTGTTTATTTGTTTGGAGGATTAATTATACCAGATGAAGAAGATATGAATAACTTAAGCTCTGAATTTATGCCTATTAATTTAGGTGAAAAAGGAGAAAAAAATCAATTAAATAATTTCCTTGTACCGACGAATGATTTATGGGAATTTAATTTGGAGACAAGCAAATGGTCATTACTCCATGATGGTCGTGATTGGCAAACGGATTCGGCAGTTCCACATCCTCGTTTCAATCACAAGTTAACCGTCATAAATAACCTTGGATTTGCTAATAAACGTGACCATTTTGGTATTTTTATTGCAGGTGGTAAAGATGATAACTCAAAACAAATTTATGACAATGCTGTGTTTGACTTGGTTGATCGTACTTATCTTGGACAGAAAGATAGTACTTCATTTGACTTAAAAGTAACAACAGGAGATGCGGCAAAGGATTCCGATTTGGGGCTTGATAAATTACCACGAAACGAAGATAATAATATGAGTATCGATTCTTTTAATAGTATAATCATTACCTTCCGGGAGGAGGTAGAAAAAAAATATGGTACAAGTTCTGCAACTGAAAGCAAAAAAAATAGTAGTGCCAATTTGACTAATATGAATTTAAGTTTACAAAATTTGAGTCCACTGCAATTTCTATCCTCTAAAGGGAAAAAACCAACAACCACTTCAACTTCAAGACAAGAAGAACTGATCATCATTTACTCACCTAGGTTAACAGACATGACACAAGATCCGATACAGAATCCATTAACTTCATTTAAGATTGGTAAGTATATTAGAAATGGGAAACAATTACCCATTTATAGGAAAAAAACTTTACCCAAATCTACTTTAAAATTAACAACTCAAGAACCATCTAGAATAAGACCAGAATTGAGGCAAAGCCATAATTCAGACTCAACTTATACAAAGATGCAAAAAGAACGTGCAATTATTCTTCATACAATTCCAGTTAATTTGAGATACCCTACAGGTGGGATTTTTGGACAAAACATTGTTATAACTGGATTTTTACCGAATGAATATGATATTTCGATTTTCATTTACAATAAACCAACTGGGAAATGGTCACGTCTTAATATATTTTGTAATCATGATTATGGTCTGCACAGATTTTGGGGTGGATTTGTATGGCAATCGCATCATAAAGTTGTTTTACTTGGAAATTTTTTGACTTCGAGAACAACTTCGAGTATTCGATTTTTTACAACAATGTTAACGGTTAGTTTACCAATAACAAACATATTGGCTAGTTCAGAATTGGCCGGTGTTACTGCAAAGGTTCGTGGTCATGAACATACAAAGAGTCAAAATTCAAATGGAGAAAAGAAGACCGATCTGGAAAAACAAACAGATACTGAAGATAGTACCTGTAGTAGTAGTATTGTTGGTGTACCAACTAGTGGTGGTGCCGGAACTGGTACTCCTGGACTTGCAGGCACTTCAGGAGCTGCCGATGATGACGATTACGCTTATATTCCAAACAATGATGAACTGTTGACTGGTAAACAGAACCCCAATACTATTAGTTTTAGTGAATACGCTCATTATGCGGCCCCGAAAACCAAATTTACGAATATCAGATCGGTTTTCCCTCCAGCAGCAATTACTTTGGGTCGTAATGCCTTCGATAGATATGGTGATTTAATATCTGACTTTGAGATTGTATCACTGAATGGAGATCGTATTCCAGTCTCGATGGTTGTTCTTATGGAACGTTGGGGTCGTTACTTTATTGATCTTTTGGCTCGTGCTTATGTCAATGCGGTTGATGATTTCGAAAAGCAACTGGCACAGAAGGGTGAACGATTAGAAGACTATAATGTGTTAAGGTCTTCAAAAAACTCAAGCTTTTCAAGGAAAAGTGGCGACGGAAAAAGGATGAGTGAAACAGAATCTTCAAGTGGTGATAATACAACTCCTGGAAAATTTAAATCGATGAGTCCAGCCAGAAAAGCAGATTCGCCTTCGGTTAAATCAAAGGAAACCCAAGATGAAGATTCCAAATCCAATCGTAGCTCATCTTATTATATATCGCTTCCTGTTCCCTCTTCAAAAGTTCCACCAAAAGAAGCTCCACAATTCCGTCTTCCTTTCCAGGAGAAGATGAAACAGATTGAACTGGTGATCCCACTCGATACCATTGAAAAGAGGGAAAGTGGAGACGATAATAAACCAAAGATTGCCCTTAATTCATCAACTCTTTTAATTCCTGATGATGAGCTGCCTACGGGACAATTGCTGCAAGCCGAATTCGAAAAGCAACAAGAGCGGAGGAAGGATTCTGTAAGTTCATTTTCTAGTGGTGCTTCTTTATTGACATCTCATTTACAGGACATTCCTCCTCAATTACCACTTCCAAATGAACAATGTCCTGCAGTACCCGCAACTCCTGTTTCTTATCGAAGCTCTTCATCACGTAAAAGCTCAAGTGATTTAAGCTCACCCCGTGCTTCACTCATACATACGTTGAGCCAACTTAGAAATATTAATCCTTCTAGGTCACCTCGTGGCTCACCTTTTGCATCCCCACGAGCATCATTGTCAAATCAAGGTGGGTTACATAATAGTATTGGCAGCACCACTTCTAATTCAACTGGAAGTGATACTGACCTTTTTTCAAATATTCCTACTTTGAAAGGTAGATTGAGTCCCGGTGGACTGCCAGGATCAGGTGCACCTGCAACTTCTTCTTCAGGGGATGAACCTACTAAGAATTCAGAACGTAAGTCCGGGTTTTCAAAGTTACCGAGCTTCACATCAGCTAGTTCCTCGCTGCCCGAACCTTCCAAAAAAGGTGCCTCATTCTCGAGTACGGATGAAGAAGAAGGCTATTCTTCTCAAAATAGTACAAATATAGAGGAACGTCTTGCACAAGATTCTTCTCGTGGACTTTTCAATAATGCGTTACTTGATTTTGAAAACTTAGAAAATGGAAAGTTCTATATGGAACCACTGTTAATTCCTCGTAAATTATATTTCCCATTTTCTTCTGTGACAATTAAGGCCTTTTGTGAATATTTATACACTGGTCAAGTTGGAAATAAATGGTTACTCATTCCAACTACATTAGAAAACTTGGGGATCGCCAAATTCTTTCAAGTTCCACTTTTATACGATCTTGTTAGCGAAGTTTTATTTGGTGTTATTGGTCGTAAGGAAGCTTATATTATCAAAGAAGGTAATCAATTGAAGCAACGTTACTTGCAGTTGGTTGAAGCTACAAATACGCCTTTTGATGCTGCCGATTTTAGATTTGCCTTGGATGAGTATGAAGGGTTTATGGATACTATCGATGATGGTTTTTTGGATGTTGCACTTTTGAAAAAGAGTTCTAATATGCACAAGAATAGTTCTGTTTTCAGTTCCAGGCAACAAAGAAAGAATAGTGCTGGATCTCGTAGAGCTCTGGAAACACTTGAAAATAATGATGAATCAGAAAAACAGAAAAAGACGGATGAAAAAGTTCAAGAAGAAGGAGGAGGAGCAGAAGAAAGGTTAAACAATGATTCAACTGAAGATTCTTCTGACAAAAAGACCAATAGTGAAGAGGATTATGAATTTGGTTTAGGGTTTTTGGATTTCACAGAACAAGTTTTGCCGACCGATATAAGACAAAAACTGATTTTTGACAAGTCAAATGCATTGAATGAGGATTTTGCCAGTGCAATGGCCGATGAAAACAAAAATGACGATGAAGAAGACCCAGAGACAGTAGCGGAAGAAGAAAGAAGAAGAGTTGCCACTCTTAGTTTGGAAGAATTGGTATCGCCAGATTCACCTATTCCAACTGATTGTGTCATTGATCATATTTATGAAACGGCATTGATTGTTGTTGATATGAAGTTGATGTTACGTGCGCTGAATGTTCGTGAAATGAATCGAATCTTGAGTCAGACCAAGATTGAAATTGGAAAACGAATTGCTCTGTTGGAATTGAAACTTGAACAGCAACAAGGAATTCAAATACTGCGTGATCAATTGAAACAACCTCCAGGAATTCCTCAGCACCACAGTGAATCGGATCTTCGTTCAACAACCCTTCTCAGGAGTTCATCACTGTCTCTGATTCCATTGAGTCCCAAAACAATGTACACTTCTGACCGTCAACAACAACCTATTTCACAACTGGCTCAACAAACCCCACAGCCACAAACACAACCTTCAACTCTTAAAAATAGTACCGCAGGAGTTGCTTTAAAGAATGTCAAATCAACTTCAATGGAAAAGACACGTTCAAATTCTAGTTTCCGTGGATTTTCTGCATTTAAGCAGAAACAAACAGATCCAAGGAATACGAACAAGGAGTTAGATAAGAGAATCACCAAAATGATCAAACAGGATGAAAAGTTGAAGATGAAGAACGAAAAGGAACGCCAGCATAATGAGAAATTAGAGAAACTTGAGAACGAAAAGATTGCAAGACAGCAAAAGAAGAGACAACAACAGCATCAACATCATCATCATCATCATGCGTCTGATCTTAGGACGGCAACAGCCGCTGCAATGACTGCAGGTGCACCAAGTTCTGTTTCGCCTGCGCCTGCATCGAAGTATGGGCTTTTGTCACGTACCTCGTCGAAAGTTAATTTGACTAATTCAGGTAGTAGCGATGCCTTAAGTACGACACCACTGGGTGGTGGTGCTAGTATGGCTACATTGACCAATCTACCATCGAAGAAGCATTACGGGTTTTTCCATTTGGGAAAGAAAAAACTTGATGCAAACGGTGTTGCCGCATCGGCATCTGCTTCTGGTGCTAATATTCCAGGAGTTGATGCTATTGTCAGTGGTGATGCCAATTCGAAATTGAGGAGAACTCACTCAGCTACAGGTAGCTTGACCTCAGTGACGAGTAAGCAAAGTGATAAACGCAAACACGGACTTTTCGGTTTGAAAAGAAGTTAGGCTATAAAATAAATAACATTATTAATCAATAACGCTTTTGTGTACTTTTTAAACGTTTGTAATATTTTAATATTAGATGTCCGGTATATAAAACTCGTTGAACCACAATAAAACAATTTTCAAGATTTGATACATATAGGAGAATTGAATCGATTTCATATGAACAAATAGACTTGATCAAGTGAAAGATACATTATATATATTTGAGGACTGTGTAGATTTCAATGCAATATCTAAATCCATAATGCGTGCTGATCTTACATTTAGCGAACTAAACCCTTAATAGATCTTGCTCGTTTATGTAAATCTTTGGCTTATTAGGCTTACTCAAAAATTTTTTTGCGCTATTTTTGATTGTTGTTCGGATCTCAGGTTTGTGCTATTATGCACATTTTTAATTAGTATTCCTACCGAGTTTTGTTCAATATATGATTTGCATTGCTAAAGTTTGGTAAGACTATGCTACTAGTTTGCATCACAAATTCGGATGTGGCTGATTTCATTTCTTTTTTTTGCTGGAACTTTCTTTATGCATGTTTTGTTGCATTGAATTTAGCAAATTTGCCGTGTTTCAACTGAATAGAGCTTAAATATACTTTGAATAAAAAATTAGCGCCCGATTCTCTAGTTTATCCGTAGAATCTGGATAGAGTTTCCTGTTTTCTATTAAGAATTAGTAATTGGGGTTGAGAGCCATACATTTAAAATCTTGAAAATAGTATAGTTTATAATATATATAAATTAGACTATATCCTAATAATTTTTTATGGTCATCATAGTTTATACTATATATAAATTTCTTATACAAACTAATTAATAATGTCTTTATCAAACAATACCGCCACCGTCACATTGAACAATGGTGTTAAGGTTCCAGCCGTCGGTTTGGGTACTTGGAACTCAATTGACGGTGATGCATACAAGGCCAGTAAGACTGCTTTGAATAATGGTTACGTCCATATTGACACCGCTGCCGTTTATGGTAACGAAGAAGATGTCGGCAGAGCTATCAAGGAAGCTGGTATTCCAAGAGAAAAATTGTTTATAACCACCAAATTGTGGAATTTTGACCATGACAATGTCGAAGCAGCTTTAGAAACATCTTTGCAAAAGTTAGGTCTTGACTATGTCGACTTATACTTGATCCACTGGCCAAACTCCTCGGACAATAAATTTGTCCCAAGAACAGACGTCACATTTGTTGATGCTTATAAGGCTATGCAAAAGATCTATAAGGAAACCAAGAAGGTTAGAGCCATTGGTGTCTCTAACTTTAGTTTAAAACAATTAGAACAATTGCTTGCTGATCCTGAAGTTACCATTACCCCAGCCGTAAACCAAATCGAAGCTCATCCTTTGTTGCAACAACGAGAATTGTTCGAATTCTTGAAATCAAAGGACATTCGTGTTGAATCTTACTCTCCATTGGGTTCCACCGGTACTCCATTCATCAAGAACGAAACCTTGGTTGAAATTGCCGAGAAGCACAATGTTGAAGTCGCACAAGTCCTTGTATCGTGGGCTTTGCAAAGAGGAACCATCGTTTTACCAAAGTCGGTTACTGATTCTAGAGTCATTTCTAATTTAAAAACTTTTGAATTACCACAAGAAGATTTTGAAGCCATTTCCAACTTGGAAAGTAAGGTAGGTACCAAGAGATTTGTCATTCCTCCATTTGCTTCTTTCGATTAGATTAAATAGAGTTTTTAGATATATGAAATGAGATCGAAATGACTAATGTATACAACATATGATGCTTCTGTATTATAGTGGTCGATGCCATCGACATGTAGTTCAAGGAAAAATGTTTAGATCAAGTTGTTACCATGTGGTACGAAATTCCTCTTTAATGCATATGTTTGTTAGTCAAAAACATTGGTTTGAGTGTGCGGAGATGGTATCTCTATATTTTTGGTGCGACAAGAATCATAGTAATAAATTTTAAGTCAAATTTTGTTTCTTTTTCGAGGCTTCTGTCGATCACAAGCCGAAACGTCCTAACGGTAGGTAGTGAGAGTTAAATTAGTGACAGGATTCCAACAGTAGGCATACTAAATATGTAGTATTTCGAGTATACCTTGAAATCCATCCCTTCATAAATCCATAGTAAACAATTATTTAAAGAAATGCCAAGATAAATATGAAAAAAAATGCGGCTAGAGATCTCTAAAAATAACAGCAGCTACGTCATAGGTATGATTCACCCTTATATTGGTAACTAGAGATAACTTTTAGAGAAAAAAATGGAACCTAATCTTGGCAAATAACGCGTAAATGATTGCATCGGCGCTAGCGGAATTATTTACCTCGGCCCGCGTTTTTGTAACCTTTTCAAACGGCGATCTCTTTCACGCTACTTTCTATGTTCATTCAAAATTAAAATAACAACTGACTTTCAAAGAATTCACATACTACTCAAGGTATCCTATGTTACGGAATCTTTAGTTCACGGCTAAGAATATTTCGTCTATCATGGAGCGTTATGAAACTTTTCCGTAAATTTAGAATACGAAACAAACATGTAAAAATACTTCAATCGATCTTTCCCAAAACGGAAATTCTATTTTTATTTGACGTACAATCGGCATCGTATAATTGTTTTATTTAAAGCATTAACAATCTAAAAAGTTCTCCTTTTTGTCACGCGTCTTTTTCAAAACTTATATTTAGATGGCTTAATCCTCCAACTTTAAAAAACAATTCTCTATCCAAACAATTCATTTTATTTAAAAACTAAACCAAATATGTCAAACTCATCTGTTATTAATTCCCAATGTGGTGCTGGAAGCAACCTTAAATACAATTCAACTGGTCCATTTCCTTATGCTGAAATATATTTATGTGGTCTTACCGGAGGTTACTCTGAAAGTTTTGCTGGTAAATGTGCAAAGAAGTTACATTCCGAAGATTTTAGAAATGTCACCGATTTTTCAAATATGACAAACGGTTCCACAATCCCTTGTGGGAACCAATCTATAACCATTGATGGTAACCTTGCTGATCCTTATGACCATGTCTTACTGTGTGGTTACACTATGGGGGAAAGCTTGTGTGACCTTTCAGAAATTAAAAAGAGCGGTGCTTCCACCCTTAGTATGCTGACATGGTTTGTTTGTCTTTTAGCCATCGTCTCAGCTGTCACATATTAGATTTTATTTCTTTTTTTTCTGAAATTTTCACCGAGAATCGCTTGTTGTTTTGTTGGTATGATATTATATAATCCGCTCTTTATTTAAATACACATTGAAAAGTAATCCATAATGTAATAGATACACTGCTTAAGTTGTTAAAAACAGCACAAAAAGAATGTACATTCACTCCTTTTTCTCAAGGTAAGCTGCCTCAAAAAGTTTCTGTTCAAGAGTTTGGCACCTCCTATGTTCGGCTTGACACGGCTCCAAATAAAAGGTAGTGCGGATATATTTGTTTTGTGTAATTATCTTTATTTTCTACGTATCAATGAAATTGTTTGCATCATGATTATGCGACAAATAAGGGCCGTTCAATTTGCGATGGAATTTTATTTTATATATATTACTTAAAATGTCCATATCCAATTCTTGACAGGTAAATTGCGATTCAAATGGATTCCGAAGGAAATATTATTCAGTTCAATTGCGGGCTGGCACTCGTGTATATTAACTTGAGCGACCCTGAATCTGCGATCAATGGTTATGCTGCAGCTTACGAATGTGGTCAGATAAATGGTGGATATTGCGATATCGAACCTGAAACTTCTTGGTTCGAAAAGCGTGATGTGTTCGAAAATCACGGTATTTTGGAAAAGAGAGTGACTAATGGTTCGAACAAGTCATCGGTACTGGCTTTTGTTGTTCTCCTCTTAGTTTTTGTCACTGCAATTTCAGCCAATATCTAAAAAGAGTCCAAATAGAAAGGCAGGAACTTGAATGGTTGGAATAATTAGATAAATAGAAATCTATTATATTATTATTTACATAAAATTGTATTATCTTCTGTTTTACTTTAGCAATGTTAAAGATCGGCTGGAACAACAAGTATTAATTATCCCTCATAATAGAATAAATACCGATTGTTGAATTTGGCTTCACCCATAAAATTTATTTTTTGTTGCCGTATGCACAAACTCAGCTTTGTGTTGAATGAATAATTCTATATCGCTTATTTGTGACATTCATTCCTACTTTTATCATTTTAAGTAAAACAAAAGCTGCTGTCTAGTAAAAAAATAAGACATTTATTCGACTCAATTGCTGTTTGAAACCATCGATTAACAGGCACGAGAACATAGTTTGCAAATTGATCAATTAAATATTAAACTGAAAAAATAAATAAAAAAGGTTCGATGGGCCGCGCAGAAGGCGGCTAAAAAAGAAATATACGTCTTATTTTTAAACGTACCACTCATTGGTAGATAATTTTTGACATAGAGTGCTACGCTAATTGACGAATTGCAAAGATAATGCATATAATAATTTCTTTTTGAAACAAGATGCTTCGCATTTGTAGCCGTGTACGTAGTTATAGACCCGAGATTGGCATCCGCCTATATATATTGAAAAACTTCTCTACTTAAAAATTTGAGGCAATACAATTATAAAAAGATGAATTCTTCAACCACAATCACTTTATCCAATGGTACATTATTCGACTGTGGTCTGCAAGGCAACTACTTGCTCAACATGACCGGCGTTGACGCATACTACGCTGTCTACCAATGTGGGTTAGCAAATGCTTACGATCTGTGCCCCGATTTCACGAATGAGTCTACAACATACCCTTACACCAATGAGTCTACAACATACCCTTACACCAATCTGACTAGAGGTGCGAAAAAAAGTGGAGCTTCATCAACCTCGATGCTGATGTGGACACTTTTTCTTTTTATTTTTGTTACTGCAGTTTCAACTGAAATTCAAATATAAAGCTGTGATTTTTTAATCTTTTTGGACTAAATATCTGAAAGACGATAAAATAACTACTTCCTGAAATTTACAACTAATAGACAAGAGGCTACAGGCAATGCTATTTAAAAATATTCAAGTTAATGATTAGGGTGGAAAAACCTGACTTGTTTTAAACATACTGCTGTTAGTTCTAAATACACTTAAACTACTATTTTTCAATCCTTGTGGTTTGGGGGAGAACTCAATATGCGTGATAGGAAAGCGTTCTATATATAAATTGTTTGACACTTTGTGTAAAATAAGAAATGTTGCCTACTTTACTGTTTGAGGAATCAATTCCAGAAGATGCCCAAGGCAGGATATCCTCATTTCCGGATACCCGAACATTATCGTAGTCAGAATCAATGACATATTTTCTTTCTCTATTTTCTGTAGTTTGTTGATATTAAGGCGAAGAAAATTATTTTAGCGGGAGAGTTTCCTATTAAGGAAATACGAGACTTCAAAAACGATACCAAGCAAAATCTAAAAAAAACCAGAGTGGGGGAGTCTGGTCACAAATTTTCACTATTCAACGTATAAATAAGAGACACATTCATGTTTCAAAAAGTTGTAAAGAGAGATAGAAATCAGAAATATGAGTGTTGATAAAGAATTAGTCGACTGGGCGTATGCCAACCTACACAATATCCCCAAAGGTGCGGAGTACGAGAAGATGATCTCGAGCGCTCCCTACAATTGCTTTGATGATGAATTGTTTTTGGTTCGTAACTTATCACATGAAAGAGCACTTGATTTTTCTAATATCAGGTTGAAAGACTACGATTTCGATTTGAAAAAGCATCAAGCTGCTCGTACAAAGGCCCTCCAAAAGATCTTTGGATATATCACTGAAGATACCTTTATAGAACCACCATTTTTTGTTGATTACGGTTGCAATACCAAATTTGGGAAAGGATGTTATGCTAATTTTAATGTGACCTTCTTAGACTGTACAATTATTTCACTTGGAGATTGTTGCTTGATTGGACCTGGTGTTGTTTTTACTACAGCCACACATCCGACTGATCCAGAATCAAGACTTGCTGGGGTTGAATACGCCAAGCCAATTCATGTAGGTAACTGTGTCTGGTTTGGGGCTAATGCTGTTATCTTACCAGGTATTACGATTGGTGATAATGTTGTTATCGGTGCTGGTGCCGTAGTTACAAAGAACATCCCATCGAATGCTATTGTTGTCGGATCGCCAGCTAGGGTCATCAAATACGTTAATACTGAGAGCGAAAAAGCACAAGCTGCTAATGAGGTTGGAGTTAGTTTAACTACTGGGGTAAAAGCTTAATTGTAACTTATTAATTAGAATATCATAAAAAAATATATATTTAAAAATATTGACTCCTAGGCGGTTCGAACGCCTGCATCTTTACGATAGTAGAACTTGAGTCTACCGCCTTAACCACTCGGCCAAAGAGCCAGTACTTAAAAGGAAGGACCTGGGAGAAAAACTAGAAAGCAAAATTCCCAAATTATGCAGGACACGCCCCGAAAGCAAAATGACATTTATTGATTGTTACACATTTAGATTTCAATCAGTATTATTGTACATTAATTATAAATCATGTCCGATTGGAGTAAACCAAATTATTCAATCTCCGACATTGATGAGTTCATAATTCCAGATGAGCTTGAACCGGAAGCTCCAGCACCACAGACAAGTAGTCAAGGTGCCGCCACATCAGCAGCACAATCGACAGATGCTCCCTCAAATGGTGGGAATATATTTTCAAATTTTAGCTTTGTTCCTAAAGTAGACTTATCATCGACTTTTGCCCCATTTACGGCGGCTGCTGTTCCACAGAACACTCAAGTTCAAGAACGTCAATTTACAGGCGGAGATACATTAGATGAACCTGTTTGGACAACTCTTAAAAGAGACTTGGATCAAATAGGACAACGATTGGCCATTGTCATATGGCCAATGCAGTTATCTAAATTAGCGGCTAAGCAACAACAAAGACTCATTAATTTTGCTAGCAATAATGGTGTACAATTGCCACAACTGATCTTGAATAACCACAGAATATCGATCGACGATCAAAATGGTCACGGCGAAGATGACTCGTTATCTGCTGGAAACGAATCGAACATTGGTATGGAAAGCGGTACACTTATAAGTAAGGGAAATCTTGATTGGGATTTGTGGGGACCGCTTGTTTTTTCCTTACTTTATTGCGTTCCATTAGGATTTAGTGCTAGAGGTTCCGAAACAAATGTTGTTTTCTCGGGATCTTTTGCTTTGATCTGGTTATCTTATGTTGTGATTGGACTTAATATACAATTGCTCGGAGGTACAATCTCTTTCTTATCTGCAATCAGTGCGGTTGGATATTCTATGTTCCCAATTGCAGTTGGTGAAATTATTTGCTCCCTATTGCTCAAATGGAAATTTATTAGATTAATAATTATGGGAATACTTAATGCTTGGTCTATATATGCAGGTGTTATGAGTTTGAAATGCTCTGGTGTTTTACCTGGAAGAGTACTTTTGGCAATTTATCCGGTTGGGTTGATGTATTCTTTATTAAGTTGGTTGGTTGTGATTACATAGTATATAAAAAATGTATATTAAAGACTAAAACAATAATGCAAAAAGAAGAAAAGGTAAAAAGGATGAGAATGATACAACATTATTGTCTGCATAATTTGCTGATGTAGTTTTAGTGCTATTTGAGTTTCCAGAGGTATGGCCAGCGTGATGAATCGCAGCACCTGCTGCACCACCAGCAACTATACCGGTACCTGCACCACTAGAGCTACCACCACTTGAACCATTGCTAGACCCTCTGCTTGAACCACTGGCATGGGTACCAAATGAAAATTCAACTTGGTTGCCCAGAATTTGCCCATCAATGACGAATGAATTCAAATTTACCACACCAAAACCAATTCTATGATTTTTCAAATCAAAGACAGTGTAAAATTTATTTAAAAATGTAGTTCCCAATACCCAATAATTATATTGATCAATACCTTGAATTTTCGAGGCACAATAACCTTCGAGTCCCAGGCCATACTCTTGACCTTTAAAGTCATCAACTGTAAGATTAAACAATGAGCCGCCAATGTTGAATCTTAATGCGGGGGCTGTTGAATTACATGGAAAAGCATAGTTACCATCGTTATCTGTCACAAATGAATTTCCAAACAATTCCTTATGTATCTTATTTGCGTCATCTAGAGGTAAAACGATCCCGGTTGTTCCAGTATCAACAATTGCTTGTCTTCCGGATCCAAACGCATCAGTGTTGACTTCAATATTTGTGATATTTACCAACCAGTAATTATTTTGATTTGGAATAATATCAGCATATTCAATTTGATCTGAAAAGTTTTGTGCATACGAATAAACATCGGAACCGAGTAAGACTAATCCACCAAAATCAGACGGTATAGTGCCATTTCCCTTATCAACAACGGTAGGAGTATCATGCAAAAGATATAACGCGAAAACTGCTTCATCAATGACATTGCTAGCATGCATTTGTGAAACCAAGTTTTGCTGTGAAGAAGCCAAATCAATACCGATGACTCCACTGATATTGAATGGATAAAACATTGGAGGGGCATCATTTGTGATACCCATTGTGAAGTTATCAAAGAAAATTTGAGAAAGCAGAAATGATTGATTATTTTGTTGCAAGTCGAAAAGCTCTCCGTCAACGGTTTCACCAGTGAAACTTAAATCAAACGAAGATGTCGTGATTAAATTATTTGGATAATCAAACTTCTCTGTGGTTGATTTGTTACATCCATTCTCAATACATGAACTATTATATAGCCAAGTAATTGAACTTCCAGTATCTAAAAGGAATGGGAACTGATCAACCGAGCCTTGAGAATTTCGAAGGCCTCCATACATATAATAAATAGATTGCAGGTCGTCGGTGTATATCAACTGTACTGTGTCGCTCACAGAAAAGGTTGGAGCATTTGTCGGCACATTAGAAGCGGGTTGGAAAAGTGGCTGTTGTGACTTGAGTTGAAATGAAGCACTCAAGATCTTGGACAAATCCCCGACTCGAAAGTCCGTCACAGGCATCATCGCAAGAGCAACAAATGCCTGTGCCGCCACTAGTAAAATGTCAAACCTCATTGCTATCTATAAGATAAGTTGAAATCTAGTGATAAGCTCAAAGTATTTATATATTAAAGTTTACCGAAAAAAAAAACAGGCCGGGTTGCATACTATTTTGGTTTATTTCCGAATCGGGTTGAAGTCTGCACTTGAGCAACTCGACTCGCGAAAAAAATCATAAAACACAAACAATAGGTGCAAGATTCTCGTAAATCATAGGATTTACGAGCCACCAAATATAATGTTTTTAACACATATAAGGTGACTGTAACACGTATACACCAAAGAAATGCTGATCGTACAATCATTCGTTAGAGAAAGCTATCCTTTGTACATAATCCAAAATTTGTTGGATCTGGTGTATTTTGTAATGCCGCATCATGTAGATTATACACAATAAGAAACGACAATACTACAAATAACCGAACCAGCCCATCTAAAACAATGCAAGGTTTGCCATTCAATTGTATGAAATCCTGCTTGTTGCGAACAGCTCCGTCTGGTCATATGAGTCGCATATCGGAAAAGATTGCCCTTAATAAATACACGAAAAGTCAGTTATGACCAGCTCAAATGACCTCTATATAAATTTACACATTCCAAAATAAACTAAAGATCTATAATCCGTCAGTATTGGAAAACAAGAACTACGATCATAAATTGACTTCCTATAAGCAAGGACCCGGTTTGGCATGCCAAAATATGCTTCTTTCTTCCAGTAAGTCGATTTTGATTGTACCTTTTCTTTGCATACTGGGGGTTCTTACACTCATGATTCAAATTTAATTTTGAACCTTTCGCGAGGAATTCAACAGGATTTGCAAAACAAAGACGCATTTTTGCATTTGTACGCGACCTTTATCGATGTTGCTGCTCATAACGCCTTATTAATATCTGGATAAAAAGGAATTGTGGGAGAAACATAAAGGATTCGAAGATCCAAGGGTGCTTGATCGTAAACAGACGATCTTGGTGAAATTTATACCGATATCGCAGGCTCCGTATGGAGAGACGCGGTTAATAATTTATACGATACAGTATCATTACTTACCCTATCGTTCGAGCACTGTTGTCTTTACTTATTGTTTACATTCTCCACAGACAACTGTCAACATTAACCAGAATTTGGAGTAATAACTGAAATACTGAGATCTATTTCAGGAATCGTGGATTTCATACGGTTTCATTGCTTATCTTGCTCTATTCATAAAGTCTAATTCACATTTCGAAATATCTCTATTACACCAAACAATCATTTTAAAATGGAAGTATTTTGCTGATTGTGGCACACTCGTGAATTGCAGCTAAGGAAATAAAGTGAGTTTGGCGATTCATTTGAGTTCGAAGGTTCAATTCGCGAATACTATTTGAAAAAAAATCAAAAATTTTATATATCTGATGATTAAAACGGATGTGAACAATCTCTGAGTGTAATCAAACGATTACATATGGATTACAAAACCTGCCTTCCTACTGAATAAAATTTACTTTTTTTAAATTAACAAACATATTAACTTCTATTCTTTGTTAAACTAAACAACTAATTATTAAATATAAATTTTTTAATCAATCCCCTTTCTTCTCTTTTTTCTTTCCATTTTAGCAATTTCTTGTAAATCATCTTCACTTGGTTCATAAATATGCCAGATAGTATAATGCGGTAATCCACCAACTCTAAAACCCATTTTTTTGGCCATCTTACCAAAGGCTTCCGTTTCAGCATGGTTTAAAAATGTAAATGCCGGAAAATGAACACCTTGTCTAAAGATTTGAGCACGAGCTAAAATTGAAACACCACCAACACCATCCAAATCTACAACTTCATTTGGATTACCATTTGGATCTCTCAAATATGCCAAATGGGCTCTCCAAGTTGGATATTCGGCATAACCTTCGACAATAACGTCATTTTCATCTAATGTAGCTGCCAATTCAATGGCAGGTTCAGATTCAACCCATGAATTTAAATCATACGGTTGTTCATTACCCAAAAATGTAGGTAAAGGTCTCCAAACATTAGGCACCATGACATCATAATCATGTTTCATCAATTCTTCAATAACGTCACCAGGACATGTTTCGATATCAACATCTCTCCAATAAACCCATGAATGATATGCTTTTAACGAGCTCAGGGTCAACCAATTTCTAGCACGACCCATCAATTTACGACGGATACCTTGAACTTTGACTGCATGTCTATCAGAAAAACCTTGACCAATTATTTGACCAAAATCTTTCTTAAAAATCGAAACTGATCTAAATGGTTTCCTATAACCATCATGATGAGCAGAAGGATTCTTTGAATAAGCATTCTTGACATTTTCCATATATCCTTGATCCATGTATAATTGATACAAGCTATTACTTGAACCTTTAAGACTTTTCTTTTCTGCTTCTTCAATCTCCAATTTATCAACCAAAGTTCCATTTTGCAATGCAACAGAATATTCAAACACTGCTTCTAATGTACGGTCATCTGGAGAACAATCCGACACCAAGAAAGCAATGTCAATTAAAGAATGATCGTAAGTTAAATTCATCAAGTTATAAAATGCCATTGGTAATACAGCTTCGGCATTTCTCAACGGCATTAAGAATAAAACAACATCACCATCTTCCTTACCATTTGCGCTTCCTCTATAATCATTCAAATCATAATAATCAACTTGGTCTTTATAAATTTCGTCGGCCGATTTTGATTCAGGAATTTTCAAGTCACTCAAGTTACTAATTTTCTCTGGATCAACTTGTGTAACACCATCTTTAGTGACTGAATAAAGTTCGAAATCATCATCCTTACCTTCTCCTGCAGATCCAACTGGTATTTTTGATATCACTTGATCTTGAATTTGGTTCGATCCTTTGAAAAATAAAAACCAAACAACAAGAACAGCAGCTAAAGCAGCGAATACTTTATTCACCACTGACTTCTTGATTTTCTTGGGTTGAAGCTTGTTATTATATACAGGCAAGTCAGACTTTTTACCAAAAGTATCTATTACCATCTTGTATACTAATCAGCTCAATTGATGATATCGCAAATAAGATAAAATTGGTGGCTTGAAATCAGTTCAAAATCAAAAAAAAAAAAATAAAAAATCACAACTGAACATAAAAATTAAGGAAAATGATAAATTTAGCCAGACGGTGAAAATCTTTAAAAAATAAAAATTTCTGTTGAAATTACAATGCTTTCATTGAAGGACAAAGTTAAAATACAATACGCCAACTCTTAATTTCATCTAATTATACACTAGGCTGAAATCCATTCCACCATTCGTTACACTTGACTTCAATCTTGCAGTCAATTATGTTTCGCACCTCTGAATAATGTTCGGCAAATTTTATCTCGGAGACTTAATTTTTCTTTGATTTTACAAGTTGTGCGTACAGAACTCTTGTTAAGAGATAAGTGATGTAAAATTTCATGATTTGTTTAATTTCTAATTAGTTTTAAACAACTTCTAATAAATCGTTTTCTTCTGGTTTAAACCATTCTTTCTTTAAAGTTTCCCAACAAGTTTTGGCGATTTCTTTAGCAACTTCTTCAGTAGATGCTTTACCTTCAATGTAAACCTTCAATTTTGGTTCTGTACCGGACCCCCTACATGTGAATCTAACTTGTTCATCTTGTTTTCCATCTTTCTTTTTCAAAATAGCAGTGATCATTTGAGATTTAGGATCAACAGGTAAAACAGGAGTACCATCTGGAGTACCTGATTCATAACCAACAGTCAAATCTCTCCAATATGCAACATTAAATTCACCAATAGATTCAGGCTTGTCACCAGAAAATGATTTACGTACGGTTTCAAAGATCTCTTGAGTCTTATTCAAGTCGTTCAACTTGTAGTAGCCGTTATGTTCCTTATACCAACCATACTTGGTGTATGCTTGTTCTAACTTTTCAATTGGATCGATCTCACCATTGGCAAACCATTTTTGGTATAATTGTAACCAAATCATGGCAGCAGAAACACCATCTTTATCATTGACAACATTAAACATGAACCCAATAGCTTCTTCATAAGCAAATGGAACACTATACCCTTCTTTTTTGAAATCAATTGCTTTGTTCCCAATCCATTTAAATCCTGTTAAAGTATCTTGAAAATGGGCACCATTCTTGGCAGCTAAAGAATCTAAAACTTGAGAAGAAACAGTCGAGTTAAGTAAGTATGTTTTGGGCAAATCTTTCTTGGGAACAACTTCTTCAATGATATATAAGGCAAACAAAAACCCAATTTCATTACCGGTTAATTGTTGCCATTTACCAGCTTTTGTTTTGATAGCTACTGAAAATCTGTCGGCATCTGGGTCATTCGCAACAACCAATTTATAACCTTCTTTATCAGCATGACTAATAGCTAAATCCAATGCACCTTTTTCTTCTGGATTTGGAAATTTAACAGTTGGGAAATCTGGATTTGGAACGGCTTGTTCTGTAACAACATCCATAGTATAGCCAGAGAATGCATTTTTAAAACATTTATCTAAGATCTCCAAACCAACACCGTGAACTGGAGTATAAACAAATTTGAAATCTAATTCAGAATTCACAACCAACTTTTCTTTAGTCACATTCACATATTCAGCCATCATTTGTTCTCTAACAGCTACCAAAAGATTCGATTCAATACCTTTTTGGAAATTTGTAGTGATGTCCCATACATTCTTACCCCAAGGCTTTAAATTCTTATCGATCAGAGATGCAATTCCATCGTCATGAGGTGGAATAATTTGACATCCATTGCCATAGTACACTTTGTAACCATTGTCCTTGGCTGGGTTATGAGATGCTGTAACCATAACACCTGCTGAAGCCCCAAATCTATCTATTGTAAAAGGAACCAATGGAGTGTGAACAAGTCCAGTATCATTTGAAGTAGATTTGAATGGACCAGTGGAGAATTTAATGCTTTCCTTTGATAAGTTATCGATCGACCCCAAATAATAGACCTTGACACCTTTAGAAATAGCGACACTAGCAGTGATTTCAGCAAATCTTTGAGAATTATATCTATGATCATAACCAACAACAATAGAAGCTGGTTTCTTACCATCAACATTATCCAACAAATATTGAACCAACCCTTGTGATGCTTGCAAAATAGTAACATCGTTCATGTGAGCAAATCCGGAGGTCATTTCAGAACGGAGACCAGCAGTACCAAAAGCAATACGTTTTGATAACTTCAGATCTAAAGTTTTGTAGTCACCATTACTTTGCAAGTTTTTGATTTCTTGTATCGTGCTCTCGTTAATGTCAATAGAACACCACTCATCGACAAGAGCATCAATGTTAGACTTTAATTCGGCTGTGTATGACATATTGTTTCTAGTATAGTTTATGATTTGTAGAAGCGTTTTCGTGGTCAAAGCATCTCTTTATATAAATGATTCGCGGTGCTCCGATTTTATTTTTGAATTGTGGAGTGAAATAAATTTTATGCAGTATAAAAGATCGGTGCTCCGATATATATATTTTTAGTGTTAACTATATTTTATACATTATACTACAATTAGGCTTTTAACTCATATTTGAGTAAAGTAGAGTCCTTTCGTATCAAGCCACATTCTAATTTGTTTTGGTTGATAAACTCAACATCGTCGTACAGCTGTAAAATCTGGAGATCATGAATGTTATTACTCTCAGGTACTTTAGTTTCAGTAAAATTTTCCAACCATTTCTTCCCCTTCTTGATATATCTATGAATACTCAAAGATTCATTTGCAAACGTTGCTAAAACACTTGAAGAAGGATCAATTGCAAATTTCAAATTGTCTGTACTGAAATCGAATGTTTGAACCGTGATTTTTTTTCTTAAATCAATCACTTCCACTGAAGAGGCTTTCTCCAACAGGCTTGATCCAACAAATAACCAATACCCATTGAGGGCAAATTTAATATGTGTGATTTGTTTATGTTTTGTACCAATATTGGAAATGAAGGAGCCATCAGTAAAGTTGTATATTTTAACTTCTCCATTATCATTACCAACTGCAAAAATAGCACCATCAACATGAACATCACCTGTAGTATTTCGCACTTTACCGGTATTTGATTCAGAAACATATAATGGATTTGTTGAGTCATTAATACACCAGTTTGTTTGCGAAACAGAGATAAACAAGTCTAATGACGGATGCACCAACAAATCGAGAATACTGGTTGTATGTTTGTTCTTCAAATCAAACTTCTTTACATCGCCTTGCGGTGGAATAATTGAAATTGTATCCTTAGATGAAGCGATTATTGATGAAGTTTTACAAAGGATGTTGACACTAGTCACTGATTCATCAATATTGAATTTGGCATCATTGAGTATGTCAATAATTTCTCCAGAAGCTGATCCTAAAATATATTGTGTCGAAATGTTGTTATAATGAACAGCAGAAAGATCAGAAATTCCATTCTGCTCTTCTTTTGAAAATTCAATACTAATTTTTGCTTCAGGACTAATTGAATATGTTGGTTTAATAGATTTGTGTAAGGCATATAATTCTTCACGCAGTTGGTTGATTGCTTCAACCGGAATTTCTGGTTCTGGTTCCCTTGCTAACGATACGGATAATTCCTTGAGTGCTTCTCTTGCCTCGTCTCTTTCTTTAATTGCATTTGCCGCAACACGGACAGCGGCATCTTGATGATATAAGGCACTACTCAATTCTTCTCTTGCGGTGTATAATTGCTTCCTCAAAGTGAACACTTCCAAAGCAAGTGAGTCCCATTCGTTCTGGAAAGTGGATAAAAGAGCTGGAATGGAAGTTGAGGAAATTGGTTTTGGTGGCACAATCTCTGGTTGTGTTGTTTTTATTGAAACTAATTCTTGTTCGGTCAATGGCTGATTATTTATTGGGTCGGTTCCGGAGGTAGCCAAGTAATTAGCAATGTGTTTTCTTTCAAAAATAGCGCCACTCTTGGGAGATACAACTGGATCCGTGGTGCTTTCACCGGTTAGTGAACAAAGCATATTTAATGTAATTGAATTTTTATTTATTATGTTATAATCTCATCTGTTTTGAAAAAAGTATGAAAAATCAAGTTTTAGTGAGAGATTAGCGAGACTTGCACCAATTGTCGCGGTGAAGAAAAAAATTAACAATCTACAATAAAGTCACCTTAAAGTATAAATATGAAAGCTAACTAAAATACAAAACCAAAACATCTTTAGAAGATGACGCTAGTGAAACTTGATTTCACAAGCGGAAAATGAAATAAATTGATTTTTTCGAAAATTTGTTAATATGCATGGAAAAAATGATTATGTGAATTGAAATATGAAATGTTTATGCAAGTAACAAGATTGTGAATCATCAATGATGGGAAAAGACTCAAATAGTAAACTTCATGATAATTCTTACAGAAGTTCTAATGTCTAATCACTTTCACTCATGGGTTCCTTTTCGTGTTCGTATGCAACTTCGTGATCTTCACGTGGAACATTTCTATATCTTCTTCTACCAGTACTGAACAAACCACAACAGTGGCCCAACAAATGGAATAAGCAGGCCAATAAACATGCAACTGTAGCGGACCAAGTAAAGGCGTAGTAATTAATGGACAAGAAAGACTTGACACCATATTCAGAAGTGTTATTGTTAACTTCTTTTCTAACAAACATATAAGCACCTGTTGACATAGCTGATGTCACAAGAGATAAGACAAAAGTGGCAAACAAGAATAAAAAGTTGAGGAATGAAAGACAACAATTTTGTGGCGAGAAGCAGAAAGCAAACAATTGAATAACAGTCAGAATCACCGCCATTAACGACACAATAAGCAAAATAATAAATGAAGCTTTAGTCACATTGTTTAAAACAGTTAAATCTTTTTTGATTGAACCCGGTAAGTTCAAATTCTCATAACTGATATTATCGAGTAAAACATTTAATTCTGATTTGGCTGCTTGTGTCAAATCTGGAAGAACACCAACGGAGCTATCTATAACCCCATTGATAGTATTATTTAAATCAGTCTTGATTATTACAAGTGGATCAAATTTGTAACCAGCCTTTGGTTTCGAGCACCAAGTGATGTTAACATTGGAATTGTCAAAACTTTTCAATTCCTTACTTACTTTTTCAGGAACCAATGTATGGTTACCAACCGTACCACGACAGTAACCCCAGTAGCCAATAGTGTAAACTTCAGCCAAACCCAAATCTTGGTAGTTGAAACGGTCGATAATATCTTCAATAACGGCTTGAACAGTAGTTAAATAGCCATCACTTGAAGAAATTCCAGATATACCGAGACTCGAAGCAATTCCAGTTGCTTGGGAGGCAACGGAATTGATTGCAGCAGTACCTCCAGAAGCCAAAGCAGCGGTATTTTCGGCTAAAATACTAGTTGCACTAGCAAGTAAGGCGTTATTTGTAGTGATTTCTCCAAGAATACTTGTGGCGGTTGCAGCCAAATCTCTTTTCTCAAGTTTTTCAACTCTTATAGGGGTTTTAGGAAGCAAAACAGGCTCTGCCCTTTTGCTACTACCACCAGGGAATTTTGAAGCATCAAGAATAGCCAGCAAGTTAAGGTTAGTCAAATGGATATCGATCAAATAAGTATTGGTTAAATAACTTTCGTTTTTATAAGAGCCTGTCAAGGCAAATATCGATAACAATGCACATGTTAACGTGAAAAAGACAAGTATCGCTCTAAAGATTCCAAACAACATTTTGATAATTAATGTTTATGATTTTAATGTGTCAATTCTTTTCTTTTATAGCGAAAAGAAAAAAGAAAAGTGGCTGAAAACGGCTTCAATTTTATGACAGTGATAAATTTAGCAACACTAAGAAACTTTATCTATTTTTCTTGTGAATAGGCAAAAAAAAAAGGCTGTAGTTCAACTCAAACTGAAATTGATGACAGATTTGGTATTGACAGGGATAATTCAAGCCTTTTGATGTAATAAGGCTTTGATAGCAATTAATGCAATATGAGGTAGGGTATTGCGAATATTAAATATAAAATTGTAATTTGAGAGAAAAGATTTGGGAGATGATCTATGCCTTATATATCCTGTTTTACAAAGAGGCAATTGATTTAGCCTTGTGGAGTTGAAAAGCCCACAAAAAATGTGAAGTAGTACCACAAAATTATTCACAGTCTGATCTGGTTCTTGATTCCAGCTTAAATCAATAATTTTTGCTGGTCTCACTGCTAAATCGGGTTCCTATCAATTAATGATTTTGCGCCCCTTTTTTATTTTTAATCAGTATAATTTCAACAAGGCAACTAACAATAAAAAAATTAATTACTGAGAATTTACTTTTAAAAGTGGTTTTTTTCAGCCAGCCATTTTGCGAGGTTTTTTTTTCATCCTAGCAATAAATTACTGTCAAATTTCGTATAGTAACAAAATACAAGTGGCTTGATTAAATAAAATTTATTTTTACAATTTTGAAACTATGTTAGTTATACTGCTATTATACAACTATTATACAGGTTTGATTGTGCAGAATGATCTGATTTGTTGCACAGACAAAGTTTACTCATCCTCCAAATCGTCAAAGACATCGAGCAATTCTTGTTCAAGCTCATCCATATTTTCTTCACCTTCACCTTGGTACGTAATTTCTTGAATCTTATTCTCTTGTTGTTTTGCTCCATTGGTACCATTGACCTTTGGCTTTTTCTTTTCTTCATCTTCTTGATCTTCATCATTATCATCGTATTCATCCAATTTTCTCTTTCTGATATTCGAATATGCATCTTTTATAAAGGATGATGATTTATTCTGTGTCACCTCTTCTTCTTCATCATCATCTTCATCATCATCTTCTGCTTCTCCTTCTTCATCATCACTGATACCGGCAAGAAAGTCATCAACTTCTTGATTGGCTTCATCAAAATCATAAACTTCAGGTGCACTATCACTACCATCACTTATATATGGAGCAGCAGCACCACGACTTGTTCTACCCAACAAATCTTTTTCTCTTTGACTTTCTAATGCCTTCTCATATTTCTCCACATCCTCTTTCTTAAGTTTCCATTCATTTTCATCATGATAACTAATCAAATAATCCGATTCATCAACTTTATTCCATTTACTTAAACAAGCAAATAACCAGTCTGGATTGACAATTTTAACCAGAGGTAATATCTTTTTAGCAACACGAGCCTTGAAAGTTGGTCCAAAACCCAGACTTGGATCACGACAAATGACATGAGTAACATGTGGATATACTTCATTAACAACATTGACACCAAATTGTTTACACCAAATAACAATATCAGCTGCTTCGAAATTTATACCAAGAGGAATTATTCCAGAAAATAAAATGGTAATTCCACTCAACACCGATGATTTCATCAGTGGAATGATCTTAGTTAAATCAGGTCTTTCTTCAATTTCTTTAATCTTATAATATTCTGTATGAATATTCACCAAAACTTTATTTAATGAAAACAATTCAGTATCATCATCTTGAAGTAAATTATCATCTTCTTCATCTTCATCTTCAGACATTTCAGATACTTCGGAAGAATCTTGATGTAATTTTTCCAAATTATGTTGCAATTTTGCCAAAGGTCTATCATGTTGTTGTTGTTCAATCGATTGACTTCGAGTCATGGCTTGTTCCATTACTAAGCTAGTATTTCCTTCACCACCACCTAATTCAAGAATTCTATCGACTGGTGATGAAGCATCAGATTCAACTTCACTTTCACTAGCATCTGAACTTGAATTATCATCATTTTTCATCATGTTGATTTTAGCATTCTCATTTTCTTGTTGTGCTTCTAACATTGCAATTGATTTACGTTTTTTAGTAGGACCTGTTAATTGTCCACTTTTTTTAGGTAAGAAACTCGAATTGATATCACCAATACCAACGAAAAAATCATACGGTACAACCTTAATCAAGTTGGATTCCCATTGCCATACATCACCTCTATCATCAATTATAACAACCATCAGTTGATCAACAGGGAAAAGTCTTTTTAAATTTTTGTGAGTAAGTGAACCACTTTCATCTCTACTTAAAATTCTATCACCAAAAAATTCTCCATTAGGATCGATGATTTTAGCAATGGCAAGGGCATAATTACGAGTTGCCATAGTATAAATATGTAATTCATATAATTTGGAAACTTCTTTTAAAAATTCTGCTAATCCAGGACGAATCTTAACATAATACCAACATTTTTGAGGAAATCCACCAGGACGTTGTACAATTTCTTCTTCTAAACAAAAGCTTTCAACATCTTTAACTGCTCCATAATTTGGGTTCGAAGGATCCAGTTGCCATTCACGAACAGTTGGATCAACAGTTGCATGAATAACGGTTTGATCTAAATCAACAACTAAAATAAGTTTTTTTTCATTTGATAATCTTGAAGTTGTAGTTTCTTCAATTTTTTTAGCTTCATCAAGTGAGATTTTAAGACCTGTATTATCATGTGACATAGCAATTGTTGCACGATCTTGATAATCGTAACCAGTATAATCTTTATCATCACCTACGGCTCGACCACATAATGCACACAAACCACCATATTGAACTGTATGTGTACATTCTTCCTTTATGAGACAAAGCTCAATATCACAATGTGCAACTTCTTGATTGACTCGAATATTAATTTTTTCAACAACACCTTCGACGGGACTTTCGAATGTTCCTATACGTTCGACTCTAATTTTGGGTGGTACTTCTTCCTTTGATTGCGGGTCATCTTGATAATCCCAATATTTATATTTAAAAATCGTTGAGTGTTTTGGAACCGATTGACCCACACTACACAAGATCGACAGTATTGTCACCGGATAGGGTACAGATTGTGGTAATTTTATAAGTGTCAGCGACATTCAAATCTTGTATTTAGTTGTTATGTTTTAATTCTTAGCGAAAACAGTGACTCCTTCAATTCGTTGCTGTTTAATGTTTGATCAATATATAATTTGTTTTTGATGCTTAACAAAGGATCTTTTCAAAGTATTTTTGATATTGTATGTTAAATTTCTTAATATTATCAAGTATTTAATATGTTAATTAACTATGGTGCATCTCTTGAAGTTGGCGTTTTTGTATTTGTTTCCGCAGATATTTTTGGGGGACGTGAAAATCAAAACAAAACTACAAAAAAAAAGCGAGGATATACTTTCACAAAATTGAGGTTAGAGCCGTTATTATAAATATATTATCGTAGTTTTAGATTCTCTATGGTGAATCGTGTAAGACGCAAGAGATTGCGATGATTAGCACTGACACAAGTAAAAGAAGAAAAAAAAAGCTTTCAAACATAAACTTGAAACTCATGCCACAGCCCTAGACTGTTTAGTGTGCTAGGAACCGTTAGGGAGTTAGAAAATTACTTAGCGATTCATAAAGTACCCATAATCAGTAAAAAACAACTGAAGCCTGCGTAGCGTAATGGTTAACGCGTTTGACTTCTAATCAAAAGATTCCGGGTTCGACTCCCGGCGTGGGTTCTTCTTGCGGTTTTAGCTCAGTTGGGAGAGCGTCAGACTGAAGAGATTCAGTCACAGTTAATCTGAAGGTCCTGTGTTCGATCCACAGAAATCGCAATTATTTTTGCTACAAGTTACATCAAATTTATTAACTTGAATATAGATTTAATGAATGCTCCAGACTGTCATTGCCATTTGAGTACAGATTGTGATTCAGAAACAATAGTACAGTTAGCTAAAAAGCTTAATTCACTAGATGATGTAAAAGATTCTTTTTTCCATCTTATGTCGACTTTCCATATCGATTTAAATTTACTCGATGAGCTTCTAGATTTATTAGACAGACCTATAGTTGTTCCTTATTTCGGTGTACACCCATGGTATAGTCATCTATTCACATTAGAAACTAAATATGACTCCACCTGGACCGAACAAGATATTAAAAAGGATCATTATAATAGAATTCTCAATCCATCTCCTGATGCTGATTTACTCACCAATTTACCAGTTCCTATAAGTTTACAAAAACACAACCAAAATATAGAAATCCTAATTCAGAAACATAAAGGGAAATTCGGATATGGGATTGGTGAAATTGGAATGGATAAGTTCATACGTGTTCCTCGTAGTGGTTATTTTGGAAGTAAAATCGAATTACAACAAGAGGAACGAATGTTATCAACTAGTAAAGTCGAAATGTCACATCAAGTTCAAGTTTTTGAATTACAACTTGCATTGGCTAACAAGTTGAAAAAACAAGTCTCTGTGCATTGTGTCAAAGCTCATGGGATATTATATGATATTGTTGGTAAATACCCGGATGTTTCTGCTGTGATATTACATTCGTATAGTGGTTCTGTCGAACAGGCCAAAATCTGGATTCGAAAATATCCCCAAGATCAAATTAAAGGTCCACAATTATTTTTCTCATTATCATATTGGGTCAATGGAGCAGCCAATAAAATTGAATTACTAAAAGGATTAGTTCAAAGCTTACAGCTGACCGGTCAATTACTTACCGAATCAGACATGCCTATAGATAAGGATCTTCTTACAAAGCCAGATGAATATTTTAGCCACCTAAATGACATATACAAGCTGTTAACTGCATTGACAGGTGGGGATTTCGCCGTATATGACAATATGTTGCAATCGATCAAGAATTAAAATTGACAACTGAGTTAACATATTTTTCTCCCTTAATCCGAACTTTTCACCTACTGAAATCTTCAATTGAAAACGTTTAAACCGAGCTCAATGAATTATATTAGATTTACTTAGATTACATTAGATTTTACCAATAATAAATATTTCATTCTTTTTATACATAGATATCATACTCTCATTACAATCTGGACTTGATAATGTCAACAAATTCTGGCTTCAAAGAAGCACCACCAACAAGGAAACCATCGACATCTTCCATGTTCTTGAATTCTGGAGCGTTCTTACCGTTGACGGAACCACCGTACAAGATTCTAACACTGGCAGCTTGCTTTTCACCAATGGTCTTAGCCAAGTGAGCTCTAATAGCCTTGTGGGTATCTTGAGCATCTTGTGGGGTGGCAGCTAAACCAGTACCAATAGCCCAGACTGGCTCGTAAGCAACAACAATCTTGGACCAGTCAGAAACAATCTTAGAGACGGCATCCAATTGTCTGGCACAAACTTCTAAAGTAACGTTAGCTTTACGTTCTTCCAAAGTTTCACCGATACACAAAATAACGGACAAACCTTGTTCCAAAGCAAACTTGGTCTTTTCGGCAATAAATTCATCGGATTCCTTGATGATGGTTCTTCTTTCAGAGTGACCAGTCAAAGTCCATGTGGCACCCAAATCCAAAACTTGGTTTGGGGAGATTTCACCGGTGTAAGCACCAGAAGCCTTGTTGAAGACGTTTTGAGAAGAGATTTCAACGGTCTTTTGCTTGTTTTCAGCAACAGCAAGGGAAAGATATGGAGCTGGTGGAGCAATGACAACTTCGACACTAGATGGCAATTGAGCCTTGTTCAAATTGTCAACAATAGAAGTAACGGACTCCTTGGTACCGTTCATCTTAAAGTTACCACCGACGAAGAAAACACGAGACATTGTTATTTATAATTTATTTATTTGTTAATTGATTAACTAATTTGTGATAAATTTAACTATTGTGGGAACATTTCGCTTTATATACACCTCAACGAAAAAATGTTAAAGGACGTCGTTGTTCCGAAAATCGACGGGGTATGATTTTTTCGTACCATTTATGCGGAAATTGAATCAGGGAAAAACATCAGATCTGCAATAGTTAATGGCAATGGGTTGCAAAAATACCACCACGCCATAAGAACTATAGATCCTGTACACATCTAAGTTTAAACAACATCAGCTGACTCTATTAGCTATAATTACAACTATATTATTTATACGTGGGTCGAATTTCCATTTTCCTTTGACTTCTCGTATGCTTCCTTTATAAGTCTATTTTTGAGTCGATTGTGCTTGATAGCATTTCCTTGTGCTTCAATAATGCTATGTATATCTAGATCATCAGGACTTAGCAATTTATTTTTAGAATTAAAGCAAACTTCTTCACCCACTTCTCTTGCAATCTCATCATCGATTTCATCATCTGGTAAATCGTCCCATGTAAGAAGCCTCGTTTTGAGCTGATATTTATGTGTCGATTCATCTTGTTTCATGATCAAATATTGACAATGAGGAATATTCTTGAGTGATTCGAACTCTTCGAAACTCCATCTAAACCATTTCATCAAAAATACACGAGCCCAAATCCCATGTGTCACAAGAACAAGTACATTTGGGAAATCATCATGTTCAAATTGTCTAAAAAGAGACTCATTGAAACTTGATATTCTGTCATAAACATCCGCAGCACTTTCTCCATGCGGTATTCTATAAAAAAAATGACCATAATGTGCTCTTTCTTCCCATATTTGTTCCATTTCTTCAGGAGTGCTTTGAAAGTTCCCGAAATCTTGTTCTCTCATGCGTGGTTCTTCATTAATTTGATATGTGACACCAGGAACATCTTTAATCCCTTCAACAATGTTGTTACATGTTTGACGTGCACGTAAATAGGGAGAAGTGAAGAAAAGAATTGACCTTGAGTTTTCCTTCTTTGAACCATTCGTCTCACCATTTTCTTCTTTATTATCAAAGCACCTTTGATTTATGAAATCACGTAAAACTCTTCCAGCTTCACTGGCTTGATTCTGACCTTGTTCTGTGAGTGCAACTTTGTGATTTGGCGTAAAACGGTTGACGGATTTGTCACAGTTGCCTTCTGATTCGCCATGTCTCACTAATAATATGTACTATATCAGTTAATATGTGTCATTTCAAAATCAAAAGAAGTATACCCAACGTACTTTTGGTTTCCCCATATCTTGTGAATTTTTTTTATCTATTTTAATGATTCTTTATCAGTTTTATATATTTTTAGTAATACACATTTTTTGTTTGGCTGCTGCCATAATGGCTCGGGAATGCGAATACATTTCTTTTTTTTTTCCGCTTTAATGGATACCTCGTAAGACAATTTACCTCATCGGCGATAAGTAATAATTATATCTGATCCTAACTCCATATTCATTTGCAATTACTTTATTTAGTTTTATGTTCCAATTGTAATTACTTAACTTAGTTTTAAGTTTCATTTATAATTACTTTACTTAGTTTTATGTTTAAACGTATATTATAATTATTAATCTACACTAGTTAGCAGTGAGCTTTCTTTCAATCGCAAAGCTCTTTGTCAACTCTTCATCACACTTCTTCAAGATGTCATCAGCCAAAACATCTATAGCATGACTATGTAACATGTTATTGTATCTTGATGGCTCGTTAGGTAATCTGAATATGGTCTTCCATTCTTCGGTATCCAATTCCTTTTCACCCTTCTTGGCTCTTTCCAAGTTTTCCAACTTTCTTTGTTGTTTCCATTGCGAAATCTTAGATTGTTCCTTTTGATACAGTCTTTGATAATAGTTGAAGTTAGTTTGGTCGTAGTTATAAGAATCGACTTGACTGTACAAACTTTCTAATAATTGAGCAGTGACATTTTGATTAGATGACAAGTTAAGAATGTCAAATTCATTATTTTTTGGTGCAATTTCACCTTGATTTGCCAAATATAAGTTTACCAAGCTTTGGTTGTGAACATTGATTGGCAATTCATCAAAAATATTCAAGAAAGTAACCTTGTGGTTTTCTAAATCTTTTGATTTCCATCTACCTTCAATATAAGCATGCATAAAGTTTTCAGACAATCTTAATGCTCTCAATTCGACTTCTTTACCGACAGAAGACATATTATGGATCAAAATAAAAGCATTCTTGTTGGTCAATTGTTGTTGAGCCAAACCTTCGACTAACTGAGGAGTAGCAAAGTTACCCGAAATTGTAGATTGGAACCAGCCTTGAAATTCAACACCATACCCCAACTTCTTCAAGTTTTCCAAGATTTCTTGTTGATACTTGGCTCCACTTCTTGATTTAAACGATCCACCTTCGTATTGATCTGGGTATGGGAATGGGTAGTTGTGAGTAATATCTATAGAACCTTCATCATCTTCAAAACCAAGCAAAGATCCGGAGAATAAAGATGGATAGTTTTCAGAAGTATGTCTGATTAAAGACAATAAAACACTCGACTCAACATTGATCGAGGTGGCAGTAGGAGCCTGATATTTCTTACTAATCTTGTTAGTATCCCAATGATTTATAAGATCTAGGTCTTGTTCATACATACGTTTGCTTAGTGCTCATCTTGCTTTATTGTTAAGAACTCCTTAGTCTCTTCTTGAAAATTTTCTTCTTAATTGAACACTTTTTTCGTGCTTACAAGAAATCGTTGATTTCTTACATAATCATAAGATGAATTTTTCAATTTTTTTTTCTTTTATCGATTACGTAATCTCAGTTCTTCGGCCAAAAAAATTTTAAACGAGTCATAGATGAGATATCAAACTCTCTTTTATAGAATTAAACTCAACAAGAATGTCAGACGAAGTTAATCAAATTGCTGAGCAAGTCCAAAAGACTTACTTGGACGATGTTACCGGTGAACAAGTCTCAAAGACCGAATTAAAAAAGAGACAAAAGCAAAGAGCCTTGGAAGCTAAGAGAGCTGAAAAGGCTGCTAAGGCCGCAGCCACCGCTCCAAAGATCAATAAAAAGAAGGATCAATTGGCTGACTTGAACCCAAACCAGTACTATGAGATCAGATCTCGTCAAGTCGATGAATTAAGACAAGGAAATGAAAGCGATTCTAAAGCTCTTAACCCATACCCTCATAAATTCCAAGTTGGTCTCCTGATTCCTGAATTTTTGAAGGAACATGGTCATTTGAAGAGAGGTGAAACCTTAAAGGACGTCGAAGTCAAGGTTGCCGGTAGAATCATGACCAAGAGAGAAGCTGGTTCAAAATTGAAGTTCTATGTCTTAAAGGGAGATGGTGTTCAAGTCCAAATTATGGCCCAAGCTCAAGATGTTGCCAACGTCGAAGACTACGAAAAAATGCACGAACACTTGAGAAGAGGTGATATCATTGGTGTTACTGGTTACCCAGGTAGAACTGCTCCAGCCAAAGGTGGTGAAGGTGAAATCTCAGTTTTCGCTACTAGTGTTGAATTGTTAACTCCATGTTTGCACATGTTGCCAACCGAACATTTCGGTTTCAAGGACCAAGAAGCCAGATACAGAAAGCGTTATTTGGATTTGATCATGAATGATTCTGTCAGAGACCGTTTCAAGGTTAGATCTCAAATCATCTCTTATATTAGAAAGTTTTTGGACAACAGAGATTTCATCGAAGTCGAAACACCAATGATGAATGTTATTGCTGGTGGTGCCACTGCCAAGCCATTCATTACACACCACAACGATTTGAACTTGGATATGTTCATGAGAATTGCCCCAGAATTGTTCTTGAAGGAATTAGTTGTTGGTGGTATGGACAGAGTTTATGAAATCGGTCGTCAATTCAGAAATGAAGGTATTGACATGACCCACAACCCTGAATTCACCACTTGTGAGTTCTATCAAGCTTATGCAGATGTTTATGACTTGATGGATATGACCGAATTGTTGTTTTCCGAAATGGTCAAGGAAATCACTGGTGATTACAAGGTTAAATATCACCCAGATGGTCCAGAAGGTAAGGAATTAACCTTGGACTTCTCTAGACCATGGAAGAGAGTCAATATGATCGAAGAATTGGAAAAGGTTTTCAACGTTAAATTCCCTGCCGGTGATCAATTACATACCGAAGAAACCGGTAAATTCTTGAAGCAAATTTTGATCGATAACAAGTTGGATTGTCCTCCTCCATTGACCAACGCAAGAATGTTGGACAAATTGGTTGGTGAGTTAGAAGATGCCTCGATCAACCCAACTTTTATCTTTGGTCACCCACAAATGATGTCCCCATTAGCCAAAAAGGACAGAAACATTCCTGGTTTGTGTGAAAGATTCGAAGTTTTTGTTGCCACAAAGGAAATTTGTAATGCTTATACCGAATTGAATGATCCGTTCGATCAAAGAATGAGATTTGAAGAACAAGCTAGACAAAAGGCTCAAGGTGATGACGAAGCACAAATGGTTGATGAAACTTTCATCAATGCTTTAGAATATGGTTTGCCTCCTACTGCCGGTTGGGGTTGTGGTATCGATAGATTGGCTATGTTTTTGACCAACTCGAACACCATCAGAGAAGTCTTGTTGTTCCCAACCTTGAAGCCAGACTCATTGGTCAAGGGTGACGAAGTAGCAAAGTAGTTTACGTAGATTATAATATACAAATATAAATGCTATCTCCTCACCAAATCACCTCTTCTCTTCATTTCTAACGCTTTTTTATATGGTGGAGCGGTGGGTAATTGGACAGGGTTCAATGCAGGTCCTCTTTGGTCCGAATCAAGAGTGTATGTTGCATCTGAATCGACATCATTGAGATCACCACATGCAATAAATTGTGCAATTTTACGTTCTTCACCTTCAGGCCAATCGAAATGTTCCAAATTTTCGACTTTACCAATCTCACTTCCTTCAAAAAATTCTTCGGTAGACTTATTAAGCTCCAACTTTGGATTCCATCCAGGTCTTGGTCTATATCCCAAACATACTATAAAAGCTTCCAAAGAAGTACCTCTTGATGATCTTGGTTTGGCACAAATAACCCTTTCAAAAAGATAACTGCACTGACTATATAATAAATCGATATCTCTGCCCCTAAAAATTTTGGCTACAAATGCACCACCTGGTTTCAAAATACAAGTAGCCAATTGTAAAGCAGCCAAGACTAATTGTGCCTGTATATATTCATCCAAGTCATGCAACCCAGTAACATCCGGAGCACCATCACTGCAAACAAAATCGGCAGGTTCACCTCCAAAAATCTCAAGAATCTTAGTCAATGTCTTTGGATGTGTTATATCAGCTTGCAAAGTGGTCACACCTTCTATCGGCATCATGGGTTGCAAATCCACAGAAACAATCTTTGCATCGGTCGAATTCTTATAAACTTCTCTACTTAATACTTGTGACCAAGAACCAGGAGCAGCACACAAATCAACAACACGTTTTATCCCATCGAAAAGGTGGAACTCTTCGTTCAACTGGAGTAACTTGAACGCAGAACGAGCCCTCCAACCTTCTTCCTTAGCCCTTCTATAATATATATCTCTTTTATCTTTACTTGCTTTCCCCATCTTGTTGATAATTTGGCTGCTAAATTGATTGATACATCATCACCAAAATTTTCAATGGTTCACTATCATAACGAGTCGTGCGTATTGTTCAAATATGCCGTCCAAAAAAAAAAATATTAGAATAACGAAAAATTTTGTGAAGCAGGTTTTCAATATTGACTTCCAAAAGAAGAAAATAGAATGTTGACGCGCCGTATATTACAACAGAGTAGTTGCAGACGCTTCTTTTCCTCTGGTGTTTTCTTGAGAAATGCTTCTCAACCAGGTGAAAAGAAGTACATGTCACCTGAAGAATTGGTGCAGAAGAAACAAGCCGAATTGAAAGAACATGCCGTTTACGAACAAGCACTTTTAAAGGATGAATTTCGCTACGAACCTAAATGGATTGGTCAAGACAAAGTCGACCCTTTAACAAAGAGACCCGTCCCTATAAACGTTGAAGTTTTGAAGTATAAGCCTATAAATTTACCACAAACACACAAACACGAAGTTGCACAAATAAACTTGAAAGCATACGATGAAGATAATTTGATTAGGGCTGCTGAGTTTGCTAGCAGAGCCGCATACTATTTAGGTATCCCAACTTCGAAAATCATCACCAAAAAGACCGAAAAGAGATTGTATACTGTGATCAAATCACCTTTTGCACAAGCTAAAACCAAGCAAAATTTTCATAGAACCACTTTCCATAGAGAATTGACTGCTTACGATGCTACTCCTGAGGTTGTTGATTTGTGGTTATCATTCATCAACAAGCATTCTCTTCAAGACGTCGACTACAAGGCTACTGTCACCACGAGAGAATCATTAGATTTCAACGCCGAGTTGGATGCCTTAACTGCCGAACAAGTCTCTTTACCACAAGCATATTCCGACGCAACCGATCCAATTGCAAATAAGGTGCAAGAATTGTTGAAGTCGGATACATTCAAAGATTTCCTTGAAAAGAAGTAAAAAGATAAAATAACTGTAAATAGTACAATATACATAAGAATGTGAGACAAATAATTCGAAATAATTTTAAGGACTTTGAGACTATAATTCATCCATATACGTCCCAGTCTTCTTCTTCCTCTTCCTCTTCCTCTTCTTTCGCAAGACGTAACTCTTCTTCTAATCTCTCCTTGCGGATCTTGTCCACTTCTGACAAGTTGAAACGACATAAAGGACAAGTCGAATTGACTTGCAACCAAGGAGAAATGCATTCTAAATCAAAAATATGCTGTTTGTTATTCCCCTTTTTCAAATTGCATGGTAACTTTACGATTAATGGATACTCATCATCAACGAACTTGTTCGTACATATCGGACAGTCTGCCTCTTCATCCATATCCTTTACCAGTACACGCTCAAGAGAATCAATGACATTTTGCAGCACACCCTTGTTTTGTTCATGGCCCTCTTCCCCAAGGGTGGTCATCGATGAAATCAATTGCTGTACCAAAGCAGAATCACCCTGTTCACTACTTAATACACGCAATGCGTCGGAAAGATTGCTTTCTATCGATGAACCACGATCTCTGCCGTTTCCACTTTGTAAGAAAGAATCAATCACGCTACTGAGAGTTTGATGATGTCGTCCATGAAGCTGCTCAGGCTCTCTTGATATTCTTGTATTAATATTATGATCGGCTACCTAGTTAGTACTTAGTCAATCGAAAGTCAATTCGTATTCACATACATTCGTAAGTTGACATTATTGATGCTTAATTTGCTTGATTTTTTGCCTCCACTCAGATATTTAATCAAAGTTATAAAAAATACCTCGCGCTACCCAAGATATGAAATATTAAAACTACAAACTTGTTTAAAACATAAGAATATATACGTATAAACCCATCTTTCATTATTAATCGTTATCTTCGATATCTTCACCTTCATCTTCATATTCATCTTGAATTTCTTTTTCATCCTCGTACTGATTGCTCTCAATAATACCCTCTAATTGAGAGTGAAGATTTGAATTAAGTAACATGTTCATCGTTGTTGACAGTGGTTCCGGTGAAAGAATTCCACTCTTATCGAAGTTTCCAAAGTAAGAGTCGCCCCCTCCCTTTTGTTTATTCAAAAGAAGAGGTGTCATCGGGAGATCCTCTATAGGTGTTTGTACCGGATGTAATGTAGGAGAATTGTCGCCACCATTTGTTGTCGAAGAAAGAGTGTAGTTTGCATTCGCTTGAGCAATTGGAATATGCATTGGTGGTCTGGCCATAGATTTCATGGTGTTCTCGTTGGGTACGAGGGTCTGTAACAGTTGTTGCAATTGGCTTGTTTGAATTGGCATAAAGTGATTCATTTGATTCGATTGTTGCTGTTGATGCTGCTGAAAATATAATCGTGAATTTCTACTGAAAGACCCCACCAAAGAACGAGGAGGTGTTTGTGAGGTGAGCCAGAATTTTGAAGGTGATCCACCCAATGAAGTTGGATCCAAATTCGGCGAATCTGGTACAACAAGCTTATTCATTGAGATTGGTATACTTTGTGAGCTTGTATTATTAAGGTTTTCTTGTGATGCACCAGTAGCAGAAGAAGGCGGTGGTGGTGGTTGTAGAGGAGTATGAGCTGTCAGAGTTTGTGTTCCAGAAGATGGCGGTGGAGAAGTGAACTTCTGATATGGCTGTAGTCTCTGATGTGTGATCGAATTACGACTTGCCATCCCCATCATGTTGGTGAACGAATTCTTACGATCCATAAAAGGTGGATTTATCGTTCCAACTTGTTGTGGTTGGTTTTGATATAAAAGTTGTTGTTGATGTTGCTGCTGTTGTTGCTGTTGTTGTTGCAGTAATGAAATCAGCAGTATTGAAGAAGTTGTACTTTGGTTATTAATTGTACTTGAGCTGCTCATATATTGATTGAACTTGGGAGAAGTAAGTTGAAACGACTGTTTCAAAGATGGAGGATCATTAAATTCATGATCATTCAATGAAAGTAGTGATATTGTTGATGACGAAGGAACAAGTCTCCCGCCAATTTCTTTTCCCACCGAACTTGCCAATAATTCGGGTTCGGGGTGATCGTCGGTAAAGATCCGATTCTTAGAAGGGATTGTTTGAGCATTCACAAGAGCATTTGCATGTACATGAATATGAGTATCTTCCAAAGTGAAAAATGGCTGTTTTTGTTGTGCTAGTTGCTTATCTCCGGAAACCTTTGTGGTTGGGTATGCCTTTTCAGCCGCCAAAGACGAAGAAAGCAATGATTTTTTGGTAAATCTTGATGGAACTTGCGAGGTTCCATTCGCCATACCCGTCACGTTTGAGTTTTCATTGTATATTAATTTGGAATTTTGAGGGTAATTTTCCAACGATAAGTCACCAAGTTTCTTATCTATATCAGTATTGAACATTATTGGATAACTTAGATAAGACCTTTAATGTATAAATATATACCAAGGTTCTTTTATTCTTTATTTAATCCTTATACTCGATCGACTTAAGTTGTTCTTAGTTTCTATTTATTTGTCAACTTGTTTAAATTCCCCCCTCTATTTTCTTTTTTTTAACAATCTTTATCGGTGTTGTTGTGCACAGATAAACCAAAAAAGCGCACTGAAAAGAAAAATTAGCTTGAAAGTTTTGCCTTTAAAAATTTTCTAAACCGATCTCATTAATAGGAGATACAGGTTACAAAAATGAATAGTTATCTGTGACCTTTAACGGTAATTTTAAAAAAGGAGGAGCAAAAAATAGATATACAGTATATCCGAGTTGACTATATATACAGTATTATATCCGAGGTGACTATATATTTGAAATTGTATTTACCAATCATCACCCCATCCGTCATTATCATCAACGGTTTCATTTTCCAATACTTTAAGCGTAGAAATGGGTTTCTTTTTTGGTGCGACTTTACCTAATTTCAACCCTGAAGATGTTTTCTTTGTAGTTTTGGATCCTAGTGTTAACTTGCCAATTGCCTTGATCGGTACTTGTGATTTTACTGGTTCTGTATCCTCGTCCATGGCTCCCCAGCCATCATCTTCAAAGTCATTATTCCATTCATCGACGTTTTCCATGGTTGTTGATACCGTCTCAAGAGGTTTCGGAGTTGGTGTAGATGGTTGTTTAGTCAAGTCGGGAGTTGAAGGATTAAAATCACGGTTCAATGGCCCTTCAGTTTCGGAACTAGCGAGTAATTTGTTAACAACACCCCATCCCATTGAAAAGGTGCCACTTAAAGCATTGCTAGTTCCTCCTGTTGCTGCTTTTTCTTGTTCTTCCCTCTTCTTGTTAGCATTCTCATAAAATTGTGCAACTTCTTGTTCTTCATCTTCTTCCTCTTCCTCAGGTAATGTTGCCGCATGTTTTTCTACCGCTGCTAAATATAATTCAAAAATTCTTTTTGCTTCTTTTCTAACTTTAATAGATTTATTATCCATAAGTGAAATAGCCAATTGGCCCAAAATTTTTGCACAAATCTCCTCGAGCAGAAATTGTTCGATTAAACTTTCAAACCCGGAAAGTGCAACCATCTTACAGGGCGTAAAAGAATCTCTGAGCGACTTGGATAATGCCGTGATCAAAACATTATTTCGAGATGCCTTGTGGATTTTGGAAGATATCTTGATAATAAGAACAAGTGTATTGACTCTGATTGAAGGTTGTGGATCCATTTGTGATTTGGCCAAAACTTTGAGCAAGTCTTGATTAACTTGTTTTGTCGAAACCTTTTCTATAATTATATTAACTGATGTAAGAGATGTTTCTCTAATGATGAAATTTGAATCATAAAGACCCATTACCAAATCATTAAAGATTTTCAGCTCGACTTCATAGTTGGTCAAATGTTTTTCATATTCGGGCAAATAATTCAAAAAAAGCATTCTTATTGCTCGATTTGACAGACCAAAATTATTAAGGATGATTGGTTTAACTTGTTTTTTAAAAGAATCTTCTGAAAGACTTTTTGAAAATTTAAGAATATAATTCAAAATGATGGAAAAAGTTTTATCATCAACAACAGGTGAAGTCGAAGTATTGATAGTTTTCGATAATGAATTATATTGTACTATTAATGATGGTAACAATTTGTTTTCCAAGAATCCTGGTGGGAACTCTAATTCTTGTTCTGATTGTATATATTTTTCCAATTCAACAGTTAAAAATTCCAATTTTTCATCATCATTCATAATTTTCATGTCACTTAAACGTTTGTTCAATTGAATAATCTTATTTTTCTTATGAAATAAAGTGTCCAACTTATTCATCATATTCGACACAGTAAATTTCTCATTATCACGTAATTTAATCACCACATCAACCAATTCGGATGGGAATTTCGCTTTACTCAAAGTCATGATTTGATTATGAGGTGAAACATCGATTTTATCAGTCAATATTTGATAAATAAATAAGCCTAGCTTGAATGAATCGAGTCTGGTTGGGTTACTTTGTATAACCTGAATATTTACCATACCAGCACCTCCCATAACGCTTTCCGGTGATGTTTGGGAAAAACCAGGCATCGAACCATTAAATCTATATAATGGTTGATCTGGATCAGACTGTAAATTAGTCAATAATTCAAAACCAAATAACTTCCAATCACCCAGAGAATTCACAAAAACGGAATTATAAATATTCAAATTGGAATGAACACAATTGGCTCTTTTGTTGATATGTTCCAATGAAGTTGCAATCTCATAAATCCCATACATTTTAGAATCAAGGCTAATTCCGGTATTAGAACTTTCTTTTAAATACAGAATCAATGGCATGACATATTCGGTCACAATATAAAGAGCTTCTTCATTCTCCACGAAATCAACCACCGAAATGATTCCTGGTAAACGCATCAATTTCAATTTTTTAAAGGCATTTTTGGCCAATAGTTCATATTGAGAAATTCTTGGTTCATTTAACTTAAATTCAAAGATACTAATTGGTGAATCTTCTGTTTTAGGATTGGTACCTGTATAGATAGTCCAAATCGAATTGGCATCCACCAAGTTAGGTCTCTCAGATAAAGGATCCACAACTTTATCTTTGATCACATATGGAAATGAAGCCCCAGTCCACGTGCTGAATGTCTTGGATAAAAAGTTCATTGTTATTAAGTCCTATTTCCTAAGGGGTTTCCACACTTATCTGATTTAAATAGTTGTTCTTTTTTTTCTTTTTTTTTTGCGTTTTGTTTACAAACTACGCGTTAAATGAAAAATAGTGAAAAATTATAATACAAAACTGTTTATTCTTTTGTGATAAGTATTGAAAAGATAAAAGAGATAATAACACATAATAATACTTAAACTAAGTCATTTATAGACTTAAAAGCAAATAAAAGAAAAAATGTAAATGCCCAATTATTGTAGAACATTTTTAACCACTCAACTGACTTGGATCTCTGAAATTGTTATTCATGAAATCAAGTGATGGCTGTTGTTGCGAAGGATGTTGTTGTTGATGATATTTTTGTTGTTGTTGTTGTTGCTGAAGGTGATGCTGTTGCTGCTGTTGTTGGTGATGTTGCTGATGGTATTGTGGTATACCTTGCATCTGTTGTTGACGAGGTAATTGCTGTGCTTGGTAATCAAATTGACCTCTTGCAAGTGGTGGACTCCCGATAACACCAATCCCTCCAACCGGTGATTGTTTGGAACCTTGATAGACTGGTCCAGATACAGATCCTCCAGGTACCACTGCTTGAGCAATGACACCACCAGCGGGTGCTGTCGGAGTGCTATCATCTTCACTATCTCCTGATTTATTCAGCTTACCTCTACCACGGATACCTTTATTCGAATTCTTATATAATTCCTTGAAATAATCCAACAAGTCTTTTTCTTCTTTGGGTAATCTACTCAATGCAGGGCCACTCAATTCAGCCAATTTATGAGTCAATTCATTTAATGTATTTAAATGAAACCTATTTTGATGAGATTTCAAATTCCCCAATTGAGTAAATGATTTATCACATCCATCCAATTTACATTCATATGGTTTCAAATTATCATGGGTTAATTTATGTGCTGCCAAATTACCCTTTCTACTGAATGAACGATTACAAACTTCACAAGTAAATGGCTTTTCACCTGTATGCAATCTCAAGTGAGTTCTCAAATTACCACCTTGTGTAAATTTCTTGTGGCAATAAGTACATTCAAAAGGCTTATAACCAATGTGTGATCTGATATGTACTTCCAAATGAGTCGATTGAGTAAAATATTTGAAACAATAAGGACATTGTTGGTTTTTTTGTTTTCTTCTCTTAGCAGCTGCTTCTTCTGAATTATCATCATCCAAATCATGTTTTTTACCATCGTTAAGATTCCCTGAAGATTCAGGACTTCCTGCATTATTTCCACCCTTAATCTTGATCGGCTTATCCACACCACCAACAAGACTGACAGGTGCTGGTAAAACACCATTATTTAATTCTGCCTTATCTCTTGAAAGTGTGAAATTTGGTGAGCCCAAAATACTGCCATCGGGTGCTTGTTGAATTGCACTAGTGTGTCCCTTTTCACGTGCTTGAATTACCAACATCAATTGATCAATCTTTGTAGCACCAAGTAATGGACGTCCATCTTCTGACTTGACATACTGTTGTGCTGGAACCAAATTTTTATCAATAGGTAGATCATCATTTTTAACCGGAATTTGGTCCTTCTTACGATTCTTGCGTGCTTGCTTTTTGTCTTGTTGCTGTTGTTGCTGTTGTTGCTGTTGTTGTAATTGTTGGTACTGTTGAGGAACTGTGTAGCTTTGCTGTAAGTACTGTTGATATACCGGATTCATATATTGCTGTTGCTGTTGATTTGTTTGTTGAGCTTGTTGAGCTTGATTTCTGTTTATATTCGATGACATATTATTATAGTTATTATTGTAATCGAGTTGATTACCATAGTTTCCATATTGGTATTGGTTTGTTGGAGCAGCATTTTGATAGTTCTGGAAAAGCCTTGAAGGTTGAGGTAAGTTTTGTTGCGGCTGTTGTTGTTGTTGCAGTCTAGGTTGAGCAAAGCCAATGTTTGCCTGTTGTCTTTGTAATTGTTGCTGTTGCTGTTGTTGAAGTTGTTGCTGATGAAGTTGTTGTTGATACTGTGGTTGATTCAACGAAGCATGATAGACATTTGGAGAAGTTTTGGGACTTTGAGGTTCATCTTGATATTTTGCAGACAGACGAGAACTCATTGAAGATGCCGGTGAAAGATGATGTGTCTTATCAGCTACTGGAATAGCCAAATTACTACCAGTTTTCCCCGTATCATGTTTCATCGTTTCATCTTTTTTACTCTTATCAAAAATATCTTCTCTTAATTGAGTTCTTGGTGTTATATTCAGAGATCTTTTAACATTTGAATTTCCTGCAATATCACCAGGAATCCTCAGGGTTCTCATATTTTGTTGATCAGTAATGATTTTCATGATTGAATTTCTTCTTTCTTCATTGCTCATATTACTAAAATCAATCGATCCATTTGAAATTACACCTTGAATAAAATCTGAAAGTGACCCATTAAAACCAGACATAGATCCAGCAAAACCATTTAATCCACTAGAATTATTTACCATATTTGGAATATTATTATGATTCAAATTATCATTCCACATAGATAAGTCCATTGAACCAAATTTTGATTTTGTACCTTGTCCACCAGTATTTTTATTATCTTGAGTTTGTGGATTTGGTTGATTTTGAAGTGCAAGTAAATTACTCAAACTTTCTTTTTGAAGTAATTTATCCAAATCTTCGACCGAGAACTGTTCATTAATACTTGGATTACCAGAATTTGGGTATGTTGAAACTTGTCTTGTACGAATTCCACCTATTGTAGGAACATTTCCTGTTGAAGTTCCTCCCTTTGTATTATTTGAAGATTCAGATATTGAATTTCCTGTTGAATTTGGCATTTGTATAAGTGAACTAAAAATACTATTTGATCTTGAAAATCCACCACTTGTACTTGTACCACCTGTCGCGTTATTTTGTGAATTATTTATTGGAGGTGGTAAATATATTGAATCACCTCTTGGTCTAATACCAGGAGTACCAACGTTTGGTAAGTTAGGTTGTTGACCAGTTGAAGACCCAATTGTAGAAGATGTTGTTGATGGAATTGGTGCAACTGCTGAAGTAGTATTAGCTGGTATATTTGATCTTGAAGTACTAGATGGTTGTGTTCTCTTTTTTTGACCTCCAGTTGAAATTGCACCAGATTTATTTGAATTCGATCTATTAGCTCTTGATGAAGGAGATGAAGTGACAGACCTAGTAGAAGTATCGATATTTATTCTTTGAGAGTTTTCAACAGGAGTAATGGAACGAGTTAATCCAGCATCAGTAGTTGCTGAATTTGTTTGTAGTGCGGCTGAATTCAGGTTTGTATTTGAATCAATCCCTGTTACATTAGTTGCTGATGGAGTTGAATTGGATGTGGGGTTTGCCAGATCCCTATAATAATTTGAATAAGATGAGTTTTCCATGTTTAAATATCAATTGATGAATACTTGAGTTGATAGGAACTTTTCTTTTTTTAATTTGAAGTTTATCGATGCTTTTTTTGAATTGTTATTGTTTATAACACTTGCTAGATTGATTATTGGGGCAAAATAAATTTCTTATGATTAACTAAAAATAAAAAATAACAAATTTAAAAAAATTGATCAATTAAATTTAAAATATTAATCTTTTTATTTAGTTAATTGTTTAAACCTTTAAACTTTGATTATATATCTTGAAAGTATCAATAGATTAGTGCAGGCATAAATTATTTTGGTTTGAAATTCCAAAAATAATTTAAAAAATGCTAACAAAAAGAAAAAAAAGATGATGTCAATTAGGGATTGAACTTTGTCGACAATTTTTTCAATTTTAAAGATTTTTTTGTTAATTGATAAATGAATTAATTAAATAATTTTGAAATTTATTTGATTAATCAACTATCTTAAACAGTTTAAAGTGCCTTTTGTTTTGATATTTTGCGTAAACTTGTTGTTGTTTCGATTTCTTTTTATTTTGATGATTAAAAAGAAAAAGTTGGAAAAAGAAAGAAATAAATAAAAATCTTGCAAAAACGAGCGAGCAAGAAAGCAAAATTTTGCACATGTGGAGACATTTTTTGGCGTAAAAATATGTCTCGATTGCTAAATATCAATTCAAAGACCAATTAAAATATGTTAATTTACATATTAATTGTTAATTATTGAATGATGCAATTTAAATAGCAATCTTGTATATCATATTTTATTTAAAAGATGTGTAAAGTTTGTAATTTCGCGATTAAGTCAACATTTTTTAGGATTTGGTCTAAAGATGTGCGATTCTCGTTAAGTGACGTAACGTTTTGATATTTTTGTGCGTCAGTAAATAGCCGTTCCAAATTTTGTATTTCGTCCAGCGTCTCTATCCATCATCCCATCATTTTACTCATCATCTATACTTACACATCATCTTACTCATCATCTATACGTACTCATCATCTATACGTACTCATCATCTCTACTATCCCATCATCGCTACTCCTTTTACTCATCACATCATCTCACTTACAATACACAATTAACTCATTGTTTTTTATTAAATTTCGCAGCCATATCAACAAAAACTATAAACTCTTTGTCACTAATTCAAGCATCCCATTTAAACATAATTGTAAATTATTAAAGTCTTTATCTTCATATCCTCTTTCCTTAACATAAATTGACGGTCTAACTTTGGTTTCAAGATACAATATCGAATGAACATTATCCATAAAATCTAAAGCTATTTTAATAAATCGAGCATACTTGATTGAATTTTTTTGTAAATTATCAAAATCACTTATAAGTAAAGTAAGCATTAAATTTTTTAATTGATTACTAACTTCGACTTTAGAAAGCTTGTCAATCTTATCAAGTTGAAGTTTATCATAAAATCTTTTGAAATGTGGATTAACCGAATTTGCACTTATTAATTTTAATTCATCTCCTACTTTTTCTTCAAGTTTTTTCTTAATAGCTTTATTATCTAAAAGAATTTCTGAATATTGTCTTTGTAAATTCATATTTTGCAATTTTAATTCTTGATTTTTATCATCAAGTTCAATATTATTTGATGAATTAATTGTTGATTTTGGTAATTTCTCCTTTTCAAATCGTAACCATTTGATTTCATTTTGTAATTCTTCCAAGTATTGTGCATTTGACTCTTTTAATTTTAATAATTTAATATTCTCTTTTTTTAATTGTTCATTTTCACCTTCATTTATAATTTTGTCTTTTTTTAATCGTTCATTTTCATCTCTAATTGTAGTATCTTCTTCAAAGAGATTCAGTTTATCAATAACATCACTTTTTTGAATCTCTTTGAATTCTAATTTATTAATATCAAGTTTTAAGTTGAGATTCTTAAGTTTCATCTTTTCTAATTGTGATTTTAAATCATCAGTTTCTTTATTTAATTGTTTTAATTGTGATTTTAAATCATCATTTGATTTCTCTGATTCTCTTAATTGTGATTTAAACCGGTCATTTTCTTTCTGCGATTCTTCCAATTCCAAATTTAATCTATCATTATCTTTTTGTGACTCTTCGAATTCCGATTTCATTTCATCATTAAATTTATACGACTCCTTTAATTCTGATCTTAAACCGTCATTATCTTTCTGTAAGTTTTTTAATTCTGATTTCAACCCATCAACTTCATTCTGTGAATGTTCTAAATGTAACTTAAAATCATTACATTCATGATGTAATTGTTCTAAATCTGCTTTCAAATCTTCAATCACACGTTCTTCATTTACATTCTTAAAATCTAAAGGCTTGTCAAATTCCAGTGATCTAGGAGGTGTAGTCATAGGAGACGATGTAGCATCATCTTTAATTTCATCTCTAATCACTTTACTTCTGTCTAATCCAAGACTATCTTCATCCGAGTGAGAAGTTTCAGATTTGGGCGAAAGACCTAATTGAGATCTCAATTTTTGTTTATCTTCATCGTTTAAATAAATGCCAACTAAATCAATAATTTTCTCACCACATTCTAAGGGGAACTGTTGAAACCATCGTGGAAGTAATTTCATTACGGCTTCTTCGACTTTGATATCAAAATCAGCACCTTGTAAATATTTTGGAGAATTTTCTTGTGATTGTTCTTGAGTGTGCTCCTGGGTATACTGATGATGTTGTGTTTGTTGATAAGGAAATTGATACGGATGTTGGAATCCTCCCGGTTGTACTGGATGAATTGGTTGAGGATGATTAATAAAAGTATCATCATCTTTGAAATTACGTGCATAACTATTGCCTCTGCTATGTTTGGAAGGAATTTTCAGATCTTTATTCCTTAAAGCACTCGAAGATGATGGTTTAAAATTTTCATTGAATGTTGTTTCATCATTTCTCGAATAATCTTCATCTCCCATATAATCTTTTGTTCCAAATGTATTCCATCTAGGTTGTTTTCCCATCAGATTCTTATTAATTGGAGTCAGATGAGAGTATAAAAGTGCGGGTGGGGTACTATTAAGCTTGGGCCTAAGTCCTCTACTGGCAGGTTTTTCTGGTGGTATAATTGTGGTAGTGCCATTATTGGTGGGGCTTTTATTATATAATTCACTTTCTTCTCTATCTTCTTTGATTGTACTCGCCGTTGTGTTTTGTTCTTGAATCACTTCTTCCGGTTGTTCATCTTCAAAATTCAATTTTGTTTGTGTGGTATTGTTAATTCTTTGGTTGTCAATATTTCTGGAGAGCAATAAGAACTTGTCTAAAGCTCGTGTTATTGAAGTATCAGCAATCTCAGCATCTAAATCATTGGTTATAGATGCGTTGTTTGATCGAAGATGTGAAATCGTATCGTAATCTGAGTGAGTATTATTGTCCGAGGACTGGTAAGCAAAGGATTCAGACAAGTCTTGAGTCATATCTTCGAAGTAAGTCGCGGCCATATTGGCACTATAAAGATATGAATGAGTTGTGTTTTATGTAAGAGACGTGGTATATCACTGGTATTCTATGCGTTTTTGTAAACAATTCAAATTTGTGGATCTTTTTTCATAATAATTATATAAGCGCTTATGTAAGAATATGTTTTTTTTTTGTAATCAAATCTAAAATGAAAGAATAAAAAAAATCAACATCTTCAAAAACAAGTCTACATTCAACTCGAAATATACAATAGGAAAAATGGCTGACGAAACCGCTGATATCCACATGGAGGATTCCGAACAACAAGAACAAGAATTTGACTTGGAAAAAATCAAGTTGTTGCCTGGTGCATCTGAAGATGGCAGTGCTGCCTCTTTCCAAATCACCGATGAGGATCATACTTTAGGTAATGCATTGAGATATATTATCATGAAGAACCCAGAAGTCGAATTTTGCGGTTACTCGATCCCACATCCTTCCGAAAACAAATTGAACATTAGAATCCAAACTTACGGTAACATATCGGCTGTCGAAGCTTTACATCAAGGTTTGGACAATATGTCTGAATTATGTACAGTTATCGAAGAAAAGTTTAGTGAAAAGATTGAAGCTGGTGGTTACAAAACTAAAGAGCCATGAAATCATTCACATATCCTTCTACATTTTCATTAGAGAAAGAAAAAAAAAAACTAATCATGTACATTATTCAACTGTTGTCTCACCATGCATTTTGATGACACTTTACTACTTTATTTCTATTACTGAAGTGTAAATAGCACGTAATATAAATTATAGATACGAAATATCTTGTAGATAAATGCCCATTTAGTAAGTAAATTCATCTTATAGAGTTTAGGGCATCCCAAATAAAGTCCCGATTGGGAAATTAAACTCATCGCTAAAAAAAGAAAAAAAAAACGAAGAAAAACTTGCACAAATGTAAAAAAGAAATTCAATTATAGGCAAAAAAATTTTAGCTGCTTTATAAAAGGATAATAAAATCCCCTTTTTAATATACATTGAAAACTTTTCTTCTATATCTTATATTAAGAATCTTTCTTTAACTGCTAAATATATAATATAAAAATGTCTTACAACAACGGTGGTTATGGTAACAACAACGGCGGTTATGGCGGTGGCTATGGCGGCTACGGTGGTGGTTACGGTGGCCAAAGCAATGGTGGTTATGGTGGCCGTGGTGGTGGTCGTGGCGGTAGCCGTTATGATGATAGAGTTGAATTAGCCACTCCTGAATGGGATTTGGACTCTTTGCCAAAATTTGAAAAGAACTTTTACAATGAACATCCTGAAGTTTCTGCTCGTTCTGAAAAGGATGTTGCTGCATTTAGAAATGAAAATGAAATGAGTTGTATTGGTACCGATATTCCAAAGCCAATTACTTCTTTCGATGAAGCTGGTTTCCCAGACTATGTTTTGAAGGAAGTTAAGGCCCAAGGTTTCCCAAAGCCAACTGCTATTCAATGTCAAGGTTGGCCTATGGCTTTATCTGGTAGAGATATGATTGGTATTGCTGCCACTGGTTCAGGTAAGACTTTGTCTTATTGTTTACCATCAATTGTTCACATCAATGCTCAACCATTGTTGAGTCAAGGTGATGGTCCAATTGTTCTTGTTTTGGCTCCAACTAGAGAATTAGCTGTTCAAATTCAACAAGAATGTTCCAAGTTTGGTTCTTCTTCTAGAATTAGAAACACTTGTGTTTATGGTGGTGCTCCAAAGGGTCAACAAATTAGAGACTTGGCTAGAGGTGTCGAAATCTGTATTGCCACTCCAGGTAGATTGATTGATATGTTGGAAATGGGTAAGACTAACTTGAAGAGAGTTACTTACTTGGTTTTAGATGAAGCCGACAGAATGTTGGATATGGGTTTCGAACCTCAAATCAGAAAGATTGTCGATCAAATTAGACCAGATCGTCAAACTTTGATGTGGTCTGCTACTTGGCCAAAGGAAGTTCAAGCCTTGACCAGAGATTATTTGGTTGATCCTATTCAAGTCACAGTTGGTTCTTTGGAATTGGCTGCTTCTCACACCATTACTCAGGTCGTTGAAGTTGTCACCGACTATGAAAAGCGTGACAGATTGGTCAAGCATTTGGAAACCGCAACTGCTGATAAGGAAGCCAAGATTTTGATTTTCGCTTCTACTAAGAGAACTTGTGATGATATCACCAGTTATTTGAGAGCCGATGGCTGGCCTGCTTTGGCTATCCATGGTGATAAGCAACAAAGTGAAAGAGACTGGGTTTTGAAAGAATTCAAGACTGGTAAGTCTCCTATTATGGTTGCCACTGATGTTGCAGCCAGAGGTATTGGTATGTATATTTGATTTTTAACATTATGGGATTTTTTTTGAGGGATTTTGGGATTATTTTTCTTACTAACTGATGATTCACTGGTAGAATCATCAAGAATATAGTTAACTGGGATATACGCAGTTTTTTAATTTTAATTTTTGCATAAATATTGGGTGATTCCAATTTATGCAAATAACGCGAATTAAACACTGGCGACGAATATAACGACACTATGATGACAAGCATACACGCATAAAAGAAAATATTTGAGGTTGGGAATAAAGTGCTGGTCACTGTTTCTCTTTCCTCTCTATGATGAGGAGTGATGCGTTATTAAGTCATATATCTAGGGGGAAGCAATTTTTACTGGAAGACTGCATGTCTTTTCAAACATCAAAATCTTGATCTGTTGGGGCCACTTTGTTTTTTTACGAAAGAACATGTTTTTGTTTAGGGTTGATTCCCAAAGCATTATGTTTAACATTTTTCGGAGGGAAAAGCACTCGTTGAGATAATTAGAAATTATAAGAGAGTCTTTTGAAATTCCTAGAAATGTGGCCATCTTAAAAACGGATAAAAATACAATATATGTGATACTTGAAAGTGCTTTGCAACAAGATGAAAATGAATGAATTTTTTTAATTTGCAAAGAATGAATAAAGGAATTTGAGATTGTATTTTTGATTTATCTTTTTCGAAAGAAAGAGAATAGTTCAAGGATTTGTGTGTATTAATGCTTTTTTCTATATATGAATTTAATAAAAAAAAACTTACTCATAAAGAGTATGTGTCTTGTAGGAATTATTCCAGGTCTATAAAAGAAACGAGTCCGATAAAAAATGTTGAACCATAGCTTCCTTTAGGAATTAATTTACTAACATAAAATTTAGATGTCAAGGGTATTTCTACTGTTATTAACTTGGATATGCCAGGTAATATTGAAGATTACGTCCACAGAATTGGTAGAACTGGTAGAGGTGGTGCCACTGGTACTGCTGTTTCTTTCTTCACTGAAGCCAACTCCAAGATGGGTGGTGACTTGTGTAAGATTATGAGAGAAGCTAACCAAACCGTTCCTCCAGAATTGATGAAGTACGATAGAAGATCATGGGGTAGTCACATCAAGTACGGCCGTGGTGGTCGTGGTGGCCGTGGTGGCCGCGGTGGCCGCGGTGGTCGTGGTGGTAACGGTGGTGGATACAGATCTGGTTCCAACACTGCCCCAATGAACAACCGTAGATTCTAAGATTTATAATTCTTCACCTTTTTTATTCAATATTTTGTATTTTAGTTGTTAATCAAACCCTTTATAGATTTTACTATTTAATGTATGTTTATTCGCAAATTTTTATGTAAGGTACATTTTTTCCAAAAATGAATAAAAAAAATCTAATCGCAAAGGCTATGAACAGTAACTTGCCTCCTTTTCTGGCTTCCTTAGTTACCTACGGATTTCATTTTCCGATCGGTTGTTAAATTAATAGAACATTCCAGCTTTTTCAAAATTACCGATTTTGATCTACGTACAGTTGTGGATCTATATCGACTAATAAAAACTCATTTGCATGTGAAAATTTTAGATTATTCGTAAACTCGCAAATTTTGTTGCGCGCGCTTTGTGATAGTTTTTTTTTTTCAATTGGTTTGCAACCAAATAAAAGCCATTATTAATTGAAGCCAGATTTCAACATGAAAGTAGTTTAAACAAGACATGGCAGATTTATTTAATGCAATAAAGTATCAATTGCAATCATTTGCTTCTTTCCCCGATCGAATTGGGCGAATTTCGAGCGAGATAATTTTTTTCCCCAATTTTCTTATCTGGTTATAATTCAATGGCAAAAGTTCTATAATCAATGAATTGTTCAATGTACTATTGAATTACATCTTAGCGATTCTTTAGGCATGACATATAGTGTTAAATCGGTCTTTATACCACATCTAAAATATGTTGGGCTTCGTTAATGCAGTGTTCTTGAATGCAGTTCTTTGCAAAACAAAATTAGATTAAAAAAAAAAAATTACGTACTGCTCCTCCCCCATAATTTCCAATACAAATCATAAATCACTTTCAAACAAATAAAATCAGATATTGTGGAAAAAAAAAAGAATATAAATACCTCTGTCTCCCCGATTTGGAACTTTTTCATAAATTCAATATTTCGTTATTCAATCTGTTACTTTTGTAATTGCTTAGAAATATACTCATACACCTTGGCTTTGGTCTACTGTTTCTAAAAATTGACAAGCGTAAAAAAAGTTAATTATGTCTACTACAAAAGGTATCACCTTTTCAGGTGAGACATTTATAGTTCCGGAGACACAAGATATGGTTGAAACTTTGTTCAACCCTTCAATTCGAAAATCACACTTGGAAATAATTGTATTATTATTCCTCTCCTCCAATTACTTGGTGTTTCACTTTATCGATTCAAATCAATTGAGAATTAAAGTATTCATCTCTCTTTATATTTTTTGGAGATTTTCATACAACTTTGGAATTGGTTATTTGTTACATAATCAGTCCAAATATAACAAATTGGTTGGATGGTTCAAAAATTGGCAGCTGTTTGATATTAAATCGAAAAAATCAAGTGCAAAGTTCATTCAATCGGAAATTAAGGCTCAAAGAGGTTCTGATTATGATATCTCCAAATACCCAATTGAATTCAATACTTGGTTGATTTTTAGAAAAGTTGTTGATTTGATCTTGATGCTGGATTTCACTACATTTGTCTGTCTAGTGATTGCTTGTGCTATTGATGACGATTATCAATTTTTGAAATATCAGCCAACATGGTTGACTAGTTCTAGAATTGGTCTCGGGGTCGTACTCATTGTATTCAACTTCTGGGTTAAAGTTAATGCTCATAATACTATTAAAGATTATGCATGGTATTGGGGTGATTTCTTTTTCCGTCAAATTAATAACGAAGAATTGATTTTTGATGGTGTGTTTGAAATGGTTCCTCATCCAATGTACTCTGTTGGATATGTCGGATATTATGGCTTTGCTCTTATTTCGAAATCTTATACAGTTTTAATTGTGGCAATTTTCGGTCATTTCCTTCAAATGATTTTTTTACATTATATTGAAAACCCACATATCGATAAAATTTATGGTCCTTCAAAAAATGAAATTAATTGGCAAAAATTGTTAAAATTAAAAGATTTGAAAAGTTTTAATAATGTTAAACCTTTGGTTGGTTTATATAACTTCAACATTTTAAGAAGTGGTGATGTTTTCACATTATTAGCTACCATCACATATTCATTCTTGATTCCAATTTTCGCAGCCAACTCAACGATTACTAGCTTTAAAATCAAGTCATTAGAAATAGATTATCTTTTTGCATTGACAATTTTGATCAAATTATTAGAATCGGTTTCTATCAATATACTATTGATTCTTCAAAGTCATTACAAAGTGTTTACCAAATGGTATCTTTCCGTTGATATTCCAGTTGAAAATTCTTTGGAAAATTGGGCTGTATTATATAATTCCTTCATTACTTTGTCTTATTCTGCCTTTTTCGGTCTTAACTTTTACAACTATCTTATCGAAGGTTCTCAAACTTTATTCTTCGAAGACTGGGTACATCTTAGAATATTCATTGGTGTTTTGTTGGTCATCACTCAAGTTTGGATCAACTCTTCCATCATCGATTCGATTGGATACTTTGGATGGTTTTATGGTGATTTCTTCATTCCAAAGTCTCAGAGATCTTCCCAACATTTGACTAAGGCCGGTGTTTACCGTTACTTGAACAATCCAGAACAAATCTTTGGGGTTTGTGGTGTCATGGGTGTCTTTGTAATTTGGCCCTCAAAAGAAAACTTGGCTTGTACTGCTCTCTGGGTAGCTAACAACTTTTTCAGAATAAATTTCATTGAAAAGTTTCATATGATTAGAATTTATGGTGAGCAAGAAGTTTTGAAAGAATCTGGTGTAACCAAGACTTTTAAAAAACATTTAATTCCAGAAATCATCCAAAGACGAAAATCTAGTATTGATCCTGAAGATACTACTGCTGTTGAAATTGCTTCCGGTATCAAGAAAAGTAGAAGAACGAGTTCTATAGCTGAATCCTTGGATTCATTTATTAGAGATTTAAGAAATTCGAACACCAAATTAACTAGACAAAACTTGATTGAATTGTCCACTAATTTGAAGTTTGAAAATTCGGAGTACAAGGTGATTGTCAATGGCTTACAAGGTAGTGAAACCGACGACAAGGTTGATGAAAGATCAAATTTCATGCCCAAGTACACTACGGTTGGTACCCCGATAAAAGTATCTTGGAATAGTCCTAAAGAATCCCATAATTCAAAAGACTGGATCGGATTATACAGAATTGTACAAACTTCATATTCTCGTACAAAAACCTTAATTTCATCTTCTGGTCGTTGGCAATGGGCAACGACTTGTGAAGGTTCAGTAACTTTCGAAGGGAAGAAATTATTCTGGGAAGAAGGTTTGTATGAATTCAGATATCATACAGAAGGCAAACATGATGTTGCATATATTTCAGAACCATTCGAAATTAAGATTAATAAAATTGTTGTACCAATTTACGAAGATGAGTTGGTTGAATTTTCAAACAGCTTAAAACTGGATATCTTTGATAAAATTTTACCTATTGACTCGATTGACGAGTCTATTTCTGCATCAGCAAAGGATACCGATAGCATCTTAGAAACCTTCCACTTGTTAAGTCGCTTGATATCAAAATCTACAGATATTAAAATTAGCACAAAGATGTTTTTGAATAACAAGAATGGAACAGATAGCATAAAAAGATTATCAGAGAAATTAATTGAGTATAAAAGAGTGTTGGAAGAGTTATCCACCTTTGATGAAGAAAAGGAGGAATGAACTTTCTTACCTTTTATGTATATAATTGTCAATTTTATATTAAACTTAAAATTAAATTAAACTATGTAATTACTCTTGCATACTTTGCAACAAGTATGTATTGATATTCGATCTAACCTTTTTCGACATTGAATTACAATTATCTATCAAGCTGTTCAATTTGTCTTCATTCAAATCTGCTTGATCACCTTCGACCCAAATTCCAACGATTTCATCATTTCTCATGTTCATGTAACTTACAAGGCAGTCAATAGCTCCTTTTTGATCTTCTTTATCTGCTTCTAATTCAGTTACTGGGTCTATTATTATTTCACCTTGCAAAGATAATTTTGCATGACCACTCGTCACTATATCCTTCAATTCTATACCGGAATCTGTTAAAGCCAATGAAGTACTATTCACAATCCAACCAATTAAATTAAGCAAAGGACTATTATTTATATTATGAGGATCATTACTATTGAATCCATCAACACTTAAAATTGTTATAAAAACATCGATTGTAGACTTTGGATACTTTTCTAAAATGATAGATGGTAATAAAGCAGTTTCAATGTATGAAGAAATCTTTTGTTCAACGTTACTCAAACCTATTCTTGGACCAGCGTTTTTAAAGTTATTATTACTAGATCCATTAAATACTGAATCATTTGGTTGGGCAATGTGTGGGGAAAACTTTGTGGAAACAGAAAACGAGGCACGTTCAATGAATGAACCTCTGATTGGTCTTGGTCCAAATACAGATACTTCAATTATATTATTGCCAACTTCTAAATATGCAGAACCGTTCGCATTATCACTGACACCAGTCTTGATAAAGAACTTTCTAATTTCGGAATTGCTCTCTATATTCTTAGTCTTTGAAGTCACTTTCGATGCTTCTTTCGAAGATGAGATCCCGATTGTGGGTATGATGGTATTAACCGGGCCGAAAAGTCGTCTTCTTTCACTCATGACGTTGTAAAATTTAATATCTTGTTTGAATTATATCAAGAGATGAGTAGTTTTTTTTTTGATTTTTCATCGAGAAACAAGAAAATGCGGGCGCTACCAGAATTTTATATAATCTTACACTGATCTACAATTCTAATTGTATATACAAGATTATTTCAAAATCATACATGATAAATAAACGTGATTAAATGTTTCGTCAAAGTCATAATATCATAAGGAAGTTTCTAAGAACGATAGTCGTTTTCATAATTTTCGGTTTTTACCTTTCCAAAATCTTGCTGACCTTGTTCTTTGTTCAAAGAGTTTAATGACTCTAAATAGTCATTTTCAGCTAAGAAATCAAAATTAGGACTGAAACTTTGTAAGATAGAATTATAGTTCGTCTGATTGTTGCCATTAATGTTTGGAAGTGAATTAGGATTCAAATTTGAATTTGGATCTTGTGGCGTTGTATTACCAGTCGTATTCTTTTGTAGCATATATGGAGGTAAAATTTTTTCGAAAATCTGTGTATCAAGAGCATCAAACACACCGGGTAAATAATCAACTGGTTCTGAATTGTCTGATTCTGTTGTTGAAATCCTAGGTGCTTGTCCGAATCTTGTTTGACCTTGACCTTGTTCCTCAGGAAGTGGAAGTCTATGTTGCTCTTGTTGATTATCTGGAATTACCTGTGGAGTGAGTTTGGGATCTTCAACATATCTTTTCCCTTTTTCTTCTTCAATATTATCATGTTTTGGTACTCCAAGAGACTTAATATTATTAATAAAAGGTTCTAATCCGCTTCTAATGGTAGATTCTAATTCACTTCTTTGAAAAGCCAAAAATGCTTCACCTTCTTTGTCTGCTGATACCTTACCAGAACCACCATCATGTTCAAATTTATTGATACTATCAAATGATCTAAAAGTGGTTTTAATATTTTCTTTCCCATAATCACTTGGAGATAACCCACTATATGACATATGTTGATTATGTGCTGAAGAATTGGCAGTTTTTCTATTCAAATGTTCAAATAATGCATTCAAAATATTATAAATTCTTAATGAAGCCGTTGAATTATTTTTAAGAACATCCAATACTTTTTTCCCAATTTCAATATCTTTCTTTATCATATCAATATTCAAATCATCATCAAATAATACACCTGCATAATTAACCCCAAAATTTGGAGAAGAAGCTGAAGCATGTTTAGCATTATTATAATTAGCAAAATGGAAATAATAAATTAAACAAGCAATCGAAAAGAATATAGTATACATTGAAAACCAATAAGTACCAACCAATAAATTTTGATCAATCATTTTATTAGCTAATTTCACAACCATACGTGCAACTTTGATACAATTACGACCTCTAATAAGAGATCTTGGATCGGAGCTTTTAAAGGTAGGAGATCCTGATCCATTCGAAATAAAATGAATAAATGGACGATACAACATAATTTGACAATTTAAAAATGCCAAATGTAAATAATAATTAGCCATTACAAATTCTTCAGGAATATCAACAGTGTTTGGATCATTTGGATCTGTTGGTTTTAATTCAATGGGTAAATTATCTAACCAATTCTTCAATTCGATTTCTAATTCAGTTACTTTTGAATGAATATGGTCTGGAGTTAAATGAGATCTTTCCAGTTGTGTAGAATTTTCCGAACCCTTTTTCTTAACTTTAATTGGATAAACCATTTTCACTATATGAGATAAAATAAGCATTAATTTAGTATGTTGATTTGCACATGCAGCAGAAGAAAGTCTATTACCTTGTTTTTCATGTAATATACCTTCACGAGTGATATTTTCATCATCTAAATCTTCTGGAAATTCTTGATCAAATTCATCTTCATTAATAGAACGAGGTAAACCCAAAAGACAATTAATATATATATCCATTTTATAAATTGTATAAAATAATCTTTTTCTTGTATCAATTTCAATTGGATCTAAATGACGTTTACTATCTTGAAAAATTGACAAATTTCTATGTAAACCTTCCTTTAATGCACTCCTCATTGCAATCCCAATATAAGAATAACAAGTAGTCAATCTTGCCAGACATTGTAAATACATAATCATCATAACAACGGTTTGAATCGAATGTATATCACCCACATTACTTATATCAATTAATTTTCGAGCTTCTAAAAAATATTTATGACCATCATCTTCTAAAATATCATTTAATTCTGAATTTTGAGAAGAATTTTTTGAAAAAAGTGAACCACATGCAAGAAGTGAATATAAGAAAGGTAAAAATTTTTGTTGACGATCACCATATTGAGATGGATCTTTTGAATATAAAAGATCAACTTCTTCCAAAAGTGAAGGTCTATGATAAAATCTGAAAAGAACACAGGCTTTATACCAAGTTATATAAATCAATTGTAATGCTATTTCTTTAGAAGGTAAAATAAGTCTAATTTCTTTTGCATAAGGAATATCATCACTTGAAATTGATAATCTTTTTTGATAACTAGAATCTTCTTTATCAAGATATAATTCATTAATATCTGAAATCTTAAGATTTTTATCAGATTCAACAATTCTTTGTAATTTATCAAAATTAATATTGATTGGTTTTGTTTCATCCAAACAATTTAATTTCAAATTTGGAAGAAAAATGCTCATTATATTTTGACATTGAATCAAATTATATATGATTGTTGATGAAGCATCCAATGAGTTGGAATCATTTGAGACTTCACCATTCGAATTATCTTTATCATTGTTCCCGAAAGAATTCCCACCAGGGGATTGTGCATGACCTGAAAGTGAAGCTAGTAAACTTGGAGGAATTGCAACCTTATCAGGTGAAATAGAAGATAATGTAGCTGCAGCTGTAGCAGCTGCTTGAAGTAAAGGATCCGATGCTGGCACCGGTATTCCCGTTCTTTTTTTGTTACGAACATTAGGTTGATCATAAGTACATTTATATGAATATACTGTGCAATGAATACAAGGTTGTTTCCCATCACATTTAACTTTCTTTTGACGACAACTATCACAAGCTCTAGTGACCCTTTTACGTTTCAGTTCAGGGGGTTTTAAATCAGTATTAAATATTCCTGTTGGAGAAATAATGACTTTATGCTTTTCCAGTGAATTATTCTTATTAATAGAACTACTTTGGTATATTGGTGAATTGGTAAAATCATTAACTCCGGAACCCGAAGTTGAACCATTTAAATTGGTTGATTTGGTAGCTCCAGGCAGACCCAGCAGTAAAGGCAGATCCATTTGCAGATGAGACCGCCGGATTTGGCTCGGTCTATCATTCTGTGACATAATGTCTTCTATAGTATTTTCTTCAACTTTTTTGACTGACATTTCTTAAGTGTTACAAAAAAAAGCTCCTATTTAATTTTTTTTCTTTTGTATTTTATGTAGCCTTTGGAACTGGCTCATTTTTTATTGGAAACTTGAATCAATTTTTGGGGGAAAATTCCGTTACAAAAAAAGAGTGTAATGAGTTATGAGCGCGTGATTACGAATTGCGGAGTCATGTTGGGAAAAAGTCGGTCTCAAATTAGGAAAGAGAAAAAAGTTAAAGTCCGATACAAAGCTATGGGAAACAAATAACGAGATTAGTGAGAAATCTGCGGAGTTAGCACCGTTTGAAAAAAGATCTACACGCAAAACGGTTGTAACTAGTATGTAATCACTGTGAATTCGTTCTGTGTTTAAAAAAAAATCTATTTAAATTCTCTCTCACAAAAATTATTAGTAATTACAGAAAAAAGGCTCTTAAATTTGGTACCTTTTTTTGGCACCCAGTCTATATCTCTATATATAAATAAGGTCAATAATTAAATCATATCTTTATCGGTTTTTCTAATAAATGACCCATTCTTTCGATCTTTGTACTTAAATACCCTTCGATCTCTTTCAGTTTAATACCCGTATCTCCAGTATTATTCCATGCCAATGGAATCATTGGAACACGCTCTATCACTTTAACTTGTTGATTTTTACCTTCAACAGCAGCAATTTTATCAGGATTATTAGTTAATAATTTAATTTCAACAAGCCCTAAATCAAGAAGTATTGCGGTAGCCAATGAAAAATCACGAGCATCAGCAGGATGTCTTAATAATAAATTAGCTTCGACAGTATCAGCTCCTAAATCTTGTAAATTATATGCTTTAAGTTTTTCTCCTAATCCAATACCTCTTCCTTCTTGACGTAAATAAACAATACATCCATGACCTTCCGTACCCATTATTCTTCCTGCTTCATCGAATTGTTCTCCACAATCACAACGAGCACTCCATGCAGTTTCCCCCGTATAACATTCCGAATGAATACGTACAAGAGCTGAACCATCAAATACATTATGAGTACGTAATAATTCGCCTGTTTCCAAATCAAATTCTAATTTTTCACCCAGTAAAGGATCTTGATCTGCAATGGAACGTCCAGGAGTTAATTTCCCTACATATGCCCCTCTTATCATTCGATCTTGTTGTGACTCACCTCTATTATACTTGAAAAGTGATTTAGATCTAATATCTTCACCAAAAACAATCGCCAAATGTTCTTTATTATCAACATTATTTTCATATAAATGTAAGAATATTTCTGGTCCTTGTGTTGTTGGGATTCTAGCTCGAGCAAGACATTTGACTTTTGGAAGTTCATTTGGAAGTTGATTTCTTACTTTATCTGCATCAGCTGTTGGAGATTCAAGAGATTTTTCATTTTTGATTTCATCATTTGTTTCTTGTGGCCTTAATGGAGGCGATACTAAGGGTATATGTGATATGTCTGTATGTGACATTATAAAACTGACTATTAATTATATTATGAAAATGTGAAATGTAATCGATATATATATGTGGAGCACCGACAACTTTTTTTCTCCTTTTACCAATTTTTCAGGTGATTTTGATTCTTAGTAATTTTGGTGTGACATTTTGTAATAAAATACATTTCTTTTTACATTAAATTTTTTGCAATATCTCTTTGCCCGGCTTAGATCAAGTGTAGTATATAAATGGGTAAACTAATGGAATATAGACGAATAGTTATCCAACTTTACTCACTTTTCATCTCTGATTTTACTATAAATTTTCAATTATTTTACGCAATATTTAGAAATTTATACGATTTTTAATCAAATATTACTAATTTTTCATAGGGTCCAAATATATAATTATAGATTCGCGAATATTTATCTGATTGTTTGAATCCATTCTCTAATTTCTTCTTCACTAGTCGGCTCTAACTTGTCAACGACCAATTGACTCTTCAACAACAATAAACAAGGACCTTTGACACTATAATTGAACAAGATCTCGTTCGACTCTTGACCATAATCAATGAGTACATTGACCATATTGATATCAACTTTCCCCGGATATTTGGTCGAGTCACTAAGTATTTCATGAAGAAACTGAGTATATTTGTTGCATTTTTTATCACAAGTGGTCAAATTAAGTATCGTAGGTTGTTTACTCAACAAGTATGTTTGTAATTCTGAATAAGTACTGACATAATTCTCAAAAATTCGATTGCCCGTAGTAAAGACACTAGGTGGTGGAGGATAAATCAATCTTTGAGTTTTGAACCCAAAGAACAGACGTTTAAAGTTTAACTGTTTGGTTACAATTCGACTGGGAAACATTTTTAAATTTGAATTTTAATAAGATTGCTATTGAATTCTACTTTTTTTCTCAATACAGGTATATACAAGTTGGATTTTGTTAAGTTTTCTATTTTGAATCAGCTCCCCATCTTTTTTTCCATAAATCACAATCAAATTTAGGTTTTCCTAATTTAACATTAACTTCATTATGAGCTTCACAAAGCCATTTACCAAATTCATCTTGAGTGGCTACTTTGGGCTCGTTTTTCTTCATATAAGCTTTGAAGTCGTCTGCACAATACCAGCAGGGGTAGAAATTTCCAAATAACTTGACAAACTGCTTGAGATCGGCTTGTTGTTTTGTTTGTGGTTTTTCGGGGTATCTTGCGGCTATACTATGTAGTAATGTCCAAGTTGAACGTCCCAATTGTTCAACATCGGGTGGGAATTCAAGATCTTTTGTTTTGGAAGCAGCTGTAGCTCCAACAGCGGCTGCTTTAGTCTTCACATTCTCTTTATTACCTGCAACCATCTGGAAATCCAAAAGTGTATTGCAAGAACGACACCTAATTTTTTTGTTTAGTAAGTTTTGTTTCAATCAAAGGTTTATTCATACTTACGGTGTTCCGTCTTTATTATATATGATTTTACGACCAGTAGCTCCAAACTCTGGCTTTTCAGACATCTTTTATAATCAATTATTGTGTGGAAAATACAACAGTGGTGTGATAATTACTAATGATTTTCAGATGCAAAATTTATTACTAGAGAAAAAATATTAATGCGGGACACAACTGGTGATTAAATCTATTGATTTGCCTTCCATTCTTCTCTTTGTTTAATAAGTTCGGAACATAAGGCTCCGATCTCTTGAGTTTTAATAGCACTTTTAGATTTGTAAAACATATCCAAATTATGCTTGAGACCATGTTCTTGTTCATATTCCCATGCTTGTTGAATCATTTCAAACTTATCAATATCTTTAACAAATCTAGCTTCAATTGTTCTAATTTCTTCATAATCTAACCATAATTCAACTAATTCAATACTAAATGCTTCATTATATGGTTTAATAATTTGACTCAAATATTGAACAGTTTCAAATTCTCTTCTTGATTTCTCTGATTTTTCAACACCTCCAAATGGAGTAATATCTCCAACTAATGATTCAGCAATATCATGTACAAGTGCAATCTTAACACATTTATTAATATCAATTTGATTATTTGGAATCGTCATAGCTATGATTGACATACGATACATATGATCACTAATCGTTTCTGGATTTGGAACTCCATGATCAACCCATCCAGTTCTAGATTGTGTTTTTAATAGTCTAACAAGTTGGAAAAACGCAAGTGCATTACTAGTACCAGAAGAAGCTTTCTTCTCTAATAACTCTTTAAGGTGCTTTGGCACTGCTTCTTGTGGGGTCCACATATTGTCTATGTAATGTTTATTGTGATGAGATGTAAACAAACATTGTTTATATTGATTTGAAATAACTTACATAAGCAAATGCAAAATCTTGAAAAATTTTTCAAGTAAAACTCCTACATTAGCTAACTTAACAAACTATTACAGTCATCTTAATATTATAGTAAATTACAACGTAGATATTTATTTATGAATGAGTAAATATAAAAATCATATTTAAGCAATCAATTCAACAACACCACCGGCAGCCTTGATCTTTTCTTCAGCTAACTTGGAGACGAATCTGGCCTTGACAATGACAGGAACATTTGGCAATTGACCCTTACCTAAAACCTTACCGTAACCGTGAGCCAAGGTGTCAATGACTGGGGCAGCGGAAGCAGAAGCAGACTTCAAGTATTCATCCTTCTTTTCGGCATCAACCAAAGACCACAATTTGTCCAAGTTGATTTCTGGTCTCCAGAAGTGGTTACCTTGCTTGTGGAAGTATCTCATACCAACCTTACCGAAGTAACCTGGATGGTATTTATCCAAGTTGGTTCTGTGGTGGTGTTGACCACCAGCCTTACCACGACCACCGGGATGCTTTCTGTGCTTACCGACTCTACCCTTACCGGCGGAAACGTTACCTCTGTGCTTTCTGGTCTTAGTTAATCTGGTTGGCATTGTTAATGTTGGTTAGATTATTCCGTACAAGAAATCTATAGGAAAACTTATTTAATTAAAATTTTTTTTTGTTCCAAAAGAAAATTGGCAAGGTGAGCGAAAATTGTCACTCAACTGTGAAGAGGTTCAAATTGAATTTTGTGTTATATTTAGTAGTTAAAGTGCAAAAAATTTAAATAAAGTCACGTGAGCCATCGAGTGTGCATATAAGACATTTTCAACGCGAATAATTTGACGCAAGGGCTGAGCCCTATAGGATGTCACGTGGTGTTAAATTACTGCAAAAAATTAACATGTATTATTTTAATATATTTAATTCCAAACTTCTTGATAACTATTCTTACCCTTTGTTTCAGGAATATAACGTTTAATAAACCAGTAACTAAACGCACACATAAAGGTGAAAATGAAATAAGTCCCCCCACCTAACCATGAGCCCTTTAAAATAGGAAACAAAAACCCAACAGCAAAGGTCGATAACCAATTCATTGTTGTACCCCAACTTTGAGCACTTGCCTTTGCTTGTGGTTGTGTAACTTCTCCAACAAGTAAGAATGGAATTGGACCCATTCCAATGGCAAAAAAAGTGATATATGTGAAAGTACCAATTATACACAAGATCGAATTCGTATTAATAATACCGATACCCATTATAAATGTTGCAAATCCCATGAATGTCACCGATGTTAGTAACAATAGTTTTCTACCTAATTTATCAACCAAAGTAGCTGCAAAATAAGTTACAACAACATTAACCAAAGAAATGATCACATTGATCATAATTGCAGAATTGGGGAAAGTTGAAACCAAGATTGATACACCGTAAAAAATAATTGAATTAATCCCATCGAATTGTTGTAAGACTAATATCGCAGTTCCGACAAGCCTAGAATTAAAATACTCTGGAGAAGTTAAGTAAGTAACTAAAGAAACAGCTTTTGGTTGCAGTTGATTTTGAGATTCAAGTAATTCTGCATCATCGCCACCATTTCTTTTCCAACTATTGACTTCATCCATGGCATCATTATAATCACCTCCACGCAATTTATAGAGCAGAGTAAATGCCTTTGTTGAATGGCCATTGTTGACCAACCAAACCGGAGATTCATCAACGTATAAGAGCAACAAAACAAAGTTGACTAGAGCAATACAACCGGCAGTCATCAAAAGCCATCTCCATTGATTATCATTACACCAAATCAATGCTAAAAGTTGGATGATTAAGATTCCAACATTGATAGAGACTTGATTCATTGAACCCATAAACCCCTTAAATTCATTCGGAGTCAATTCATTAATAAGCAACGAAGTGATAACAATTGCCGAACCAGCACCAATTCCACTAACAAATCTTCCAATCAAGAGTTGAAAGTACAGGTTACTTGTTGCATTTAAAAATGAACCAATTGCAAACAACACGTTATGACCGAGAGCAGTTAATTTACGTCCATATTTGTTAGCAACACGTCCCACATAAAGTGAGCCAAGGAGACCACCAATGCTAAAGATCGATGTGGCCAACCCAACTTGCTTTACATCCATAGAAATACATCTTTCGAATCCATGTTGGGCAAATGTTGAATCTTTATAGGGGATTGTTGGGTGAGGGATAGATGATCGACATGATATAATTGCTTCGGGAGAATTCAATTCAGCCATATGATACCCGAATTGAAGAGATCCGAGACATATAATCGCAACTGTAGCAATCAAATGTGGTGTTAATTTTGAGGTTGACATTAAAGATAAGGAGTTTGTAATATTAATTTCTTTATACAAATAAATAAATAAGATCGTCGTTTTTATGTGCACACCAAAATACGGGGTAATAAAGATCCGATAACATCTTTATAAAATTGGGAGGAAATTCCCAATAATCATCATTGGGATTCCAAAAACATCTCTTTTTAAAGTCCACATACATCCTGTTCTGATTTTTACATCTTTATTGGGTGTAAGTAAAGTACATTCAGTCATTGTGGCACCTAAGAAATCTCCAAAAGCAATTCGTGAAAAAAGATGAAAGTATTCAACCACTGATTTATCATCTAGTAATTCAACAATAAACTTTTTTTTGGAACTTCCCATTAAATCTGATTTAGACCAGCCGGTAAGAACGCAAAACTCATTGCCAACATAAGCAATTTCTCCGGTACGTCGCCATACAATTGTAGGTGTACCACTAACATGGATGAAATTATCGTATGTAAGTAAAGTTCTCTGAAAACATTGTTCCATGAAAATAAGATCGCCTTCTTTGAGTGAATTTGTACAAGCAATGAATGAAGGACGATATGAAGCCATTGATTCTGCCATTTCAACGAGCATTGGTTTGGGGAATCTGTTCCTTAAGTATGCGATCAAAGAATGGTACCCCGGTGTATATGAGAATGGTTTTGTTACTTTAGCATAAATTTCTTCTGGTTCTTTATAAAAAGTATCACTTTCCCCATCAAGCAATTTTGAATAATGATGATTATCATCTGGAATTATTCCAAGCGTGAACAGAAGACTCAGTTTCAGGTTGCGTTCATGATAAACGGCAGGGTCATTTTGTTTCATTTGTTCGATTGCGGTTATCACATCGGGGAACACCAGCACGTAATCCAGCTCCGTGGGACCCAAAAAGTATTGATTTATTGTCTCGTCACATTTGGGATAACGAGAAGAATCATATATCCCATTGGTGGAAGTCTTATTTAGATTGACCTGGTCATTAGGTGATGAAGTATGTGACAGACCTGTGGTGTATGGATGTGTGTTTATTTGTGATGGTAAGGGAACCACTGACTGTTGCTGAACATTATATGCCTGAGGTGACACCGCTGGGGATAAACTGATCGAAGTTGGTGTTCCTTCATTCGAAGTCATATGATTGAAATGAACAGAATTATCTTGTAATATACCTGATAGCATCGAATATTCCAAATCTGCAGCCAGTGAAAGAAAATTGGTTCTTTTATTATTTGATCGTGGGAGAGGAAGAATATGATTATTTGCATGGTTTTGATGAACTGCTGTTTGATGAAGAGGAATGTTATGATTCGAATACATTTGTTGATAAGAATGTGATGATGGTTCATTTGTCAGTGAGGATAATACGATTGGATGCAGATATTCTTGTTTTATAGGAAAATCGGGAGTAGATGTCGAAGATGTGAGTAAAGTTGGTTGATATAGATGTCCTTTAGAATTAATTTGATAATTTTGACCATTATTTGCAAGTTGTTCATCAATAGTTGGAGATTGTACCCCACTAGCTTCCGATTGATTAACAAGAGCCACTTGGGGCACATCAGCAAGGTATTTCTTTTTCTTTCTTGGGGCATCTTGACATGTATCGCCTAGTCCTCGATGTATACACTTCTTACATGGTCTTCCTGTATCACAGGTCATGTGTGCTTTGTGACAATGATTACATGCTCGATTTGTTTTCCTTCGTTTCTAAATCGATTTGTTAGTAAGATGAATAGATGCAACTTAACTGACGGTTACATACTGGCTTTTGAGTTGACTCATTCGTTTGTTGAATCTTTTCTGGTGGTATCTCACTCATTATTGGTATTGGTGAGTATTGTTTATGACTCTTTAGATCAATAGTGCTCCGAGACCGAAAATGAAGGGCTTTTTTTAAGTGAAGGTGCGCTACCACGTACTTTCAACTGATATAAATGGAGGATAAAGGAAAAGTAAGAAACGAGATTATATGAAGTTCAAGAAACAAAATTACATAAAGTATATAGGAAAAGTAAGAAGCAAGATTAATAGGTGAAGAGAAGAAAGATTATAACCAGTAAGGCAAGATAGATCTTATCTTGGTCTGTAAATCAAGGCATTATGTAATTTTTTCAATTTTTGATTAATTTGGTAAATTATTTCAACAAGTTGGTTAAATCAGCAACGTAAATTATTTTAAAGATTCACATTCAAACGATTACGCTCGAATCTTCTTCCAATCCGGTTACTCATCATCGTTTATATTCAAACCTTTTATGAAACTGCTTGTAGATTCCACAAGGAACGTCAACAGTTAAGTATTGCACTTTGGATGTTTTAGAGTGAACCACAAAAATGTAGTGTAGAAAAATTTTAAATATTAAAGACTACAAGTAATACACAAACAATCCTCGGAAAATGTCAGACTTTATCACCAAGTTCAAGCAAGTGTCTTTAGAAGATGCTTCCAAAGTGCCTGAATCTGAATTCGCAGAATTAAACGACGAACAAAAGGCCTTGAGTGCACAATTTCAAACCTTATCAGGTAGATTTGAATCCGAACCAGAAAGTTTGAATTATTTGAATGATGCTTTAAGAAACTCTACTTTTGTTGTTGGCTCTGTTCCATCCAAGACTGATTTGGTTGTTTTCTCCAAGGTTTTCCCATTGGCTACCAAATTACAAGCCAATGTTGCCAGTAATAGACACATTTTGAGATGGATTGATTTAGTTCAAAATACATTGGTTAATGTTGAACAAAAAGTTGTTGTTGATCTCGATGCTCAAGTTCCAAGAGAAATTAAGGAAAAGAAGAAGCCAGCTGCTGAAAAGAAGGAAGAAAAGAAACCTGAAGCCAAGAAAGAAGCAGTTGTTAATGATGAACAAAAGGGAGAAAGAAAAGAATTGACCGAAGAAGAAAAGAAGGCAAAGGCCGATGCTCAAAAGGCCAAGAAGGCTGCTAAAGCCAAGGCCAAGGCTGAATTGAATGCAAAGCAAGCAACCACTTCTGCTCCAGTCACCCCAGCTTTAATTGACTTTAGAGTTGGTTTCATTCAAAAGGCTATCAAGCATCCAAATGCAGACTCTTTGTATGTTTCCACCATTGATGTTGGTGAAGAAGAACCAAGAACCGTTTGTTCTGGTTTGGTCAAGTATGTTCCAATCGAAGAAATGCAAGAAAGATATGTGATTACAATTGCCAACTTTAAGCCAGTTGCCATGAGAGGTATTAAATCTGTTGCCATGGTTTTGTGTGCTTCCAATGGTGATACCGTTGAATTCGTCAACCCACCTCCAGGTTCAAAGCCAGGTGACAAGATTTTCTTTGAAGGTTTTGATGGTGTTCCAGAAAAGCAATTGAATCCTAAAAAGAAAGTTTGGGAAACTTTCCAACCAAATTTCTCCACCAATGAAAACTTTGAAGTTACTTATACTGAAGAAGGAAAGGCTCCTGTTAGATTGGTCAATGCCAAGGGTGAAGTCTGTAAGAACTCTACCATTGTTAAGGCAGATGTCAAGTAAATATAGAAATTTTATAAACCAATTTAAGCATGTAAAAGTAAATGTAAATGGATTTAAGTGCAAGTAAAAAAGTGCATTATTTTCATGACACATTTTCATGTAAAAAAATACATTATTTCAAATTTATTTAGAAAAACACATAATTTTTTTCATTACTCAACATGTTGGTTAAGAATCAAGTTAAATTAAAAGATAAGAACGTGGCCGTGACGTTTGTGCCGCAAGATTCGGAAGATTTATGGTACTTGTATAATCTTCTTGGTAAAGGTGACATCATACAAGTTTTAACAACAAGAAATGTCAAAAAAGGAAGTCAAACACAAGAAAAAGGTAAAAGTAAACTGGAAAAAATCACTATCAAACTTAAATTAGTATTAGAAGATATCGATTATATTGCATCTGATAATGGAATGAGATTAAGTGGGAAATCAGTTTCATCCAATGAATATGTTCCATTAAATAGTTATCATACAGCAGAAGTTGAAATGAATAAAGAATTAACTATTTTAAAAGAAAATTGGGATTCATATGATATGACAATTTTACAAGATTTATGTTCAGTTGAAAAAAAAGCTGATATTGGAGCTATAGTATTAGAAGAAGGTGTTGCACATTTATGTTTTGTAACTGAAACAATGACAGTTATGGAATCAAAAATTGAGAAATCAATTCCAAGAAAGAATAGAATTAATGGAACAAAAGATATGGAAAAAGCAATGCAATCTTTTTTTAAGATGGTTACTGATACAATGATAAGACATTTTGATTTAGATAAATTAAAAGTTGTTTTATTAGCATCTCCTGGATTTGTAGCAAAATCACTTTATGATTATATTATTGATGAATGTACCAAGAATGTTTCACAAGGAATTTCCAATACTACTATTTATCAAACAATATTAAAAAACAAATCTAAATTCATTATTGCTCATGCATCAACTGGATATTTACAAGGTTTACAAGATGTTTTAAATGATCCAACAACCAAAAAAAAATTGAGTGATACTAAATTTTCACAAGAACTGGAAATACTTGATCAATTCCATCAAGCTTTAAATGATGATGATGATAGAGCATGGTATGGAGAAGAAGAAGTTACCAAGGCTTTGAACATGGATGCAGTCAGATATTTGATGATCACAGACGAATTGTTTAGAAGTGATGATGTTGATACTCGACGTAAATTCATTGGATTAACTGAATTAGCAAAACAAAATGGTTCTCAAGTATTTATTTTTTCAAGCTTACATGAAACAGGAGTTCAATTAAATCAATTAACGGGTATAGCCGCATTATTAAAATATCCAGTTCCAGATTTAGATGATGATATATAATTAAGTAAGGCAGGTTGAGTGATCAGGTTGAATAATCTTAAGAATTCATCTTGGTGATTCTAAGTTAAGAACTCAGGTTGAGTGATCTTGGGATTCTTTATACCTAATCTATCCAAATACCAAACATATCCACCTCTTGTAAATATCAACATATCTTGTGCAAATCCTAAACTAAGACCTAAAGTTATACCTTTTTTGATATATCCCAACATTTGAATCTTACTTAAATTATTTATAGTACCATATAATGCTGAAAAAGTAGTTGAAGCTATAATTGTATTTAAAAAATCTTTTTCACCACGAACTTCATCCATTAAATGTTCTAAAGTAAAAAACAGACCAACAATTATCGAATATTTCCCACCTTGTTTTAACCCATTTTTACATCCATTAACAATCATTACATAATTTTTTTTTTTATGATAAAAATACCATCCACCAACCGTTGTAGGAAGTCGATGACTATTTTCGGTCAAATATCGCAATGATGAAGTTTTGATCCCATCGTAAAATCCAGCGAGTCCTCCTAGAGTGGCACTCGTCACACTGAGTGCCTGTATTCTTTCATAAGGATATAAATGAAATCTTTCATTTATCTTTGGATCGGACATGTTGAAGATCAAAATTATTTCGCATACTTGACAAAAAAAATTGACTTTTGTCATTTTCAAGTTTCGCGACAGTTTTGCATAGTTTCGCGACAGTTATTTACACTACAATGTTTAACAATTATATCTATTGATCCAAAATACTCTTGACAAATTCAACATAATCAACATTACCATCAGATGTAACATTAACACCTTTCAATAATTCATCAACTTCTGAATCAGACAATTTTTCACCAATTGATGTCAAAATATATCTCAACTCTCCAACACCAATATAACCGGTTTGTTCTTTATCAAAAACTTGGAAACCCTTGATATAATCTTCTGGTAATCCTAAAGGCTTAAATCCATCAGGTCTGTTAATGATCTTAGAATAAGTATCAAAATCGAATTCATTTGATTTAATTGAAGATTGTAAATCCGAGATTTCAGCTAAAGTTGGATTTTGACCAACTGCTCTTAATAAATCACCCAAATGTTCGACTGGGATTTTACCGGTACCTTTTTTATCGAAAAGGGCAAATGCGTCCTTATATGTTTTGGTGTTTTGGGACTATGTAATTGTTAGTATAAGCATTTGATATTTGATAGAGTTAACATACCATTGTAGTGGGGGTATCTAGTGTGTATTATCGTTTTTTTTGTTTATTTATTGTTTTCGTGTTTTGATCTGTTGATTCGGTGTCACGTGGAGGAATGTCACGTGGTGTATATTCCAGCAAATAGGTTTATGAATTGTCAGGATGCTTTAGATGATACATTGACAATGAAAATTGTGTTATTATATACGTGAAGCATACACAGTTGCATACCAACACAATCAGTCCCGGTGGGTCGACTTCTGGTATAGAGATGGCCCATACAATGTGAGGAAACCATTCAAGAAACCAATATGCAGTACACCTACATATAACCACCCAATATTTATTAAATTTCAAACCGATTTGAAAACACCTTGAATACCAATACACAATGAGTCTAAGACAAGATGGGGAAAGTCATAAGAAAAAAAGGGTGCCGTTTAGACCAGGGTATCTTAGAAAAGTACAAGTACAAAACTTCACTACATATTCATTTGCCGAGTTCAATCTTTCTCCCTCACTTAATATGATAATTGGACCCAATGGGACCGGAAAAAGTACACTAGTTTCAGCCATTTGTTTAGGACTTGGAGGTAAACTTGAATTGATCAAAAGAAAGACTTTAAAGTCTATGATTAAATCGGGTCAAACAAATTCAATAATCGAGATTACTTTAGAAAATTTCGAAGGAAAGCCACCACTCATTATCAAAAGATCATTTACAGAAAAAGAATCAACTTGGTTATTAAATGGAAATTCAGTCAATGAAAAGCAAATTCGAAAAATCGTTAAATCTTTTAATATTCAATTAGATAATTTATGTCATTTTTTACCACAAGAACGAGTATCTGAATTTGCACAATTATCACCTGAAAAATTATTATTAGAAATGGAACGTACACTTGGGGATGGTCAATTACTTTTAGATCACGAGAATTTGATTTCTTTTGATAATGAATCTTTTAAACTTTCCAATAGAATAACTGAAGTTGAAACACGACTTGCCAAAATCATTGAAGAAAAAGAACAATTGGAAGTTGAAGCTGAAAAATTTAAAGAGTATAAAAAAGTCATTGAAGATTTAAAAAATCATCAAATGTTAATACCGTATGCTAAATTATCTGATATGAAAGAGCAACAATTGTCACTTAAACAAAAAAGAGATGAATTAAAGAAGAGATTGAATGAGTTTCAAAAATCTCTTTCACCATTGTTGAACCAAGTTGAGAGTATTAAAGAATTAGAATTGGTGATTTTACAAGATCAAAAGTCGATTGAAAGTGATCAAGGTAGGGTTAAGAGTAAACTCGATAAATATCAAGAACAATATAAATCAAGTGTTGATAAGATCAATGGACTTAAAGCTTCAATAGAGAGATTACAAGCAAGTTCACAAAACAAAAATGAAGAATTAAAGAAATTACGAGATCAAATCGAAACTTTGAAAAGGCAAAGAGATTCGATACCAACACCTCAAGAATTCGAAATTCGGGAATTAAAGAAAAATGCAGATGAAATAAGACAAGAAAAAGATTTGATAGGATACAAGGTTGAAGAACTAGAAACAAGAACAAACCGTCCACGTGGGATCATCAGAAGAAGACAAGAAGACATCAAAGTATTACAAGATAAATTGAACAATACCGATCGATTAGAATTGATGGCACCAACCACTCGATATAAAAGTGAATCAATGTTCAATGCATATAAAGCACATCAATTATTAAGAAAAAATCCCAAACTAACAAACCATTATTTTGAAGCTCCAATTGTTTGTTGTGAAACTCCTGACAAATCATTTGCACATTATTTAGAGAAAATTATTGATAATAATACACTTTTTTCAATCACTGTTACTTCAAGAGAAGACTATTTGAAAGTATCTGAATTTGGGAATCGTCAATTTAATTTCCCAATTAGACAAGTTGATATGGGTAGAAAACGTACACCTACCATATCTCAAGAATCATTGATTGAAATGGGCTTTGATGGATATTTATCGGATTATATCACAGGTCCAAAAGAAGTTATAACCATGTTAAATGACATTTCAAAAATTAATAATATACCAGTTTCCAAAAAAAATTTCACACCTTTTCAAATTGAAAAATTAACTACACCTGATAATTTCAATCAAATTAAATTTAAAAGATTCATTGCAGGTGATACATTGTTTAATGTTAGTAGATCGAATTATGGACAAAAGAGATTTTTATATACGACCGAAAGAATTAATCCGAATTCTCATTATTTCGCAGCCAATGGGTTAACACAAGAACGAAAGTTAGAAATCAAGCAAATGATCAATTCACATCAACAAGAAGAAAATGAATCAAGAAGTTTGATCAAACAAATCCAAGTTGAATTAGAAGTGGAAATTAATAGTAAGAAATTGATTGAAAATCGTCTTAAAGATGTTGAAAATCAACTTAAAGAATTTTCTGATAAGAAAATTCAAAAGGCAAGACTTGAAGGTAAGATTAGTGTAAATCAAACAAACATTAAACAATTGGAGAATGAAAGTAAGAAAGATTATACAGAAAAAATCAGTGAACAAAAGACTGAAATTTCTACAATTTATTCAAAGAATTCGAAAATTATGAATGAAATTTCAAAATTGATTTCAAAATTAACTGAAAATGAAATCGAGTTGAATTTATTAAATTTAGATTTATGTCAAAGTAAAAATCAACAAAAAACCTTGGAAAAGTTGATTTTAGATTTCAATCAAGAGCTTGACATATTGAACAAAGAATACGAAGGTGCAAGGGCAGAGTATAACAAGATCAAAGAAAGTGAGACTGCAAAGGAATTAAGAAAACAAAATGCACTGTATACAAATGATGAGAAGCAAATCTTGAGTGAATTGGCCAAAGGATATATGGATGAACAAAACTTTACTGAGGTTAAAATACGTGAAAAAATCAAGCAACTTGAAGATGAAAAAACTTTAAAATCAACTGCAGATCTGAGTTCATTAATAAGTTTACAAAGAAAGCTTGAAGAAATGAAAGGGTATCAAGTTGAATTACCAACACTTAAATCATCAAAAACAAAATTAGATCAAAGAATTAAGAAAATTCAAACAAATTGGGAAGATCAATTAACAAAATCTGTTAATGAAATTTCCATACAATTTAATAAAAAATTTACTAAAGTTGCAAGTGATGGTAGAATTGAATTATTCAAAGCTGAGAGATTTCAAGATTGGAAATTACAAATCTTGGTTAAATTTAGACAAGAATCCGAATTAAAAGTATTGGACCATCAATCTCAATCTGGAGGTGAAAGAGCAGTTTCAACCATTTTTTTTATTATGTCACTTCAAGGTTTAACAGATGCTCCATTTAGAGTTGTTGATGAAATTAATCAAGGTATGGACCCCAAAAATGAAAAAATGGCTCATCGTTATTTAGTTCATACTGCTTGTCAAAATAATACTTCACAATATTTCTTGGTGACTCCAAAGTTATTGACTGGACTTTATTATCATCCTGATATGGTGGTACATTGTATTTATACGGGTGCATTGATTGATCCTGTCGATAAAGGTAAGCCTGACTTTTTGGATTTTGTTAGAAAGGGTATATCTATATGATCTATATGACGAATCTGTATACGAATCGATATGATTTTGACGAATATGACGAATCTGTAGACTAATGTATGACTAATGTATATGACAACAATTCTGTAGACTAATGTATATGACTCAAAATATCTATTCTCTTGTGTTAAGAGACACTCTCGCAGCATCAATTCTTCTTTGAGACTCTTCTTTACCCATAACCTCAACAAGTAATGGTATCGTTAAACCAGGAACACCTCCAGCCAATGCAAACCTTAGACTTTCAAAAACCTCTCTTTTACTAACTTGAGGGTTTTCAGTGATAATCTTTTCAACCAATAAATCAAATTTATCAAATGATTGCTTGTCTACCGAATTCAAAATCACTAATCCATTTGAAGGAATTGGGATTTTTGAATAATCAACTTGATCAAAAATATAAGAATGAACATTTTCAATATCAAGAATCGATGTCAAACTAGGTCCAAGTAACTTGACCAATTTAATCAAATAATCTTGATCGTATTTTTGATGATCAAGCCATGATTTTTGTTTAATGAAATTTATAAATCTGGGGTAATAATCTGTAATCAAGTCTTCAAATCTTTTTGGGTCTTTAATTGCTTCATTTAAATGGAACTTGTTGAAATGATATAATTTGGAATCATTAACTTTTGCATTGCCCTTTGTCAACTGATTTAATGAAAAAAGTTCAATCAATTGTGATTTAGTTAAAGTTTCATTAGTACTTTTACCAGGTACATCTCTTTTAGGTGACCAACCAAATAAAGCTACGAAATTAACAAGAGATTCAGGTAAAATACCTTTATCTTTTAGACTCAAAATATTTAAATCACCCAGTCTTTTTGATAATTTTTTATCTTTTAATGATGTTAGCAAAGGAATATGAATAAATGACGGTGGTTTCCATCCAAATGCATCGTATAAAGCCAAATGCTTTGGAGTAGATGGTAACCATTCTTCACCTCTGATGACATGTGTGATCTTCATCAAATGATCATCAACAACATTTGCAAAATGGTATGTGGGTAATCCGTCCGATTTCATAAGTATGAAATCATCATATCTTCTATCTTCATGATTATATTGTGGTTGTAGATTAAGATTCCCATGAAGTAAATCTTTGAATGGAGGATAAATATCTGGAGATTTAAATCGAATTACACCGTTATCATTCTTCTGATTTTGAAATAAACATCTTCTATCATAGGTCACTGTTGTTGGAGGTTTAAGTTTGATTGCAGAATCTCTTAAATCATTCAATCTTTCTTTTGAACATGTACAATAATAAGCCTTTCCATTATCTAACAAGACTTGTATATATTTCTTATAAATTTGAGTTCTTTCTGATTGTTTATAAGGACCATATTCACCTCCATTTTGTGGGCCTTCGTCTATTTCAATCCCACACCATTTTAAAGTATTATAGATGTTTTGTTCTGCATCTAAAACCAATCTTGTTTGATCTGTATCTTCAAGTCGTAATATGAATTTACCTTGAGTATTTTTGGCAAGTAAATAATTATAAAGAGCCGTTCTTAAAGATCCTAAATGAAGATACCCTGTTGGAGAAGGAGCAAATCTAGTTCTTACGGGAGTGATTGGATGAATCAAGCTTGTCTCTTTCTTCTTTAGTTTTGATTTTAGACTGAAAAGTCTTTTATTTAGTATTCTATTGATCATTATATCATTGTAATTACTTTGATATTTTCGGCTCCACAAAAGGAAAATAAAGTTAAGATTTTTTCAGTTGGCCCAAAAAAAAATCTCATCACTTCTTTTTTTTCAACGGTACAAACAAGACATAATGGAGGGTGGACCATATCAAACCAGAACGGGTGTATCCACACAAGTAGGATCCAATATTGAGAATGGAGTATCACTGAATTATGAATCAACTGATCCACAAAGATTACATTTGTATAAAAATATTAAAACCAAATTTTATTTACATAAATCATTTGATTTTCTGTCAGATTTAGAATTTTTACCTGCAATTCCACTGGATCATACAACTTCATCACCAAACACATCACCAAATTTTCAATATAGAACGACTGATTTTTATCCAAATGGTCTTATTCAACATAATGGAATGTATGTAAATGTTGGATCAACCACTCCAAGAAGTAAGATGGCATATTCTGCACAATCTTCACCAAGAAGAACTCCTCCAAATACAAACAATATTCCAATTAGAAGAAGAGTTGTTAGTAACAATGCAACAAATCAACTTCATCTTCAACAAGCATCAAACTCAGCATCCCAGATGTCATCTGGCCAGTATAACCCCACTAATGTTAATTACGATCAATCCTACTTAATGCAAAATAGAGTCACTCAGTATGCCAATAGAAACTGGTGATACATACAAGTATTCAAATTCATTTAAATTCATTTACATTCATTCACAAGTTATTCACAAATTCATTCACATGTTCAAGTATTCACAAATTTATTCACATTTATTCACAGTTAATTTTTTATTTCATTTATTTCTATTCAAGACTCTTCGCTCTCTTTAATTTATTTTATGGTTCTGGAGTTACTGTTTGTAGATGCAATTTTCTGTCAAATTACCGCGAATTTTGGTGGCAAAGAAAAAAAAAATTAGGGGATGGCGGTCACCAAAATATAAATAGGTTGACTTCCCCTTAAAATTTATTACAAAATTAAAAGTAAAAATGACAAATTCAAATGATTCAAATAAAGATTTATCAACTTCATCTTTAGATGTTGATGATGATTTCGATAAGTTATATACCGGATTAAACAGATTAACTTCTTCACTTGGAGAGATTGGTAACTCACTTTATATCATTTCAACGAAGCAAGTCAATGATTATGTTGATAAATGTGACCAACAATTCAAAGCTGCAGTTTCATCTGCAGCTTCAACTGCAAAAAGTTTTCAACTTGAAAATGATGAAGATTTTAAATATCCTTCAATTTATCAACTGCATAATAAATCTTTTGACGATGGAAGTTTTGAAGACATATTTTTTGATCGATTTCGGAATAGAAGAAATGGTAAAACTCCATATGGTTATAATTCACGTCGTGGACCAAGTACAAGGAATTATCATGATTGTCTTGAAAAAGATGGTGAATCTATTTATGATGTTAGAGGGCATTGGAGATGTCTTTTCCCACAAAGTCAAGTACCCATCAAATATTTGAATATTAAAGAAAAATATCATAAAGGAGAAATCTTAACCAAAGAAGATTTTGAACGTGCAACGGTTGAAGGTGATAATAAGGTTGGTAAAGATGGAGTTTATGATTTCGGTCAAAAAGGGATTTATTTTAGAAGATTTGATGATCTTATGAATTGGAAAAGTAAGATGTATGAAAATATGAAAGCTCAAAGGAATTGGCCAGTTTTTGAAGATTCAAAGTCCGCATATTGCGAACGAAGACCAGTTCATAAGATTGAGTCAGTTAAGGAGTCATCAGTTAACGAATCATCGGTAAATCCCGAACCATCAGTTAACTCCGAAATTAAGTCACCCTCAAAACAGGTCATTTCAACATGTATTGATTCATCAATGATTTCAAATCCACAGACAAATCAAATTGAATGGAAAGAAGTAAGAACCGAATATTTTGATGATGGTAGTTCAATCACAAAAACAATCAATAAATCTAAACCTAATGATAGTCGTGAATGGGTCAATGTAACAGAAAACATGGACACTTTGGACACTTCATTGATTCAAGAAAATAGACCAAGTTTACGTGATTGGTTATGGAAATCTTAGTTATATATAGTTATTAATGTGAATTCTTGTATGCAGTACCAAATAACTCTTTAAAAATCTCCCAAAAAATGCTAAAGTTTAAATAAAAGTATCAACAAGATGCAAGTTAACCCATTAAATCAAATCATTTTCCTTGCAGCAGTATTAGCATCTGGATTTTTATTAATACTTTTATCATGTGCATTATATAATAATTATTTACCATTATGGGTTATATTAATATTTTTAATTGCTCCATTACCAAATATTATAGGATCTTCAATTGATAAGGCAAGAGATGATTTTCTTACATTTAATAACAATGATGGAAATTCACCTTCTGGATTTCTTGAAACTTGTAAATTTATTACAGGATTTTTAATTATAAGTGGGATTTCATTACCTTTAATATTTTATCATAATAAATTGATTGAATTGGGATCGTTAATTATGAGTGTACTGGGAGGGTTGATTGTTTATGGAGATATCATTTTATTTATATGGTTTTTTAGTGAAGGAGAAGAAGAGAATGATGATTTTAATTTCTAAACACGAGCACAACGAGTACAACGAACGTAGCGAGTTGTGTGAGAGAACTGTGAGAATAGAACTGTACATACTTTGTACGTACAGTACATACACATCCATATATATCAATTTAATACAACCAACAATACCACTAGAATGATTGTAAGAACAACTATCGTCACCAAGGACCCATTCTCCTTAACCCGTCTTCGGAACTCAACGAGTCTATTTGAAGCTGTATTCAACCGATAACTCGAGCTATCAACACCTTGTTCCAAATCATCGAGCAAAATCAAATGCTCATCCAACTCATCGTTTATCCCTAGACCCATTTGATGTTGTCTTGTAATCGATTGGTGTAGAAGATCCAAATCATCATCTTGTTCCAAAAGCTGTTGTTGATGTTGTGCAAACATATCATGATTACTAGTCTCTTCATCAGTATATGGTTTAAAAGATTTTGTCCCCATCAATTCTGTCCTTAAATCTTGCTCTTGAAATTGTTCATCTTTAAATCGAACCGATTTCTTCTCTTTTGGTGTAAATTTATATTCATTTAAATCTATAAATAATTCTTTTTCATTTGATAAATCTTCAAGTGTTGAATGATATTTTACTATTAATGATTCAAATTCTGTCTTTAAATCATTTTGATTTATTTCAATCAAATCTTGTTGACAATAATTGATTAATTTAAACAATTTTTGAATTAAATTGATCAAATCATAATTATCATTATTTGAAGGTGTCAAATTTAAAACTCTAATTAATTTATCTCTTTCTTCAAAAATCGATTCTAATTCATTTATATAAACGTTTATTCGACTTATTGAAGATTTTATATCATTTATTGATGTAACCATAATTGTTATCTCCTTATCTAAAATCTAATTTTAGAGTCGCAAATTTAAATTTGATTGATTCAATTCACGTGAAATAAAATTTAAATTTTATTTCAACACCAGTCATGTTTACTAAACTTAAGAGTTTTTCAGAAGACGTGGCCAAAAGTTTCAATGAATTGAATGAACATGGGCCACGACGTGTGAATCCAATTAAAGAATTGAAGGATGAGTCAAAGATTTTGAGTATGAAGACTCCAGAACCAAGTGATTTGACACAACCGGAGGATGAGGAGGTGATTCTGGATTCGGAATCGTCAAGTGGTAAGAGACGCGAGGGATCACCTGATAATGAGAGATCCATTGAGACTAAGAGACCTACTGAGAGACCTACCGAGAAACCTGCTACCGAGGGGCCTGCTACTGAGGAACCTGCTACTGAGAGATCAACCGCTATTGAGAGATCAACCGCTACTGATAGACCGACTGATAGACCAACCGGCAGACCTATCGACAGACCTACCGGCAGATCTGATACACCTGACAGATCCCAATCCACCGATGATTTACCTCCAATAATCAAAGCAAAAATGAAGAAATTTGCAAAATATGAAGAAAAATATCCAATCTTACTAGAGGCTTATAAAACTGAAAAACGTAAATCAGAATTGATAATTATGTTTGAAAAAATCTTACAAGAAAACACTCCAATTTCTAGTATATCTGATGCTGGTTTATTAGTAGAATATCTTAATGGGTTAAATGAAAAAACAACAATGCTTAATACTGAGTTAAGAAAATATGCTAAAGATGTTTCAACATTGACCAAATCAAATGATGAAGCAAATGGTAAAGTGAAAGATTTGAATCAAAAATTAAGCGAATTTGAATTGAAATATCAAGCACTTGATAAGAAATTTAAGGAAGCAACAAGCAAAGAATCAGATGAATTGATAGCACTCAAAGAAAAAATGCAAGCCAGTGAATCCGAACTGACGGAGTTGAAAAGCAAATTGAATGAAGAAACAGAAATGGTGAATAAATTGAGAGCAGAAATAACTAGTTTTAATGAAACTACAGTTGATTTACAAAAAAAATTGGATTTTGAAGTTGAAAAATCATCTAAATTACAAGTTGAGTTGGATTTGAAGGTAGTCAATGAAGGTGAATTGGAGTCAAAGGCAAGTGAACAAGAAGACAACAAATCCACCATAGAATCACTTCAAAAAGAAATATCATCTCATAAAGAAAATATTGAATCATATAAAAGTGAAAAAACTTCTTTACAAGAACAAATTTCCAAATTGACAAAAGACCTTGAAGAATTCAAAGTATCAAAAGAACCAAAGGTGATGATTGGAAAGAAGGGGAAAAAGAAGAACAGCAGAAAGGTGACAAGTACCACTCCAGGAACTAAAGTTACCGAAGAGGAATCTCTTAAAGTTACCGAAGAGAAAGAATCTCTTCTTAAACAAATCACCGAGGAGAAACAAGCCCTTTCAAGCCAATACGATGAAGTCAAATCCAAGTATGATAACCTATTAAAGGTGAATGGAGAACTAATCATCAATAACAAGAAGTTCAAGGCTGATTTAGAAATGAAATCTGAAGATGTAGAAAACTTACGAGACCTGTTAAGAGACTTGGGGGACGACTTGGTACAAGCTCGGGATGAAATCAAGGATTTAAAGGTTAATGAACTGAACGTTGAAGTTGAGAAATTAACTAAATCTCATGAATCAGACATTTCTTTGAAAAATGAGGAGATTGAAACTTTGAAAGTTAAGTTGAATGAAAAGGTTATTGAATACAAAACTAAGTCAGATGATCTTTTGAAACAAATCGTCAAGCATACAGAAACAATTGAGAACATTCAACAGGCCCAAACCTCGCTAAAAGAGGCAAACAATCAGTTGAATTTGAAGAACAAATCCATGTTAAATGAAATCGAAGTTGGAAAAAAAGAAATCAGCAATTTAAAAAAAGATAAGGAAAATTTGAATGGAAGAATCAAAGAATTATCTAAATTCAAGAGTAATGATACTTCTTTAAAACTCGAAATCGCTTCGATCAAAACATCTTTAACTCATAAGGATCAACAAATTGAAGAATATAGAACCACAATTCAAGATTTAAATAATCAAAAGGATTTGTTAAATGAAACAATTTCGAAATTGAAGATTACAAACAATGAATTTCAAATTTCGAATAAATCTTTAATTAAACAAAAGAGTGAATTATTAACACAACAAGAGTTAATAATTGATAAATCTAATAGTTTGAAAGAACAAGTTGAAACTTTACAAAGATCTAAACAATCAATTGTTGAAGATTTCGAAAGAATTTCGAATAAATATCAAGATTTGATTAAAGAGAAATCGAGTTCAAGTAATGAGATTCAGATATTCAAGCAACAATACGAAGAATTGTCTATGAAATCAAAAGAGTATACCAGTAAGGTGGAGAGTTTGGAGGATGAGTTGACAGAAGCAAGAAACATGTTACAAGAACGTGTGAGAGAAGCTTCAACGATTAGAAGACTACTTGTTGAAGCAGAAGAACAACTCAAGTTTAAAGATGAAAGTAGTGTTAGTGAATTGAAGAGGATTCAAGAAGAGAAATCTGATTTCGAAGCCACTTGTCAAGCAACTACAAAAAGGAAACAAAGAGAAATCGATGAGTTTAAATCCATTAACGATAACTACTTGTTAAAAATTCAAGATTTGGAAAAGAATTTACAAGAGTTGAAAATTCAAAAAGACAAGTTAGAAAAATCGGTTGATACTGAAGAATCTTTGGAGACAAATAGTCAAGTTCAAATGACTATAGATACGTTAAGAAAGTCATTACAAGAATCCATCACCAAACAAAAAGAGTACCAGAACTTGAACAATATCTTAAAGAAACTTAATGAAGAATCAAGTTTAAAATTCGAAAGAATTTCAAGAAACTACAAGCTTTTAACTGCTCAATATAAGCAAATTAAATCTGAAAAATCGTTGGAAATTTCTCCAACAAGTTCGACCGAAAATACACAAGAAAACGTCAACGTTGCGTATCTTAAAAACGTCTTGTTGGGATTCTTTGAACATAAAGAACAAAGAGATCAATTGTTACCTGTTGTCCAGACTATCTTTAGTCTTTCAACGGATGATACAAAAGTGTTTTTACAAGCATTAAAATAGATTGTATAGAAAATTCGCACTGAAAAATTTCTCTCCATATGGATTGACTAGTAGTATTACGAGTATTACACGAGTAGTGATAGACAGACAGATACACAACGCAATGCAAGACCCCTTTGATCAGAAGAAACAATCGATATTAAAAGAAATCGGTGCTACAAATGGAGGAATTCCTGATTCATCTCCCAAAGGTTCGATCGATGAGATATGTATTCCAATCATAAATTTGATCAATTCACATAAAGATATGGTGACAACTTCAACATGTTCCGGCCGAGTCTCTGTGTTTTTGGAAGGAATCAAGAACATCGACCAAGATGATATCAAGATTGGTGCAAAGGGTAATGAAGGACGTTGGATCTTTGTAACTCATCACACTGAAAATTTGGAAAATTGGTATAAATCAATTCAATTTAAATATTCAAATCAAATATCAAGTGATTTAAATTCAAGGTATATATTATATAAATTTGAACCTTTGATTTTACATGTCAAGTGTCGTGATTTACAATCTGCCAATACTTTGTATACAACTGCAATGAATTGTGGATTTAGAGAAAGTGGGATTGGAAGTAATAATATCGTTGCAATCAGAATATCTATAAAGTTGGATGTTCCAATAGGAATTGCAAATGGAGATGATGAGTTAATAAGTTTTGTTAGTGAAGATTATTTACAATTAATTACGAAGTTATCATTTGATAGGTTTAAAGAGAATTTCAAAAGATTAAACATGTTACATAAGGCGATTGAAGAGAATGTGATAAATAAGAAAGAGATGGAAAAAAAGGAGACAAAGGAAGAAAGAAGAGAGAGAAAGTTGAAGGAAGGTATGGCTAGAAGGGATGCGGTTAGAGCGTTGAAGGAAGAAAAGAAAAGAAGCGAAGTGATCGCGAAGTGATCACTGAGTGTACGCTCTTGCGCCGTAATATTGACCTTAATACACTATTGAACTGGACCATACCTTAATATACTCTATGCACTCATGAGACTAGACTCTAGATATTCGACACTCTTGACAGTAGCCACGGGACGCTTAATACACCTTTGACACTAGATACTAGATACTAGATACTAGATACTATATGCAGTCACTATAATACACTCTTGACACTAGATACTAGATACTATACCCCATTAACACATACTAGACATTTAATACTAATAGCCTCTTGCTACACTCTTACTACCTTCTTGACCGCATCACCTCATATATTACTACTCTATACTTGAGTCCTGATCATGTGGCAAATGCGACAAATTCTCTTTGAGTCACAAAGAGTTGAAAAAATTTACATAAAAAAAGCAGCCGTTTTTTTTAACTTTTCAATTACTAGTCATTGATTTATAAACACAGAAATGTCTGCTCCAACTGAATCTTTGGAAAAGTTGAACATCCAATCAGAAGCTCCAGCTGCCGATGCTGCTCCTGAAGAAGTTATCTTGGGTGAAGATGGTCAACCATTATCTAAAAAAGCCCTTAAGAAATTAGCCAAAGAAAAGGAAAAGGCACAAAAGAAGGCTGAAAGAGAAGCTCAATTAGCCAAGGAAAAGGCCGAAAGAGAAGCAAAGGCTGCTAACGATCCAGCTAGACCAAACTATGGTAAGTTGCCACTCATCAACTCTTCTTCGAAATCTGGTAAAACAAGAGTCAGCATTAGAGATTTATCCGAAGCTGATGCCGAAAAGGAGGTTGTTTTCAGAGCAAGAGTCCATACCAGTAGACAAACAGGTGCAACCATGGTTTTCTTATCTTTAAGACAACAATCTGATTTGGTTCAAGCAATTGTTAGATCTAATAATGAAACAAATGAAAATGCCATTTCAAAGCAAATGGTTAAATGGGTCTCTTCAATTTCTTTGGAATCGATTGTTTTGGTTCATGGTATTGTTAAGAAATCAGATGTTGAAATTAAATCTGCTTCAGTTCAAGTTGAAATTCAAGTTACAAAGATTCATACCATTCAAGAAACACCTGAACAATTACCATTATTGATTGAAGATGCTTCTAGATCTGAAGCTGAAGCTGAAGCTTCTGGTTTACCAATCGTTAATTTGGATACAAGATTAGATTCAAGAGTTATTGATTTAAGAACTCCAACAAATCAAGCTATTTTCAAAATTCAATCTGGTATTTGTCAATTATTTAGAGAATTCTTATCTAATAAGGGATTTACTGAAATTCATACTCCAAAAATCATTGCTGCTGCATCTGAAGGTGGTTCTAATGTTTTTGCCATCAATTATTTCAAAGGTAATGCATACTTGGCTCAATCTCCACAATTATATAAACAACAATTGATTGCTGCAGATTTTGAAAAAGTTTTTGAAGTTGCACCAGTTTTTAGAGCTGAAAATTCAAACACTCATAGACATATGACTGAATTCACAGGTTTAGATTTGGAAATGGCTTTTGAAGAACATTATGATGAAGTTCTTGATGTTTTGGCCGAATTATTTGTTTTCATCTTTGGTGAATTAAAAACTAGATTTGGTAAAGAAATTAGTGTTGTTAGAAAACAATTCCCAGTTGAAGATTTCAAACTTCCAAAAGATGGTAAGATGGTTAAACTTCATTTCAAAGAAGGTATTCAAATGTTAAGAGATGCTGGTAAAGAAATCGATGATTTTGAAGATTTATCAACTGAAAATGAAAAATTCCTTGGTAAATTGGTTAGAGAAAAGTATGATACTGATTTCTATATTTTGGATAAATTCCCATTAGCAATTAGACCATTTTATACTATGCCAGATTCTGAAGATCCAAGATATTCCAATTCTTATGATTTCTTTATGAGAGGTGAAGAAATTTTATCAGGCGCTCAACGTATTCATGATCCAACTCTTTTAAAGGAAAGAATGGCTGCTCATGAAGTTGATCCATCTACTCCCGGTTTGAATGATTATGTCGATGCATTCACTTATGGTTGTCCTCCACATGCCGGTGGTGGTATTGGTTTGGAAAGAGTCGTGATGTTCTTCTTAGATTTGAAGAACATTCGTCGTGCTTCTTTATTCCCAAGAGACCCAAGACGTTTAAGACCATGATTAATTTTTCTCTTATATACAGTATCTATGAACCAGTAAAATGAGAAATATTAAAGAAAAAAAGTAGACAAGCAACTTAGATAACAAATACTAGATTACAACTAGATAACAAGGTGAAAAGGTAACAAGACAACTACTAGACAACAAGATAACATGGAAGCAACTTTAATACCCAATCCTAAAGATAGCAATGCCACGATCTTACTCATGGGATTGAGAAGAGGTGGAAAATCATCGATTTGTAAAGTTGTATTTCATAATATGAAACCATTAGATACTTTATACTTGGAAAGTACTTCCAAACCCACAACTGAACAATTCTCATCATTAATTGATTTATCAGTCATGGAACTTCCTGGTCAATTAAATTATTTCGAACCAAACTATGATAGTGAACGATTATTTTCAAGTATTGGAGCACTTGTATATGTTATTGATTCTCAAGATGAATATTTAAATGCTTTAACTAATTTATCAATGATTGTTGAATTTGCTTATAAAGTGAATCCAAAAATTAATATCGAAGTTTTAATCCACAAGATTGATGGATTATCTGAAGATTATAGAATCGATGCACAAAGAGATATCATGCAAAGAACAGGTGATGAATTATTAGATTTGGGTTTAGAAGGTGTTCAAGTTTCATTTTATTTAACATCGATTTTTGATCATTCAATTTATGAAGCTTTTTCAAGAATTGTTCAAAAATTAATACCAGAATTACCTTCTTTGGAAAATATGTTGGATAATTTAGTTCAACATTCTTCGATTGATAAAGTGTTTTTATTCGATGTTAATTCAAAAATTTATGTTGCAACAGATTCTACACCTGTTGATATTCAAACTTATGAAGTTTGTGCTGAATTTATTGATATAACAATAGATTTAGATGATTTATATATCGAAAATGATTTCTCCAATAATGAGAATAATCAATTTAATAGAAAACAACAACCAAAAGAGTTGAAGTCGATAAGTCATTTATCAAATGGTTCGACTTTATACTTAAAGCAAATGATTAGAGGGTTGGCTTTGGTAGCTTTAATAAGAAATGATGATGCAAGACAAGTCGATAAAGTTGAAAATACAGGGAAACAAGATAAATCACTTACGATCATTGACTATAACGTCAACTTGTTCAAGAAGTCATTGATGAAAATGTGGGAAAATTCAAAGTTGATCAATCAACATGAACTAGAAGCTAACTTGGCAAATGAACTGGACTATCCTAGTAATAATGCAAGTCAACATTCGATACGCAACATATAAACCGTTTATATGTTACATTTTCATATGTAACATCAAGAAGTGTCAATACGTAATATCTGATAAATGTCCATACTTAACTAATAAATGTCCATACGTAACAATAGAGATTCAAAACAATAAATGTACTTTTACTCTTTACTTATTACCAAACAAGACAAAGACTAAAAATAAGTAACTTCAAAGAAGCTCTCACATTTAAGGAAATCAAAAATTAAAAGATCCACACTCTCCAACCAACTCCTAGTCCAAAGACATAGGAATTGGCAAGCAGAGAGTTGGCATAGTCCTCCACGGCGCTGTGCAATGCCTTTGGAACGATCATGGTTATAGAACTTCTTGATCTCCTATAACATCTCCAGGTAAGTATGAAGAAAAAAGAAGAAACGAAATTTTCAATTTCTGAGGGTCTCGTGTTGTATTTATACTTTAAAAATTTGTCCGGGTAATCAATTTTATTTAAAATTTTTTGTGAAATTTTCTATTTTCAATGCATGTTGAGAAAATAGTTGCGAAAAAAACTGTTCCACAAAATGATTGCAAAAAGAGAATATACAAATTAAAATAGATAAATTTTCATTTCAATTTCATTGAGCTAAGTCTAGATATATACATCAAGTACACAAGTTTACTTCTTGTCAATCTTGCTTCTTTCACCATAAGCCTTGGTAGCGTAATTACCATCAATAACAATCAAATCTTGAGGTCTGTAGTCATGCTTACCGGTGAAGTAACTTTGTAAGATATCCTTAACACCAGCAGCGTAACGGGCTTGAGCATCAAGAGAAGTACCAGAGACGTGAGGAGTCATGGCATTACCACCACCGTATGGGTTAGACATGGTTCTCCATGGGTGGTCCTTTGGAGCAGGTTGGACGTTCCAGACATCACCACCGTAACCCATAATTTGACCAGATTCCAAAGCTTCAGCAACGTCTTCGGCAACACAAATGGCACCTCTAGCGGTGTTAACCAAGAGAGCACCCTTTTTCATCTTAGAAAGCAATTGCTTGTTGAATAAACCTAAAGATTTTTCATGCAATGGACAGTTAATAGTGACAATATCGGCTTGAGCAACCATATCTTCCAAGACTTCAACTCTTGAAACAATGTTGTCCTTGTCATTGAATAATTTGGAAGCATCGTTCAATTTTTTAACAGCAGCTTCTGGTAAATCTTGGTAATCATAGTATAATAACTTCTTTGGGTTGAAAGCAACCAATCTTTCCAAGACTCTGTAACCGATTCTACCAGCACCAACGGTGGCAATGACCTTGTCTTCCAAGTCGTATTCTTGCTTAGCACAACCAGCAATGTCCCATTCCTTGGTGACACAAGCTTGTTCATGACCTGGAACAAAGTTTCTGACCAAGTTCAAGATGGTCATCAAGACGTGTTCGGCAACAGAAACAACATTGGAACCAGTGACTTCGGCAACGGTGACCTTGTTTGCGTTGGCAGCGTTCAAGTCAATATGATCTGAACCAATACCAGCAGTAACGGCAATCTTCAATTTTGAAGCGTGTTCGAATCTACTCTTGGTCAAGTAGGCTGGGTAGAATGGAGTGGTGATCAAGACTTCAGTATCTGGCAAGTGCTTGTCAAAAGTGGAGGATGGTTCTGGATCCTTATCAGAAGTGGTAACCAATTCGTAACCGTGAGATTCAACGAATTCACGGATACCCAATTCGTTTTCCAAAGTACCAAGCAAAGCTGGAACTTGTTTAGCGTGTTCACCACCTTCGTAAAGAACGAGCAAGACCTTTCCTTTAGACATTTTTAATTTGATTTGATTTGTTTGATTGTTTTGTTAATGTAATTAACTGATGAGGATAAAAAAAACATTCGAATTAAGTGAAAATCATTTCATTTTTATAGTTGAATTGATACCAGTCCACTACTCGAAACAAATAACCTCTTTGAACATACCCCATATTTTACTATTATCCGAGATATTTTTCAACGCGAAAAATAATTATAAAATATTACGTCTTTACCTAAAAGATCACAAAAGTCGATTTTTTTTTGTCTCAATTGCTAAATCCCTCTATTCCTTAGATTACCCGAATTTTTTGCTCCGCATTTCGATACTTTTTAAGATTTCCGATTTAATATTCAAATCCGGTGGGGGTTCAAAATTGACAACGTCTATTTTTTTCTCAGCTTGAGGTATTATTTTGATTTATCCGGGTGGAGGCATCAGTAATGTTAATACACACAAAATATAAGATATACTTAGACATTTAATTTCCATCGATCATGTCGATCTTTAGGTGAAAGCGCGCGAATTTTGTAAAAGATCTTTGGACTCGGAGTTTCGCTTATTTTATTCGACAATAGAAACTTGAAACTACCAAAATCAAATTTTTGTCGAAACCAAACAGCCCCGCTCACATTGAGCGGGGCTGGTCATTCGGGTTGATTTCACGATTTGCATTGTTCATTAATTGTCAAGGCACGGGGTTTAGAATTACGTACTACATATTGTTAGGCAGACTAGTTGTAGAGCGGTTATGGACGATCTCGTCTGTATTTTTGGTACTGTATGGTTTGTAAACGGTTCTCATTCTGCCTGTATACCAAATATTCGATTAAGAACCAAGCATAAATACGTCAATGCTTGACTATATTCATACAAGCAATAAGTACCCTGGTTGGTTAAGCTCCGCGAACGGATGTACAAATGTTGCTGCAATTTTCCCAAATGGGCAATGGATGCAAGTATGTACAAGCATCGATTCAGTAAATCTACGCGATGCAATTTACTACATAAGCATAGCTTTTTATAGAAAGTGTACAATTTTTTGTAAATAAGCATTAAGATTAGACTATGTATGTTATACTTTAATCTCCTTTAAAGACACCTTGTAGAAACTAGTGGTACCAATGTTTCTGACATAAACCTCGCTTGCATTTAAAGCACTTGCCACAACTAAACCAATCCCAGTATCGTGTCCCACGTTAAGATTGAAAGCCCCTGCAGTCACAAAGCCAACAAGGTCAAGGGTAGAATATTTCAAGTATTCATGATCCGAGTGTATTTTCGTATAAATTCTTGCCCCATCTTGGATCTTTGAACCTTGTAGAGGCTCAAGGGAGACATGGACCACTGGTAACTTCAAATTGTGGACATCATTAATGTTTGTAACTTGGAAAGATTCGCTCAAGATTTGTTGATGTAAATCGTTAGTCTTTTCATAAATCTCGACTGGTATATCAACTTCACCTCGGGCTGATTGTAATGATTTACATACTTGTTCCAAATCATGATACGTTCTTATTCTTCTCGAAAGAGTATTCGACTCTTCATCAAAACTCGCCAAATTCTTAAATTCAGGCTCATTGATTGCAAATTTATCATTCTTAATATTCGAATAAATCTTCAAGAAAAAACAATCACGTAATGTCATCCAATCACATTTAAAAGGATTTAAAATACTTGAATCTCTAAAATCTGGTCTTTTTAAATTTTTTTGACTCGAAAGTAATCTTTGAAACTTCTTTTCTATTAAAATACCCGTAGCTTCATTATGAGTCCACCCATCCTTTAACCAAGGAAAATCGCGAGGATATGTTGGTATATTATTTTCGAAATTATATTGTTGTAATTGCCTAGAACCTCCAACTTTAATTCCGCGTACACCAACAAGTTTTATCCAAAGTGGTAAAGTCCAAAACCATGGTAAAATAATGGTCCAAGAATTTTCATTACTTTTGATGATAAGTAATGGGATTTTAGAATGATCCAAATCTTTTTTATGAATCGAATTTCTTGAATCTTGTGCTGAAGCAAACTTTCTACTAATCATTTTGATTGATAATTGTTCTTTATAAGATTCATATCTTGCATTTTCATCTAACAAATTTGAAATTGAACTTGGATTAATTAATGAAGAAGGATTTTGATTCATATTTATAATCCAATCGTTTATATTTTGGTTGGCTTGGTGTGGAATATTCACAGGTCTTTTCCAAAATCTTGGATCTTTAACATCAAAACTAAAGGTAGTACCAACAGGTATTAATTTCGAATCATTCAAAGTAGTAAGAGATGTCCATTCTTTAACGCCTTTTTGATCTTTAAATAAATGCAACACCTTACTGATTGTATTAATGGCTGTTGGACCAGACACTTGTAAACTTCCCAATGAGTATCTGCAATCATAAATATTATAATCACCAGATAACTTTTCGATTTGAGATTTTAAATTATCGAATACTTTAACGAAAAGTGTTGGGAAAACTCTAATCAAGATCTTGTTTAATTCGATATTTGAATAAATAATTGCTTTCCCAATTTTGACACCATCTAAAAAGATCCAATCATTATAAGTTTTAGTACCATTTAAGATTTTTTTATTGATATTTTGCTTATACTTTGTTAGTTTAAGTAAGAATTTTTCGAAATGGTCATTATTTGAGATTTCAACAATCATTGAATTGTAATAAGACGTATCGAATAAACTAGTTGCAAATCTCACATGACGATTCATTAGTCTAAAACATTTTTGAGTTGGAGATAATGGGATTTGATACGAATATTGCTTGATCATATGAAATCTTTTGGCATGCCAAATATGGGTTGGTAACCATACAAATTGATTTTGACGTTTAAAGTATTTCATATTCCCCTTAGGTCTAGATGTCAATTCGTTGATTCCTGTATTGTCATAAGAACCAACCGAATTATTCAATTTTGGAGTTTCTTTATCCAATACTTTGATTTGATCATTCAACGTTCTAATTCTTGATCTTAAGTTTAATTGTTGACCGAAAACATCGATCTTAGGTAAAGATCTTAGCAATTTCAATTTTGAACCAAGTTTTAGTAATCTTTTGGACATTTTTAATCTGTATAATTTCCGACCTCTAAGATGTTCTTTCTTTGGAGGAATCCCATTCAGAGTATTTTTCATTTCTTTTAATGCCTTTTTCCTCAACCTTTTGGGGATCTTCTTGACATTATGAGAAGCAGCTCTTCTTCTTAATACTCGAGGTAAACTTTGAAAGACTCTATTTGAAGAAGAATACTTGGAGTTTAATTGTGACATTTCGAAAGATTTGATTTCAAAAGATCTAGACTCCAAGAATTCAGGGATCTTCAATCTTTCTTTATCAACAAAACTTGTATCATTAAGTTGAGTACGAATGACTCGGCTATTATATAGCTTTGCCTTTTTGGCATTAAAGTTTGGTTTTGATGGAAGCATGTTGGTCATCGAGTTGATTTTTCATTGAAAAATTCGCAGTATAAATATTGATACACACACTGAGGGCACTACATTCTAATACATGAGACACGCATTGTGAGACACTACACAACACTACACATGTTACTATCAACCAGATAATCTCTAATAATATGACACACTATATAACGTCGGCAAATGTGTATGATCTCTTTGCCATTCAGTCAAGATCGCCATCATTTGATCCTCTAATAAAGTATCCGATTCATCTTCATAATCTTCCTTATTCTTTTGCTTAAAATCATGTATCATATTAACCAATTTTAATATTCCCTTCCCTCCAATAATTGCATTTTCATTATCATCTTTAATATCGATATTTATAATATGAACGATTTGTTTAACATCATTTGGATCATCCGAATTATACATTCGTAACATTAAATCATCTAAAACACTATCAAAACATCTTTCTTCACAAGTTATCACCAAATCAAATTTCCCAGCGTATGCATTACTATGCCATTTTTCAGGTGCTTTTTTAACGTGTCTATTTCTATCCAACATATGAATTAATCCATTAGCTTCGTACATTTTTCTACAACTTTGTGAAATCAAATCTTGATAAATATCTTCATATGGTGTACCAAATTCATAAACGTTTGGTTTATCAATCGATGGACCAGGTAATCTAACTGCTGAGCCAGTCCCGAAGGATTTGACGTTATATCCGGCATCTCTCAATTGTTTATGTGATTCCATCGATCTGTTATTATTGGAAGCACACACCGTACATATTTTAAGGCTATCTATTGAAATGTTTTCTATCGACATTTTATCTATCGACATATCTATTGACTATTAAAGATATTTTGCTACTTGATTAAATTTTAGAGTATATACTTTTTTCGGTAACGTACACGACCAATTAATGATTGCAAAAACTTGACCTGCAAGTATCTATTTATTATATTAAATCAGTTTCAGATGTTGTATCCAATTCATTAGTATTTTCGGTGATCGGATAAGAGATGTGTTCGATAGAATAGGAGCTCTGTGTTTGCATATCCACGTGAGGTACAATGACGTCGCTCTCCATGTCATTGATCGCGTCAGTCTCTCTGTTATCTTCATTGATTTCTACGCTCTCTCCAAACACTTCACTCTCTCTGATCTCTTCACACTCCTCAAATACTTCACTGACCCCCTCACTCTCCCCTGTCTCTTCACACTCCCCCATCTCTTCGCTCTCTCTTTCTCCTTCAATTTCAAGGTCATCCCCCAAATCAACAAAATCATCGACCTCATCAGGTAACTCACCATGATCGATATTAACGAATTCAGAATTCTTTCTTGATCTTTCCTTTGAAGGTTTTGTTTGTAATTCATGGAAATGAATAATTTTATTCGAACCTTCAACACACGATACTTTAAAATTCTCATATTCTTTTATATCTTTTATAAACACACCAATCAACATTGAAGGATCTAAATTATTTATATTTAAAGTTTGATAATTCAATGTATGAAACGATGAATAATCAGTTTGATTTAAATATGGTTGAGGATTATGTGGATTTAAATATATCAAATCATCACCTTTAAACCCCAAAAAATAAAAGCTTGAAGAGGGTTTACCACCGGCAATACCAACAGAGTGATTTGAAGATAATAAATGGATCAAACTTGAGTGATAATACGAATTGATTTTATCAATACCCAATCTTACAGGAAATAAAATCAATAAACCTGAAGAATTCAAGTCATTTTTGAATACTTCGTTGATTTGATCATCATATAAATCACAACTTTCACTTATAAAGACATTGATTTTTGGTAATTTCGAATTTTTTAATTTTCGATCACATAATCTTTTAATTGAAAGTGAAGCTGCATTTGGACCAAACCATTCTCCGGGTTTGACTTTTAAAGGCAGTTCTGTTGCAACCTTGATGAAATTATGGATTGAAAAAGGAGCTTCAGAAGTGTCATGGAATAGATCAATCACATTCTTTGTGTCTTTATCTTCAATAATATGCATATAAGTATTGGCCAATAAATTTTGTGAAGTACGAATCATGCACCCCCATCCAATGTCATTTGTGAAATTGTCTTTATCGACTAAGCTATGTAGATTTTGAAAAACAGATTTGTTGAATACTAATGAAGTGGCATAGGATAAAGGGCTTGGACCCTCAAGGGCTTTAGGAATCGGTTCAAAACCAAATCTATAAGTCACCCAAATTCTTGACTTTATGAATGCTTCGTATTCTTGCAAGTTCAGATATGTTCTTCCAAGTAGTGTGACTGATGCTTCTGGTATAGGTTCATTCACAATCAGTTGCCATAATTGGGTCAAACTAAAGGGACTTGTAGTTGACTGTTGATTGTTTTCAACGAAATTGGCTTCTGAGGAGTTCATTCTGTAATTGTACTCCGTTTTCGGTACTCCTTTCTCTGTAATTTTTGTCGGTATTCTTTGTCGGCACTCCCTATTTATCGGTAGTCTGGTTGTGCTTTCGATAAGACTACTCCCTACTTTTTTTGTGCTCTACTAACCCACGAGTTCCTGTATACAATACACTTTAATTGAAGAGTAAATTGGGCAAATAATTATCATAAACACTATTACCAAATGCCCAAGAAGAAGTCTAGAGGTGGTAGCAGCAGAGGAGGTTCCCATACGGGGACCGATGGTACCGTCACAACCTCAAGAGGTGGAAGGTTTTTCCATCTGAAAAAAAGAAGAAGTAGAGGTGCTGCAAAGAATCCACCTGTTGACCATGCATATCCTCAACTTGAATCTTTACAAGATCTTGGAACAAATATGAAAAATCTCGCTAAAAGAAATGGTGGAGATCGTGAAATCAATAAGAGAGAATTATTTCTGAAAACCCTTCGAAATAATCCTGTTGAATTCATTAAAGCAAAGCAAGTTTATGATCCAAGTGCAGACCTTTTTAAAAAGGCTGCATCGAAGCCACCTATCCGGGCTTTAAAACCTATTCAAATCATTGATTTTGATGAGGTGGATGAAATGATCAATCAAGTTGATTTAGATGAGATGGACTCGGATGGTAGTGAGGGTGCTATAGATACACCTGAGAGCGATGAGATCATCGAGAGTGTTGAGAGTGCTGAGAGTGCTGAGGTTTCTGACACCATCTCTGTGACTGCTGAGGAGTTTACTTATGAGGAGCTCGTTTTAGAGACTACTGAGGCTATTTCTGAGAAGCCTGTTTCTGAGACTACTGGGGACATTTCTGAGAAGCCTGTTTCTGAGACTGCTGAGGAGGCTCATGCTGGAACTACCGAAGAGGCCGTTTCTGATAATGCTGAAAATGGCGTTTCCGAAGCCGTTGATACAAAACCTGCGGAAGCGAAGTTTCCAGATCTCCATTCCGAACATGCAGATATCATAGATGAAATTTCCGTCAACAAACTAAGCTTGACCGACTTGACTCAAGCCTCCGAAGATGTGACCGGCTTGACTCAACCCTCGGAAGATGAAGACGAACCGTCTTTCATGATAGACACAGTTGGAGATTCAACTTTAGCTTCCATTGCAAAACCAAATCATATTGAACCAAGACCTAAAAAAGTACAAATAGGTAATCTTGAATATGATCCTGTCCTTACTATTGGCAAAGTTTCTTTGAATACAAACATCGATGATGATGGAAACGTCACCACCCAATTATTATCGAATAGAAATAAGAATATTGTTAAAGGGTTTATTGATGAAGATCTGTCTGAAGAAATGGATTCTCATATTGATGGATATAAAAGGTATATTTCGAATTTGATGAGGGAAATGGACGAAGAAAACAGTGATTACGACGATTATGAAAGTGATACCAACTTTGATATCATGGCTCCACAAACAGACAGTGAAGATGAGGAGGAGGACGATGAGGAGGACGATGAGGAGAGTGACCCAGAGTACGGGTTCTTACCTGAAGATACAGAGTTTGATGTTTCTCAAATATCGGTGACTAATGTAAGATTCGGTATAATGAATCAATATTACACTAGGAACTTTTATTTGACTGGTTCTGAAGATTATGCATGGGTTGATGAATCCGATTTCTTCGAGTATATTTTACTGAATGGAGTACAACAACATAGATTAAACAGTTTTATGACATTCATTACAAATGGATTAATCGATCAAAAACTATTGGAAGATTCTGATTCTGAGATTTACATTTCTGATAGTGAAGAAGAAGAAGAAGAGGAAGCTCTGGATGATGATGGGTTATATGATTTGGTTGCTTATTCTCGAAATCAACAACAGAACTTTCTTTCTATACATGACATTGAACCAACTCAATCAATAGGTAAGAAGAAGAAACGAATCGATAGAATGAATATGGAAGATGATATTTTACAAGAATTACAACAACAATTCAAAACTTTAAAACAAAAGAAGGGTACTCCAAAATATGATATGAGGATTCTTTATCCATTTTCAATGCATATTAAAGATATTAAAAATGAATTTGAATTATTTTTACATGATAAATCAAGAGATACGGTTAGTTTCCCACCTTTAAATATTGAAGGTAATAAAGTTATTATAAAAATGTCGAAATATTATAATATGAAAGTACAAAAATGTGCTGGAAATGGATTAAAAAGGTATATTAAAGCTACAAAATCAAGAGGTACATTACGATATTTACCAAAATATAATGAAATTAGTCATATTTTAAAGAAAAAATCTACTTTTGTACGTTCAGATATGAAAAGACTGAGTGAAGAAATAGTTGCTAGTGATGGGAATTCTAAAAAAGATTCAAAGCGTGGTAGAAATAAAACTTCAAATGCCAGACATAAAGATGGTGATATTATAGGTAGTAAAGCACCTGAAATTGGTCAAGATAATTTTGGTAGACGCATGTTGGAAAAAATGGGATGGATTAGTGGAGAAGGTTTAGGTATTGAAGGAAATAAAGGTATTAGTGTACCTATTATGGCGGTTGTTAAGACTTCTAAACTTGGTTTACAATGATTATAAACGATTCTTTTTTTTGTTCAGTTTGCCTTTTACTTCTTTTAAAGGAGCTGCATGGCCTGTAGTCTTGACGTGTTGGAAGAGTTTGTTTCTTGAAGAAAAGATTTCATCGCAAACAACACATTTTTCAGCTCCGTTACGTAGTGGTCGGGGCTTAGGTCCGTTCTCTGAAGGTCCGTTCTGGGAAGATCCATTCTGGGAAGATTCATGTGAAGACTTTGATGTGTTTTGTGAAGTCTTGAGTCCTGATGATGACTCATCAGACTTTTTCTTTTTCTTCTTTTTATCTTTCTTCTTGTTGGATGACCAATCATCGTCGCTATCGTCTAGTTTCAACCCTTTGGCCAATTTGGCCAATTCATCATCCACTTCTTGACTTTTTTTCTTTTGCTTTTTGGTTTTAGCAGGTCGTATTTCAGTGTCACTTTCACTTATCTCGTCATCAACTTCGTAGACGTCTGTGTCAAATGGTGTGTCTAGGCTGCCTCCGGTCTCTGGAGTCTCCTCGATATCTCCAGCCTCTGGGTTCTCCTCTCCAGTCTCTGGTTCCCCCTCTATATTCTCCTCCTCTAAATCCTCTAAATCCTCTATAATCTCTGATTCAAAAGAACTGCTTGCCGTTTCAAAATCATCCAAATCAATATCATTCTTATCTAATCCCAATTCTATCCCCTCTTTTCTCATCTCATCTTGTAACTGCGTCAATGCCTTTTTATGTTTATTTGAATTTTCATGCATTTCAAACTGATTTTTACCTTTAAACAGTTTATTACATATAATACATTCAAATCCACTTATTTCATCCTCACTTAATGGATTTTCAAATTCATCAAATTCACTATTTGAAGAAATTTCAGAATCACTCAAATTATATTCTTCATTTATTAAATCTTCCAAATCTTGTAATTCTTGAGTTGTTAATTGTTGCCAATCTTGTTCTGTATACCCATTTTTATTTTCCATTAATCTACGGATTTTTTGTTGTTGTAAATCCAATCTTACTTGTTCTTGCAATTCTTGTTGTTGCTTTCTTCTTTTTGATTTTTCAAATTCTTTTAAACCAGATTTAACACGAGGATCTCTCTTTTTTATAAATAAAACAAATCTTCTAATTGTTTCATTATATTCTTTTCTTGCAGAATCTCTAAATTTTTTATTTTCACGTTCCATTGCCCTTCTAGTTTGACGATCTGGTGCAGTTGAATATCTATATTCATCTTTCCAATTAAACGTTTTAATTGTTGAGAATTGTGACCAAGTTTGATAAAAAGTTCTAATACTTGTTGAATAATCAGTTTTGGAATTACCTAATCTTGGGAATAATAAATATGAAGAATCAATAACATTAATATTATTTAAATCATCATCTTTATATGTATCGAATTTTGGTAAAGATTGAACTCTTCCATGAATGATTTCTTCAGCAGCCAATTTTTCAAAAATTAATGAAGCAACATTGTAAAATCCATATTGAGAATCATCAATTCGTTCATAAAGACTTGGATTAAAATATCTCATTAATTCTTCAACAGATATTGAAGGAATGGTCATTTCTTCAGAAATAACTTCTTCATATTCATCATCATCTCTTAAGATTGAAGATTTATGAGAATCATACCATGCTCTTTCTTGAGGATCAGAAAGAACTTCATAAGCAGCTCGAACAAGTGCAAATCTTTGATTGGCACCTTCAACATCATCTGGATTTTTATCTGGATGAAGTAAAAGTGCTTTTTTTCTATATGCTTTTTTCAATTCTTGCTCTGTAGCAGTGACTTCAACGTTTAATAGTTCATAGTAGCAAGTTTTCATGTTAGTGTGTGAAAATTTTGATTTTTCAACTAGATTTATGCGAAGTGCTCAGTGATCTACGAAGTAGATCAATGAGTGCGTAGTTTGTAGTACACACGACAAGTGATATGAAAGAAAATTAAAAGAGTGAGTAGTATATTGTACTTAGAGTGCTACGGTAGATCCCTAGTGTAAGGAGTGAGTGGAACGACTGTGAGAAGTATGTAGAAGTCTTGCAGAATTAAAGTATGCTATGACTATATCACTGAGGTGCATACTGGTAGACCTAGTGAGAAACGTAGATACCTTATATCGCCCTTCAGTAATCCAACAGTCCATATTGTCATGTCAGTTGCTAGAAAATGGCACCATAGTCGCTAATACTTTACCACACAATCCCTACATATCACTCAACATAATAACGTAAATTTAAAACCCAATATAGAAATGAACAAATTTAATAAATACTTTTAGTGTCGTAAGAAATGAATTGCTTTTATTGTTACCATCCCTTTGAATGATAATCATCATAATCATGATCTTCAAAATCTCCTCCAATAATTAACCCTTCTTTAATAGCAGCTTCCATTATTTTTTCATTATCAATTACTTTAGTAGGTAGCGGAATTTTTCCTAGTTTGTAATCAATGATAATTGATTGTTTAAGAGATTCACTTAATTCAGTCAGAAGCATAGCTCTTCTTGTTGTTTTGGGAGATAATTTAAATGAAGGGTCTATGCTGTTGCTTGCTTTATCTTCACTGTCATCGTTAAGTGATTTACCGTCATCGTTACGTGGTGTACCTTCACTGTCGTTACTTGATTTACCTTCAGTGTGATCACTTGGTGACTTACCAGTGTTATCTCCACTGAGATTCCCTGGTGACTTACCTTCTGTGTCTCCACCGTTATCACCTAGTGACTCGCCAGGATTACCACTCAACGACTTCAAATCTTCGTTCAAATCTTTATCAGCTATACTTTCACTAACAGTAGCATCAGATTTGTTAAAAATCGATTTAGAATTATTATATAATTTTGTCAAACTAAGTGAACTTCTTGAAATCAAATTTCTTCTTGGAATATTCATCTTATTTAAACTTGTTGATAATACTTCATAAATATTAGAGTTTGAATTCGAATTTGAATTTGAATTTGAATTTGATTTTAAATTCTTCTGACTATTTGAATTTAAACTAGCTGAAAGGGAAGGAATTGTTGAAGATTTTGCAGTTGCATTAAAATCAGATAATCCAACCATTGATTTTTGTTTCCCCAATAATGTGTCTTCTTCTTCATCATCATCTTCGATATGAAATGAGCTTGTTTTATTTGATCTTTTACTATATTCTTCTAAAATATCTCTTTTAACATGATCATTATGATAATGTGGATAATTTTTTGAAATATCTGCTGATGAATTATACCTTTTTGAAAGGATTATATATGGTCTTTTTGATGCGCTAAGTATAGGCAGATTTGATTGTTGATTTTGAAAATGAGGATGACTACCAGTACTATGACTTCTAATTTGATCAAATGTTATAATCCCAGTGGTTGAAGATCTTTTAAGTATTGGCTTTGAAATGAAATCTTGTGTTGAATTAGTATTTTCATTAAGAAATAATCCAGATAACAAAGATTTTGGTTTCATTATTGAAGGAGATGAATATCTTTTTTGTTCATGATTTGATTTATAATTTGAATTCTTTCGTGATGAATTCATATTTATACTAGTAGAACTATTTAGTGAATTTGGTGAAGTGCCTCTAGGCATTTGAATTTTGTTGAATGAAAGAGGATCTGTTTTAAAATCTCGTGCATCATCTGATGATGAAGATACAGATACCCATTCACTATCTGTTCCATAAGTGGTTGCTGATGAATTTTGTCTTCCAATTTTGATTTGTCCAACTTTTTTAGGAATAGTACTTCTTGAACTAATACTTGATTCATTAGGTAATGGTTTAACTGGTTCAATTTCTTCAGTTTCATCTTCATCTTCAGATTCATCTTCCGAATATCCATCTTCGGATATTTCGGTTGAAGTGTACCCATCCGATTCGTCATGTTCAACATCCAAGGGTGTGGTCTCTTTGATTACTAAAGTCTCTGAAGTCTCTTCTTTTTTGAAATTCAACTGGAAATTATTAAATAATGAACCTTGCCTATGAATAGTTTGAGGTTGATCTGATCTGAAATTAGAAGTAGATGAGGGTGAAGAACTTGAAGAGTATTGTTTGGTTGATTTGGGAGATGTATTATCATCGACCAGTAAATGTGATTTTGATTTTTCGGTGTCTTCAGGAGAAGGTGTGTTACCTCCAAGGTAGAATATGTTTTTAGGAGTTTGATCGGTAGCATGAGAAGAGTCTTCTCTGACTTCGTCTCTGTTGAGTGAGTCTTCTCTGTTGAGTGGGTCTTCTGATCCCCCGACAGAGTGTTTCTTGAGCGGGTGCCTGTCGACTTCTTCTCCGACTTCCTGTCTGATCTCCTCCTCTCTTTTCACTGAATCAGTCTCCGAATCATAATCTTCAACCTCTCCTTCTTCAGATATATCGGAGATATCATCTTGTGAATCAAACCCAGACTCGTATTCTTCCGATCCAATGGTCTCCTTTATAACTTGATATGAATCCAAGCTACTATTGAGGGTACTTTTTCTATGACTTGATAAACTTAAATTCGAACTATGTGAAAATAATGAAGGTCTATCTGATAAAAATTGTGATTGCTTTGGTTTTGAATCACAAAGTGAATCTCTTGAAAGATCAATTAAACCTAAAGTCGAAAGATTTGAATCATTTTTAACAATTAATCGTTGATTTAAAAGCCTCCAAGATCGATTATTTAATCGTTTTGTTGAAATCAATTTTGGTGTTACAAATTCATATTTGGTTAATTTCCAAAGGTTGACTAAAGACTGATCGGAATTATCATATTGAAATGAGATCCCTATCGATTCCATGGTAGCATTGATAAGAGTTAACGACTGGTGTAATTAATTGGGCGGGTAAATAAAAATTTATCAATACTTTTAATCAGTAATTGACACGGAAAAAAGATTGGCTTTTCCTATGATACTAACAAGCCACTAAATTAGGGGAATTAGAGTGAAAAATTAAACGAAACTTACTGACCAAATAATTTTAAAAATTACAGATTACACTTGTTGATACTAAACTGTACCCCGTTCACCACATTAAAATTTAATTTGGACTTGAGAATGACCAATTTTGAATTTTTTTTCTTTTTGTCGTGCTTGATCATTCAAATTTATCTTTGTGTCACGTGAATGAAACACTCTTGTGTGTTGGCGGGGACAGCAATATCGTAAATCCGTTGCCTGACTACAACGGAAAAGGATAAGGATTAAGAGCGATTGACGGATCGATAAAGTTGCGATATCGTCTTCTATTACTATTAAGAGGAAAAGTTCCCCGAGATCCCCCAAGATCGGAATGTTCCCCAGAATCCCCCAAGTTCCCCAAGTCCCCCACAAATTTGCAGCAACTCGGAGTTGCATCTTACTTCAATAGTAAGCAGTAAATTCTACTCACTAATCTTCACTATTCAGTTCTCTACACTACTAGAACTCTTCACTGCTCACTCAGTACTCCTCATTAGTACGCACTAGTACTCACTAGTGCTCTTCATTACTCTCTTCACCAGTACTCTTCACTACTCAGTAATACTATTCACTGCTCACTTGTGTTAACTAGTACTCTTCACTACTCAATACTATTCACCAGAACTACTGCTCCTCACTTACTTATTCGCGTCACTCGTTCGTTAGTTCATTAATACTACTCATCATTCACTAAACATAATCTTGTATAAAAATAAACACTATACCTTACGGCTTGAAGAATTAAAATAAACAATTCTAAACATTTTCAACATACTCCTTTGTTTCAACAAATTGTTTAACATCATCAGTACCCATCTTTTCCATCAATTTACCAGCATCAAAAACGTCAACTTGAGTCTTTGCAAAATCACGAGCTTTAACACCTTGTTCAAATAACATATCCAATTCAGCATAAGTTCTATCTTTTGTTTCAGGTAATTCAAAATATGCCCAAACAAGTGCAATGATCGAAATACCAGCCCATAAAAATCCTGATTTTGCCTTCCAATTCCATGCAGTTGGATTCAACATATATGGAGAAATAATCGAAGTAACAATCGATGAAAGATTATATAAATTTCTTGCCATCATAACAGTATTGATTCTTAATCTTGAAGATGGAAGTTCTGCAACAATACAATAACAAATTGGTCCAACTGACATATCATAAACAAAGGTATAAATCAATAAAAGTGATCCAATACCATAACTCAGACCTTTAGAAGAAGAGAATCCAAGACCTCCAACAATAATTAAAAGGAAAAGTTGAACAAGCATACCAGAAAAGAAAATCTTATATCTACCAACTTTTTGAGAAAGAAACCATGAAGAAGCAGTACCAACAAGACCTAAAGCATATTGAATGATTGAAAAAGTAAAGGACATACTAGTTGAAAGACCAGCTTGAATATAGAAATAAGTCGAATATCCCATCAATGAAGAACCAGTAATATTTTGAAAAAGCCAACATAAGGATGCAACTCTTGTTCTTCTAAAGTTTGTTCCAACAAAACAATCTTTAAGAGAACCACTTGAAACAGATTCTTCTTCTTTAACAGTCATTTGAATTTTAGTTAACATTGCAGTTGCTAAGACTTCTTTATTTGGCATACCATCATGTTCAGTAATTAATCTCATTAAAGAATTTTTAGCTTCACCAAGTCTATTTTTTTTAACTAAATACCATGGAGATTCAGGTGCAAAAAATACCCCACAAAATAAAGGAATTGGCCAAACCCATTGAACTGCATAAGGAATACGCCATGCATTTTCATGAGATGAACTTGAAACACCTTTCAAAACACAACTTGCAATCAACTGACCAATAACCCAGCACATATTAACATAAGTAGTCAAATAAAGACGTAAATTAACAGGTGCAACTTCAGATGCATAAGTAACTGTCAAAGTTTGATAAGCACCCCAATTAATACCTAATAAAATATAAGCCAATAAAAGAATTTCTTTATTTGGAGCAAAGAATTGAATAAAAATTAAACCTGCTGAAGTACCAACTGCTGTCATAAGAGTTTTTCTATACCCAACAATATCAGCAACCAACCCAGCAATGAATAAACCAATGATTTGACCACATGAATAACCCATAGACAAACCAGTTTGCCATTTAGCAGGAACTTCATATTTCTTAATATCAGGATAATATTCACCGAATCTTTTATTAAAAGCATCAAAACCATACATTTGATTTAATAAATTTGTATCATAACCTTCCATAATAATTGCCAGTGATAAAACAACAGACCAAAAAACAGCACGTGGAAATGTTTTAATACACTGTCTAAAACCCATTTGCTTTTCTTGATTTTCATTATCTTTAGCAGTATTGGACATTTCCAAAAATTTAGAAACAAAATCCATAACTTCGGAATCTTGTTCAAGTGACAGGATTGAATCGCCATCAGCAATCTTAGTGATCAAAGGTTCTTGTTTATGGATTGCCTTTTCAGGCTCGTTAATATCTTCAACAAACTCAGTAGGCATGTTTGTTTTTGTTGATGAATATATGAAAAAAAATTTTAAACATATTCGAGATTTCATTCTCTTTATATATCTGATTCTTTATCTAAAGAATACGAGATATTTTACGAGATTTTACATTATTCCACTTGGTAATTCTTTATTTTTTTTTTGATCATCCTTGAATAATAAGGTGTAGTGGGGCAATATTGGAGTGATTAAACGTTGATTGTCTCTACCCCAGACTCACTTCTGATAATGAGTTATTTTTAAAATATGCGAGTAATCGAGCGAAAGTCTTCACGGTTACTCCCCTTCTTGCATTGCCGTTTCTTCTAGTTGATTTCTGTACCGAAGCCTAAAATTCAACATTATTCACCTCCGCATTTTCAATTTATTTTTTTAAGTTAACAAGGTACAGGAATTTCTCTTGTTATACCGATCAATAAATCACTTTGAAACGAAAAAAAATAATTGTTAGACACTTTAAAATTATTTTTTAGTTCATTACACGGCCCGATTGTTTGTGTTGTTTATTGTAACTAAAAATTACGTAATTGTGAAAGCCACTAACCCCACAAAATTCTTAAATTCAAAGCCGAGTTGAATCAAGCCCTGAAATTTCCGAGTGATCATGGAAAGTGCGCTCACCTGAAGGAATGTTTCTATTGAACGAAGTGTTCCATTGATGTATTGTGCTACAACTATTGATATACAAGCACCCATTCTATTCACCTATTGATCTGTATCACCGAAACTATAACTTACTTCACAGAAACTATGACCTACATCACCGACACTATGACCGCCATACATCTAGGCGCCGTTTTAACGGAAGGTTTTTCGTTATAAAGGACGATAATTATTGCGGAACAAATGAGGGGTTGTTTCATGCAGTTTTTGCGAATTAAAAAGTGACACAAAATATAATTTCCCCAGAAAATATTTCTTGATGGTGGGGCAAGTGGGGTAGATACTTATCTATCTTTTAAATCTCTAGGCAAAAATAACACTATTTTTTCAAATAAGGATATCCCGCTAACACCTCCTTTTGAGGGGAAATCTATACATGCCAAAAATGCCTATTTGACACATTTTAATGCGTAAGCATGCAAATGCTTGTTGTACATTCAAACGTATCATTAATTTGCATTCATCACAAAATCAATCCCCACCTCTTCGCAATTTTTATCGGGATATATATCTTTGTGTTTAAAGATCAGTTTTACATCATCTTTCGCGTTAAATCTCGCTCTGTTTCTCGTAATTATTTTTTGCTCTTAACTATGTCAAATAAGTCAATGCGCGCAACAATAATCGGATTATTTTTCGTTATGAACATTTGAAGCAAATACGCCGCGAAATCTGGAGTTCTTTCCTGTTTCGCATAGTCAGATCTGAGGTATTACCCCGGCTTAGTTATGGACACTTTACTTTGAGTTAATTTCGCATTCTTTGTACGTCAATCTTGAATAAATCATTTTCGTTTAAACAAGCTTATACATTATGACTTTCAGTTTCGACCTTCACTTTTCATATGTCTTCCCCACATAATCTTTTTTTTGGTATATCAAAATTATTCAACATAAATAAAGACTTGAATCCCAATTAACTTTCAATTTTTTTTATTCATTATCAATCGATATAAACATATTACATTACAATCAAAAAGACAAAATGCCAAACTACACCTGGTGGAAAGACGCTACTATTTACCAAATCTGGCCAGCCTCCTATAAGGATTCCAACGGAGATGGTATGGGTGATTTACAAGGGATTATTCTGACCTTGGATTACCTTAAGGAATTGGGTACCGATATCTTGTGGCTTTCTCCAATGTACAAGTCTCCTCAAGATGACATGGGTTATGATATCAGTGATTATCAAGATATCCATGATCAATATGGTACCATGAAAGATATGGATGAATTGATTGAAGGTTTACACAAGAGAGGTATGAAGATGGTTCTTGACTTGGTTATTAACCATACTTCTGATCAACATGACTGGTTCAAAGAGTCTAGATCTTCAAAGGACAATGACAAGAGAGATTGGTATGTTTGGAAGAAACCAAGATATGATGCTGAAGGTAACAGACATCCACCAAACAATTGGATTTCTTACTTTAGTGGATCTGCTTGGACTTATGATGAAGAAACTGAAGAATATTATTTACATCTTTTCGCTGAAAGTCAACCAGATTTGAATTGGGAAAATGAAACTACAAGAAATGCAATCTATAATACTGCTTTGAAATATTGGTTTGATAAAGGTGTTGATGGTTTCAGAATTGATACTGCCAACTTATATTCCAAGGTTCAAAGTTTTGAAGATGCACCAATCATTTTCCCAGAAGAACCTTATCAACCTTCAACTCCATTATCTTCCAATGGTCCTCGTATTCATGAATTCCATAAGGAAATGTATCAAAAGGTCACTTCGAAGTATGATGTCATGACTGTTGGTGAAGTTGGTTTTGCTCCTCGTGAAGAAGCACTCAAATATGTCAGTGCTAAGGAAAAGGAAATGAATATGATCTTCCTCTTTGACGTTGTTGACGTTGGTACCACTTATGGTGATAGATTCATGTTCCATAAATGGGATTTGACTGAATTGAAAAAGGCAGTCAAGAATCAATGTGAATTTGTTGGTGATAGTGATGCATGGTCAACAGTTTTCATTGAAAACCATGATCAAGCAAGATCTGTAACCAGATTTGGTAACCCATCTCCAGAATTTAGAGAAAAGTCTGCAAAGTTGATTTCTTTATTCCAAACCACTTTAACCGGTACTCTTTTCATTTATCAAGGTCAAGAAATCGCCATGACCAACTTACCAAGATCCTGGTCGATCGATGAATATAAGGATATCCATACTATTGGATACCACAATGAATTCAAGAAGAACCATGGTGATGATCCACATTTCAAGGAAAAGGAACAAGATATGTTTGATCGTTTGGCAATCTTAGCTAGAGACCATGCAAGATCCCCAGTTCAATGGGACGATTCCGCTTACGGTGGGTTCTCTACTGTTGAGCCATGGACTAGAGTCAATGACAACTATAAGGAAATTAATGTTGCTTCCCAAGTTAATGATCCAAACTCTGTCTTGAGTTTCTGGAAGAAATCTTTGAAGGTTAGAAAGGAACATAAGGATTTGCTTATATATGGTTCTTTTGAAATTTTGGACTTTGATAATCAGAAATTGTTTACTTACACCAAATCTTTGAAGGAATCTTCCTCCAAGGCTTACATTGTATTGAACTTTTCAGCTGAAGATGTCAAATTTGAAAAGTTGATCGATGGTAAATTCACTTTGGCCCACGCCAACGTTGACAATGTCAATGAAGACACATTGACTCCATACGAAGGTCGTCTTTATATTGTTGATTAAATATGAGTAATGAGTTTATATAGAATGTTTAGCAGTGAATGATTTCTTATCAATATGTTTGTAGTGTGGGGTAATCAAGTACAAGATCAGTACTAACATCATCAACTAAGATCATTGAAGAGTGATCATCTGAGCACTGATCATTAAAGAGTACTAGACGAGTATATTAGATGACTTATCACATGATTATCGTATATATATATATACATCAAGGCAAGTCAAGCCTGGTTATGTCAGCCGTGGTAAATTTTTAATATTTGCGAAATTTTATCAATTTTTTCTAGAAAGTATACAACATATTGAAAAATGTCAGTTAAAAAAACCGAACTCGAAATTGAAGATGAAGAATATAATGAGAATAACAAAGGAAGAAAATCGCTACATCAGCAATTGAAAGAAAGTAGAGGTATGTAGTTTTCTACCAGCTTAATATCATATACTAACTCATTCTAGAACAAAAACAGAGAGAATATCAAGACAAAATAGATAAAAAGAATGCATCTTATAAGATGGATCCCAAATCCGCTGAGTATTATCAAAAATTAAAACAAAAGGAATTGGAAAATGCTTATTTGGCGCGTAAAGAAGAAGAAATTGAATTGCAAAGGTTTCGAAAATTGAAACAAGAAAAGTCAAGGACGGACAAGAGACCGTTTGAGGTTGACTTAGTTGGCATAAAGGTTAAGAGGAAGAAGGGGGATAAGGTTAGCGGTGTCAAAGAGGGTGAAAGAGAGGGAATATCCAAGGGAATGTCCAAGGGTGGAACACCCAGAGGAACATCCGAGAGTATAACACCCAACAGTGAAACATCCAAGAGTGGGGTACCGCAAGAGAAAGAACCAGGGAGTAACAAGCTAACAGAAAGTGAAGGAGAGATCCCAATTCTTGAAGGGTACAATTATACTGACTCAGATCTGGAAACTTCTCAGTGATATTAGGTCGTGTACCTTACCAAAAAACGATTTATTAATTTTTTAAAATATCAATTTTTCAATATAAACTTTTCACTTTAGACATGTTTACTTCGATACTCCTGATGGCCTCCAGGGCACTCAAGCCTTGTACCGTCAACAACACTCTCATGCAAACCAGAAACAAAATGAAGTCGAACAAGACAGCTGCCAAAAGGTTCATTAAGAATGCTGAGGGCATCAAGAGAAAACAAGCGGGTAGAAATCATGGAAATGGAGGGTTTAGTGCACGTTCTATAAGTCATTTGGACTCATGGGTACAAGTAACCAACAAAGGTGGTCATTTAAAGAAATTAGAGAGATATATTTGAATTGTCTATTTGTCTAGTTATCCTGTATATAGTGAATGTACAGTGTGGTACAGAAGATAGTGTAGTAGTGTAGTGTAGTAGTGTAGTGTAGTGCAGTGAGTACCGTGTAGGACCGTCTAGTACGGTACAGTGATCTTATAGTAATTGTACGTACTGTGCGACACGCACAGTACTCTACTATGACCTATGTAGTCAAATCACTTTCCACCCACTCACCAGTCGAATCCTTCTTCAACTCCGAGGTTGGAAAATAATGATAATTCAACTTCAAAGAAATGGCCATTGGAACACCATCAAAAGAAACAAGTCTAAGTTTGATGTAAGTATTATCTGGTATAACCCTTATAATCTTAACAAACGATTCTAAGTCATTGGTTTCTTGGTCATTTACATGGGTAATGAAACTATTTGGAGAGATCCCATATTGATTTGCAGGACCACCCGAACTTTTTTTAGTTACATAAACACCTGAAGGGATTTTTTCCATTAATTGACGTACCCCAAAATGAGGAGATTGTAAGATTGCACCTGCCCAAAAAACAACATGACCAGTTTCAATACTTGTTGTATCTAAAGTTGGAACAACCAAATCCAATTCCTTCTTTTGTCTAATGACTTTAAAATTCAAAACTTCTTGATCGTAAACAAAATTCAAGTCTCTCATTGTTTTAATTAGCGAATCATTAACTGATAAAATAATATCACCAGTTTTCAATGGATTTTTAGAGTTTATATCAAGAGATGCAGCAACTCTTTCAACTGATAAAAATTTGATTTCATCATCACAAGCATTTTCGAATTTTTCAATCCAATTTTGAGGTACCCCTCTATTTCTACCTTTTAAAACTGTCATTGAAGTGAATTCTGCATCCAAGATTCTTAATTTATTTGGTAGTTTATTCTCTTTAAGTAATTCAATCACGTTCAACACATCAACAACATCTAGTCCCATTCTATACATTCGGTCATTTTGATCACAATTGGTTTCACCCAAGTATGTCAACCAGAATGAACGAATTGTACCATCTTCATCTGCAAGAATCCCCGTATCACATTCTTGACATAGTTTGTTATCTAGTAAAACACACTCCAAATTGGTAGCTCTATATCTTGGATATACAGAGCCTGTAGGAATATTTAAAGAAGAGATCCCACTGACTTTGATATCATCATCTGTGACCAATCTTAAATTGTAATTGTACCCAATAAAGACAGTTTTATCACCTCTTTTCAAAGGAGTTTTTGAAAATTTAGGAGTAATTACTTTTGCCAATACTAACGAAGGATCATACTTTATAATCACGTAATTTTGGTTTGGGTGCAAAAAAACAACTTTCCCAGGGACCTCAATCGACTCTGCGAAGATAACAAACACATCGCACATATCATGAGGTACGAATCTTCTTGAAACTAAGACATACCCATTTGTTGAATCGATTATAACCCCATAACAAATCTCTTTTTTATAAGGATACGAATCAACAGGTATTGGAGCTATAGTTCTAATTTGAACAAAAGATCTAACTAATGATGAACAGTCTTTTTTAATAAATGGTAAATCAATGAATTTTGCATTTTGAGGTTCAATTGGTAATGGTTGAATTGGTTTATCTTGAATTTGAGTGAAATCCCATAATCCAGTTTGATCATTTCTAATTGCTAATCTAAAAGTTGATTGCCAATGTCTTTCAATATAAATAACTTGAATGTTTTCAGAATGTAAATCTGAAACATGACGATAAGAAATCGTGATTTTTTTACGATCTGGAATTGTCTTCATAACATTTATAAATTCCATTAAATTTGGAGTTGGTAAATCATCAATTGATTCTAAAATCCAACCGATTTTTTCATAAACTGAGAATTCAAAAGAACCTGAAGAATCATTAACAAAGACACCTTTGATTGGAATACAAAAGCTTCTTGCAACTTGATATGAAACATCATTGAATGATGCACCTGCTACTTCAACATATTTATCTGGAGTGATTGAATGTAAATTCCCAATTTTAATCGAATGTTTGATTTCAATCCCATTTCTTTGAACTATAAAGTCGAGTGTTTTGTCAACATTTTCATCTAAAATTTCATCAACTCTTATAAATGTTGAAATTTTTTCACCATTGATTGAAATTAAGGTATCACCTTCTTTAATTAAAGAATCCGCTGGACCTTCTGGGAGTACCATTTCTGCAACTAATAACCCGATTTTATTTGGAAATAATTTTCTTGCTTCAAATTCAGCTTCCGATGTAAGTCCTAATCTTCTACATTCTTCAAAAGGCTTTAAATTCCATTCAACTTGAATATCTCCTCTTGTGATTGGTAAATCTTGTTGAATACATCTTAAAGCTCTTAAAGGCCTATAAACAGGTAAAAAGAAATCTGTAGAAGCTTCTGTTGAACCACCTGCTTGTAATGCAACCGCATACCCATCTTCATTAACAACTGGAGATCCCGAGGAACCTCCAGATGCCGATGCAGCTGCTTGAATATATTCTGTATTGAAATCATTATAAGTTAAATCTCCATAATCAGGTGCATTTCTATCTAATCTTGAAATAAATCCTGATAAAATCGATAATTTTTCACCTGCATCATTTCCAACAACTCTAATTTCAGTCCCAATTTTTGCTAATTCAGGTTTTAATTCTAATTCTGTTAATTTTAAATATTTAATATTTGAAGGATCGAATTTTAAAAATCCAAAATCATGTAAAGGATCTCTATAAATTGGTTTAACAACTGCTTCTTCATGGTTGTCGAATACAACATAACCGGTGAATGGACCAGTACCAACAACATGTCTATTCGTGAGGATTAACCCACGTTTTGCATCGACAACAAACCCGGTTGCTTCGCTGACGACAGAAGCATCTGTATCGAAGTTACTAACATGAGAAAATTGGATTGAAACAACAGAGTTGACAACCTTGGTGATTGTTTCTTGCCATTTATTCGAATTTATACTTGGTACATCAAAGATTTGTTGGGAAATGGAAGAACCATCTGATAAATATGCTTCTTCCAGATCACTAGAAATATCGACTCTTTTATGGTGGCCATTTGACCCGTTGGATAATCTTCTTTTGGTCATTGTATGATGGAGTGATTAGAGTGTCAAAGTATTTTTCAAATGGCGATGTACCGCACTAGTTACGTAATTACAGGTTAGTAAAGTGCAAAAGTTTATTTCTGTTCATAACGTCTCAACTTGTCCACGACGTACACACTGAGTGATCTACGGAGTGGATCGCTCGTCTGCTCCGTACGCGACCGTGTCTTTTAAGAACACTCACTGACCTACTGAGAATTACACTCACTGACCTACTCCGTAGACCAGATCGTTCGTTTCTTTGTTCATTTCTCTATTCTATTACCCGTCCACCCTCTATACATCTACTCTACGATTTGTAATGTCCGGTAGTTTTTCACTTCATTCCATCACTCCAACGCAATCAATGCATTCTTAATCCAAGTCTCCATATACGACTTTTGTGATTCCGACTCATACTTTACATCTCCATGAACCATCGAACCAAATTTTTCCAATAAATCCCAGCTCGGCCCGATCCGTGCCTCGGTTTCCTCTTGCATTTTCAGCTCTTCCAGTGACTGGTTCTGATACACATATTCCTTTTCGATTTCAAGGACCCATGGTTCATCTTTAATCCAATCATCGACAACGTCGCACCAAAGCTGTATGTTCGATTTGAGTAACCCTCCCTTTTGGTATTGAAATAAATGGTCATTAAACTCGGATTTTGCACCCATTGTATTCTTCAATAACCGATGGTTGATCCGTATATAAGCTGAATGAATTATTCCACATGCAAGTAACCATTCTGTTTTCTTAACAAACTTGTGTTTGTGAATGACAAAAGTTTCGATCATTCGTGGAGTTATTTTACTAGGAATATAAAAATTATTTGCAAATGAAATAAAATCTCCAATACTAACATGTTTTCGATCATATTTATATACAGTTGGAGTTTTAGGACTTTCAAGAACTTTTTTAGGATTGAATGGAGATTCTACATCTTGAAATTGGTCGGATTTCCGTTTTTTAACGGGTGTTTCTTGATCTTTTAATTCTTGTAAGCGTTTTAAAGGTGAACTGATTCTAGATTTGGTAGGAGATGTTCGACTTTTTCGTGGACTTGTACGTGGAGATGAATTGGCAGACCGGATTTGATTTAATAAGTTCTCTCTAAAGTCGTCTAGTAATTTAAACAAGACTTTTGGTTGGACAGGTATTTTGGTGGTGATTGGTTCGGGTAATTCTAAAGCTTGGTGATACTTTTCAACCGCTAAATAGGCACAGATATGATACCGTGCGATTTCTGCTTTGTTAGCAAGCATTGGTTTTGCTTGAACACTCAATTTGTAGAGCGAGTCAGCACACGAGACCAACTCACGGGGTAATGGACCTTGGTGTGTTGGTAGCACATCTTGAAATGATTGTTTAAGTTGACTGTTCATGATTGTTTAAGTTGACCATTCATGTTGACTATATATCACTGTTTAGTTCCGAGGGGATTTTCTTGAATTTCGGGACTAAACTGTAAAAGAAAAATTATCCGGGTAACTGCATTTTTTTTTTTTTCAAAATTTATACAATTTTTCGTTTCAATTTGACCAACCAGAATAAGGACAATTTAATAGTGTTCAAGATTTATTATTTTCCCCACAATTCATACAATGTTATCTAGATCGATCATAAGAAGTGCTGGTGTACGTTCAGTCGGCAGTGTTCGTTCCTTCAGCACATTTTCCTCGTTGAAGCAATCGAAAGTTGCCCAAGTTGTGGACCAAACAAATATCCCAAAGGAAATTATATCTGGAGCTCCTACTGAAATGGTGACATCAAGAGTTGTTAGAATTTATAAAGAAGCCAAACCTGCCACACAAAGCTCGAATCGTAATGGTGATTTCTGGAAATTGGACTGGGATGTTTTAGGTAAGGGTAATAGATGGGAAAACGATTTAATTGGTTATCAAGGATCTGCCGATTATATGCAAGGTACAATCATGAAGTTTGATACTAAAGAAGCAGCAATCAACTTTGCTCAAGGTCAAGGATGGGATCATTACGTTCAAGAACCAAAAAAGAGACATTTTAGAAAGAAGGAATATTCCACCAATTTCTTACATTCATCTGGTCCTTTAAAGCATATTAGAACCAAGTAGGTTACTGTATTTTTATTTCAAGCGGGGTTTTGCAAGGACGGGTCTTGTGTTCAGTTGATCGAGCTGACAAGTGACGAGTTGAATCTTAATCGTGACAATCGGGTGTCAGCTCCTCACTAGAGTGTCAACTTGAGTGACAAATGACGATTTCTGTACTTGCTAACTCATCGTTCATTCATTACATTATATATTAATAAACTATCGTCGATAACTCTTGTAGATCCTGCACATAATTCCCGAAAAATTTGTGATAAAAGATGATTAAAACAAATAGATTTAGATACTGACTGTTGATTTTCTTGTACTGGTATAAAGGATTATTTGAGGTGCGTACGTGTCTCTTCAATGTCTTATAACAACCACCATCGAGGATACAGAGGTGGGTACAAAGGGTATAAACGGAATGAATTTAGAAGTGTGGGGCGTGGACAAGACGCCTGGAGTGAAGATGCATTCAAGGGAGAATACGATCGGTATGGTTCTGTGGCGTCGCGAAATGGTCCGATGACTCCTGTGGGAAGCGAACGTCTGGAAAACCGTCTGGGGAATCGTCTGGAGTATAGACGTCTGGAAAATGGACGCGACGAACGGTTGATGAACGGACGCGAACGGTCATCAAACGGACGTGAACGTCTGGAGAACGGACATCTGAATGGAGGCCTCACAAACGGACGTGAACTGAATGGAACCCTGCATCCGAAAAACGGAACCAACCCTATAACCGGGGAGAATCCAAACGATACAAACTTTGTTAAACTACTCCATCATATCGATTTCCGCATCAAATCCACCACACAAGACAAGGAACATAAAAAGAACTATAAAGTTCTTTATGATCCTGAGCTAGACACCAAACTATCCAAAACTGAACGTAAATCCAAAACTAAAAAATTACGATTCAACGGAGAAGGAATCGAAATTAATTCAATTAAAGATCCAAGAAAGAATAAAATCACGTTATATTTTCAGAAACCTAATAAATTATCGAAGAAATTTCCATTCAAACAACTACCACAAGCCAAATTTGCATATGATAAAGATTCTCTTGGGAAGCCTCCACAAACAGAACTAGTGATTTGGGATTTACCAATCACAATCAGTGAAGGATATTTAAGTAATTATTTCAAGAGTTATGGAGATCCAATTAAGGACATGAAATTTCATAATGATCCAATCAATGCGGTACCATTAGGTATTGTAACTTTTAAATTCAAAGGGAATTCAGATAAAGCAATGAAATTGGCTAAACAATTGATTAGTAATATCAAGTCAGATCATACCAAAATCGATGGGGTTGAATTGAAAATCGGATTAAATGATCATGATAATGAGTTGCTAGATAAGAAGATCGCTTTATCAATTCAGAAGTTGAAGGCTTTTAAAGAGAAACTCGAAGAAGAAGAAGAAAGGAAACTTGAATTGAAGCGACAATTGCTCGAAGCTGAAGAGAAGAAAAAGAAGGAGGAAAAGCAACGACAATTAGATGAAGAGAATCAAAGATTAAGTAAGCAAACAAATGGTCTTACTGATAAGTATCGACCAAACACAACCACCACCTCGATTCGACACAACCACAAGGTATTACCTGGGATCTTCTTACCCAAAGATTTAGCGAGGTATATCAAAGATAGACCGTATATCTTGATTCATGACAAGTATGTGCCTACAAGAAGAATCCCTTCGCAAGATATCAAGCGGGTTTTAAGCAAGTATAATTGGACGAGAGTCCTAACAGATAAGACGGGGTTTTATATTGTATTCAATACTCTACAAGAATGTGAAAAATGTTTTGTTAAAGAAGATGGACGGAAATTTTATGATTTTAAAATGTACATGGAATTGAATGTTCCCAAAGGGTTTGATCCTTCCAAGTACCTTGAAGAGAATGTGAATTCAAAGTTGGATATAATTGAAGAAGCTTCGAATATTCTTCTTAAAGATTTTCAAGCATTTTTAACCAAAGATATTCGAGAAAGAATCATTGCACCCACGATATTTGAATTGTTGAATCACGAGAAATATCCTGAAATAATCAAAGAATTGGAGCATAAAAAGGAGATCAGTAAGCCTTCTATTGTAGTGACAGAGCAAAGACAACAATTCCAACAGCTCCCGTCATTCAGAAAGAGAGATGAGACGAAGAAGGTGAAGAATTTGATTCCAATGCAACATGCACTTAACTATGATTCTGAAGAAGAAGAAGAAGAAGAAGAAGAAGAAGAAGAAGAAGAAGAGATTAGCTTGAAAAGAGAAAATGAATCAATCACTGATGAAGAACCAATTACAAAGAAACAGAAATTACGCAAATCATTCTTGTATGAGAATTCATCGGATGAAGAAGAAGATGTTGATGAAGAGATTGAAGATGTTGAGCCTTTGGTTGATGAAGATTATTCGAAAGTTGATTCGAAATACCAGCCAACACAATTTAAACCTTCTCCAGTTTATAAGGATGATCCATATGACCTGCTTAGTTTGAGTACTTTACAATCACTCATTAAAGATGAAGAAGATTTGAATTTAGCAAAGAAAGTGTTGATGAATATTGAACAAACCGAGTTGAAAAATGTTGAATATTGGGCTTGGAAACAAAAAGATTTACAATCGTTACCAGAGATTTCTGAGAATACTGAATATATTGAACCTTTAGATTCTAGATTTGAATCGATTAGTGGTTCATTTAGAAGTGAAGGATATAAAAAGATTAGCGATTCCGATAAATCTGAATATTTACCACATCGTAAGAAGATCCATAAACCACTCAAGACAATTCAACATGAAGAGGATGAGGATGAGAATGAAGAGATTACTAGTAATGCCGCCCAAACCTCACAATCCAATAACATTCAAAGTTCAAGAGTTAATAGAGCAAACAACAGAAGGTTTGCGGCAGATATCACTGCCCAACTTGGAAATGAAACAGAAGTTTTGAGTTTAAATGCATTGACCAAAAGAAAAAAACCGGTTACTTTTGCAAGATCTGCAATTCATAATTGGGGTCTTTATGCTTTAGAACCAATTGGTTCGAAAGAGATGATCATTGAATATGTTGGAGAAAGTATTCGTCAACAAGTTGCTGAAAATAGGGAGAAGAGTTATTTAAAAACGGGTATTGGATCTTCATATCTTTTTAGAGTTGATGAAAATACGGTTATTGATGCTACAAAGAAGGGTGGGATTGCAAGGTTTATAAATCATTGTTGTAATCCAAGTTGTACTGCAAAGATTATAAAGGTTGAGGGGAAGAAGAGGATTGTTATCTATGCACTTCGAGATATCGAAGCGAATGAGGAGTTGACGTATGATTATAAGTTTGAGAGGGAGACGAATGATGAGGAGAGGATCAGGTGTTTGTGTGGGGTTGTTGGGTGTAAGGGGTACTTGAACTGAGCACGATAGGCACGAACAAGCGCAGCGAGGAGTGAGTGAGTGCGTGTGTTCTCGAGAAATCTGCAGAGCACGATCAGGCGCGGACTTCCTAGCTCACTGAGTGTACTTATCTAAAAAGTACGAGGTGAGCTGTCAGAGAGCGTCCATAGTAGCTAAAGTGAGCTACAATTGAACGGAGCAATGAGTGGCTACAGAAATAGTGAGCTACTGGGCGTAGATAGCAGCAACCAATAAGAATAGCTACTGAGTGTTAAATAGAGTCTATACTATATACGTTTCCATGGTATTGATCACGTCATAATGGAATATCAAATGATTATAATCTACAGTATTGACCGTGTATGTGGAGTGTAGACTAAAGTCTTTGCGGTGTAGACTATAGACGGTTTGTCCCACTTTATAGCCGGTGGTCCCACTATATAGCCGGTGTGCAGTGTATAGACAGTTGCGCCGTATGTACTATAGAGAACGCAGAGGTACTATAGACAGTTGTGCCGTGAGCACTATAAACTGTGCGTAGACTACGCTATATAGACAGTGTGCAGTGTATAGACAATCGCGCCGTGTGCACTATAGACTGTGCGCAAACTACGCTATATAGACGGTGTGCAGTGTGCACCATAGACAGTCGCGCCGTGTGAACTATACACTGTGCGCAGTGTGCACTATAGACTGTAGTGTACACTGCAGATAGTTGCGCCGTGAGCACTATAAACAGTATTCAGAGTGGAAGCTATACTGTACACTACTGTACACTATACTCACTCACTCACTCGTTTCACTCGTGCGTTCGTTCGTCGTTCGTTCGTTGTTATCGTGCCATTCCTACACAATACCTCGATTGCGCATAAACTTTTCATGTTTTGAAAACTCCCCAATTAGGAAAAACATAAACAAACGTTCGAAACTTCAACCTCTCAACTCTACACTAGCATAGTCATGGACTCCCAATGAACCAACAGACACGGCCCAACTGTACAGACCCACCTATACGCCGCCCACAGACCCAGCACACCCATCAACTCCCTCAAAATCAAAGAAATTCGCAAAAAATTTCTTTTTCAAATCTTTATTATTATTTTTGTATTACTTGATTCGCTATTTGTTTTTATAATACACAGAAAGAGGAACTACAAAACAAAAACATCTACAAAACATCTTCAAATAGAGATTACTATAAAAACAAGTTCAAGTCTTCTTCTCGATTGTTGAAGAATTTGAATACAATCAAAATGTCTCGTGCTCAACCATTACAACCTTTAAATACTGGACAAATAAATGCAAGATCAAATGTGGTATCCAATATAACACCCATTAAAACAATTAGACGCTCAAAAGAAAATCAAGTACAAATTCAACAAGACAAGCCCAAAAAAAAAAAGGAGAAATTATCAGCATTATGTAAGACGCCTCCATCAATAGTTCGTACGAGAAATGGTAGAGATTATCGTCGAATGAATTTCTTGGGAGAAGGAGGTTTTGCACGTTGTTTCCAAATGAAAGATTCAAATGGACAAATTTTCGCTGCCAAAACCGTCGCCAAAGCATCGATCAAAAATGAAAAAACAAAGACAAAATTACTATCAGAAATCAAGATCCACAAATCTTTAAAGCATCCCAACATTGTTAACTTCATCGATTGTTTTGAAGATGATGTCAATGTTTACATACTTTTGGAGATTTGTCCCAACCAATCATTGATGGAATTACTCAAAACTAGAAAGCGGGTTAGCGAACCAGAAGTTAGATACTTTATGGTTCAAATAATTGGAGCAATCAAATATTTACATTCAAGAAGAGTCATTCATAGAGACTTGAAATTAGGGAATATTTTCTTTGATCCAAATATGAACTTGAAGATTGGGGATTTTGGATTGGCCCTGGTGTTACCACTGACCGATTCAAGAAAGTATACGATCTGCGGTACCCCAAATTACATAGCACCTGAAGTGTTGGGTGGCAAGACCACTGGTCACTCGTTTGAGGTCGACATATGGGCCATAGGGATTATGATGTATGCCCTTTTGATTGGGAAGCCTCCGTTCCAAGCAAAGGATGTTCAAATAATCTATGAGCGTATCAAGAAAACCGAATATTGTTTCCCCAGTGATAAGGTAATTTCTGAAGATGCCAAAACCTTGATCAAAGATTTGTTAAGTTTGAATCCATTGAACCGTCCAACAATCAATGAGATCTTAAACTATGACTGGTTCAAAGGCCCATTCCCGGACAAGACACATGAGTTGAGTTTGAATGGAACTCCTCAAGGTCTAGACCAAATCTCCAAGACCCAATCTGCCCTTAACTTTACCAATACAAAATCGAGTTCTGGAATTTATACCCCCAAATCAAAGAATCCAGTCGAGATTTTAAGATCTGACTTACATTCAGAACAACCAAAAACCTTATTACCAAAGTCTTTATCACCAAATGATACTAGAAATAAATATCAAGAGGTTGATCCAAGTTCTGTTGGTAGATCTTCTAGAAAAGTCAACTTCAATAGTAATTATTCAACAACTATCAAACGCCTCAATCAAATCTGTTTTGAAACTTATCAAAATATGAGAAGATTGGAATATTCAAAACATCAAAGTATCGACAGTCTAGAATTACCAAGATGTGAAAATCCAATTTTGATTAGTAAATGGGTTGATTATTCAAACAAATATGGGTTTTCTTATCAGTTAAATAATGATGATATTGGAGTTTTATTCAATGATGAAAATACGATATTAAAGTTGTATAATTCCGAAAGATTTTTAGAATTGATTTATCATGAAAATGAAGGATGGACATGTATTGAGAATTCTTCAAGTCATCCACCAGCTCAAACAAAGAGGCAATTAGAGATTGTTGATTTTTTTGCAAAATATATGAATAGTAATTTACTGAAAGTTAGTGAAAATGAAGATAGAAAGGAAACCGTTTTTTTAAGAAGATATACAAGGACTTCAGATTATATTATGTTTGAAATGACCAATGGGAACTTTCAATTCAATTTTAAAGATCATCACAAGATTTGTATATCAAAATCGGGTTTAGCAATTACTCATATTTCACCAAATCGTATAACCCAAACTCATCCGTTAATTTTGATATTAAAGGAGTCTAGATTTCCAAATGATGATGTTCCTGATTGTTTGGAGAAGATTGCGGTTATTAAGGAGGCGATTAAGAGAAAAGCTTTTAAGGAAAATTAATGAATACTTCATGAAGACAAAGTGATCACAGTGATATACGAAGTAGTTCACTGGAGATCACTGAGTGTAGATTACGAGTGTAGATTACTGAGTGTAGATTACTAAGTTTCGATCATTGAGTTTCGATCATTGTAGACCACTGAGTGTAGATCACTGAGTGTATATCATATTGTAAACCACTGAGTGAGTGTATTTTTACTGGCTCGGCAGAGTTTGCCAGCTCTTACTAGCGTTTTCGCTATTTTTCTCGCTAGAATCGCACTTTTCGCGAGTGTTCTCGTTACAGATCTCGCTTATAGTACCGTTCTCGTGAGTTCTCGCTACAGTCGGGCTGGGGTTCTCCCTAGAATCGCAGTAAATTTGTCACTTTTCTCACTAATGGCCTCATTTCTCACTACAGTTCTCAATCCCCAAAGTATCTCCTCACTAACTCCTCCAACACTCTCGCTAGCTATCGCTAGCAGCTCTCCAGGACAGCTTCTATAATTTTACCATTTTTATTAGCATTGTTTATATGAACTTATATTGTACATAACACACAGTGATCTAGCAACACTGAGTGTATCTTAAATTTTGTAGTGAGAGTCGAGCTGTCACTCGAATTCAACCAGACTCGCAGTCTACCTCTGTCCTCAGAACTCCTCTCCGCTCTCCCACTACTCCTCTCCTCACCTCAATAGTCATCCTCCTTCGCATTCAACAATGATTTAAGTGCCCATTCGTCCTTGAACCTTGTTTTTATAACATCTAACTCACTGATTAATCCCGAGCACGCATTTCTTAAAGCTTCTCTTGGAGAATAATCATCTTCGGTTTGAATCCGTAATACAAAGTTAGCAAATAATGGATGTTCGACCTTGTAAGCGGCAAAAATGACCTTGTCATCCTTTAATAATTGCGCTCTTAATAGATTGGCCAATGTATGATCTTCTCTTTCAATCTTAATGATAGCAGCATTGGGCACCTTTGTGTCGGGAGTGATTTTTATCCTATAGGGTTAGTATTGACTGGTTACAGAGTTAAAAATGGCACTTACTTGTCGACACCATCTGGTAAAATAAATAATTCGAATCTATCTGGAGCGTTCATATTTGAGTGTGTATTATCGTTGTATATTTTAATAATCAGTTTGTTAATTTTTCAAATATGAGCGTGTCACGTGCTTTTAAACGTGAGTTTTAGAAAAAATCCGGGTAATTTTTCGATTTGTTTATCATTTTCAAAATTACCCGGACAACTTTGTTAAATTTCGGTTCCCGCTGAGAAAACACATTGATTGACTTAAACTCAACAATCAAACCCCCAACGTTTTGCAATACATCAGCAACAAGACATCCACGTCTCCTCTGTGTCATTTTTGAAAGCCCCACCATATCATAAACCAGTTGTCATACGCAATGTCGAATCAACAAGACCACTGGAATAATCAGCTGCGTCCGTTGGGTCAGCAGTACAAGTACGCATATCAATAAACTTCACTAAAATAGACCCTTACTAACGATTAGCCGCCAACATCCACCCGTATTGCCACCTCCAGCCACTTTAGAAACAAGTATGTTTATTATGAACACAAATTGTATACCCAGTACTAACAGAATTTTAGGTGGTCAATCGTATTATCCCTTACCAAGTTTACCAAGTTTAGGAAATGGAACAACCCCTGTTCAAACAGGTCATTCTTTTAATATTCCTTCGATTAAGGATCATCAAGTAAGTTGAATCCTATTTTTTGTTTTTCTGTCAGTTTTCTAACCAATTCTAGAATGAATCAAGACAACCAGAGGTCAGAAGAGCATCTCTTGGGCAAACAAGTGGTGGCCAGTTGCCATTGCCTGGCTCGATAGACCAAAGCTCGGCCCCGCAGCCCCATGTCCATCATCAACAGCAACAACAACCACAACAAGCACAGTCCCCACGGTTGCAATTACAGCAGCCTGTTGCACAGGCAGCACCAACTCTGGGTCCTACTACCTCTGCCGATGTTCTTGACACTGCTCTGCTAGGCGTACCCAATAGACTGTCGACCTCGGCAATCTATAGACCGCTCAACGTTAAGGACGCATTATCATATTTGGATCAAGTCAAGGTCCAATTTTATAATCAAGCAGATGTTTATAATAATTTTCTCGATATAATGAAGGATTTCAAATCTCAAAGGTATGTTTGGTAATTTCTCACTGATTTTTCAAGGTTTTTCACCGATTTTCAAGAACTTTTCACTAACTTTTTCTAGTATTGATACTCCAGGTGTGATTGATAGAGTCTCTTCACTTTTCAGAGGCCATCCCAATTTGATTCAAGGTTTCAATACCTTTTTACCTCCCGGTTATCGTATTGAATGTTCTTTGGATCCATCTGATCCTAACCCAATCAGAGTCACCACTCCAACCGGTACGACCACCACAAGACCAAGTATTAGTGGTGCTTCATATAACCAGAGATGGGGTAATGAAGAGCCGTACCAGAATGAACAGAACCTTCAACAAGAGCAACAAGGACAACAAAACGGAGGCGCTCAGATCGAGTTCAATCATGCCATTTCATACGTCAACAAGATCAAAACAAGATTTGCAAGTCAACCCGATGTTTATAAGCAATTTTTGGAGATCTTACAAACGTATCAAAGAGAACAAAAACCAATTGCCGAGGTTTATGAACAAGTGACTGTATTATTTGCGAATTCTCCTGATTTATTGGATGATTTTAAACAATTTTTACCTGATACAAGCAACCAAGTTTATCCGAGACAACAAGCTCAAGAAGCATTCTATGGTCAAGTAGCAAGCACTCCATCTCAATTGCCACCTGTTGGAAATTTCCAACCGCCAACGGGTGCAAATTTGAGTCCTGTGAGTGGGTTACAATATTCACAGCCAGCAAACAATTATGTTGTTCCTACAAGTCCCGAGAATGTCTATCAAGCTGAGCCCAAGAAGAAGAAATCGATTTCGGAACCTTTCCAGTATGAGAATAACTACAATCAAGAAGCACAGGTTTCAAGTATACGCTCAAATGCATTGCCTATTAAAAACGGCAAGTATGGTAAGAATGGGAACGGTCCAATGATGGTTCCAAGTGTTATTTCATCACCCTCAATGAACCCCTCATTAGTTCCAGGGATTCCAGAACCGGTGCCACCTTCTATTTCAGTCAAGAGTTCTTCATTATCCGAAGAAATCTCTTTTTTCGATAAAGTTAAGAAAGCAATTGGAAACAAACAAAGTTATAATGAATTCTTAAAGATCTTGAATTTGTTTTCACAAGATATCATTGATAAGTCGACGTTGATTGAACGGGTTGATGGGTTTATTGGAGAAAATCATCCTGAATTGTTCACATGGTTTAAGATGTTTGTTGGCTATGAAGAGGTTCCTCAAAACATCGAGAACATCACATTCAAGAAACATCAACTTGAATTATCATTATGTAAAGCTTATGGACCATCATATCGACAATTGCCCAAAGCAGAGACTTTCATGCCATGTTCTGGTAGAGATGAGATGTGTTGGGAAGTATTGAATGATGAATGGGTTGGACATCCAACATGGGCTTCAGAAGATTCTGGATTCATTGCTCATCGTAAAAACCAATATGAAGAGATTTTATTCAAGATTGAAGAAGAAAGATTAGAGTTTGATTATTATATGGAATCCAATTTAAGAACGATTCAAACACTCGAAACAATAGCTAATCGAATTGCAAATATGACACCAGAACAAAAAGTTTCATTCAAATTACCTCCGGGATTAGGTAATAACTCTACAACTATTTACAAAAAAGTGATTCGGAAAATTTATGATAAAGATAGAGGATTTGAAGTTATTGATGCGTTACATGAGAACCCATCGATTGCAGTTCCAATCATCTTGAAGAGATTGAAACAAAAGGATGAAGAATGGAAGAGGTCTCAGCGTGAATGGAATAAAGTATGGAGAGAAATGGAGCAAAAAGTATTTCACAAGTCACTTGACCATCTTGGTTTAACTTTCAAACAAGCAGATAAAAAGTTGTTGACTGTTAAGCAATTGGTGAGTGAGATTAGTACTGTTAAGATTGAGCAACAAAACAAGAGATTACACCCGTTAACTCCGAAACCACAAGAACAATTGAGTTATGAATTCAAAGATGATGCCATCTTGATTGATATCTTGAAGCTAAGTGAAACTTTTATCAACAAATCTTCGAATTATTCAACAAATGATCGAGAGAAATTGGTCAAGTTTTTCGAAACGTTTCTTTTATTGTTTTTCCAGATTTCCAAGTCGTCAAACGAATCAAAGAAACGGAGTCTTGAAGTTGAACTCAAGGATATTTTGAAAAAACTGAGCAAATCGAAGAAAGACGAGACTGAAAATTCGTCAAGCCTGACTTCATCAGATTTGGAAGAAGTTTCCAAGTCAAACGAGCTCTGGATCAAGACTTCCAATACGAAGTTTGATCTTAAGAACGAAGCAGAAATCAAGAGATTTAAGTATAACTTGTTTTGTAACACCACAATTTACGTTTTTTTCCGTCACTTGTCGACCTTATATGAACGGTTACATGAGATCAAGCAGATGAATGAGACGATTCAACTGGAAATCAAAAACCGCAAGTATCCGCAATTTGCAAGAGACTTGAATTTGATTTCCCATCAGCTTGAAGACATGGGTATTCAAATGAATGGAAGTCAAGACTGTTACTTACAAATGTTGGGCTTGTCTGAGAAGTTGATTGAAGGAGAGATTGAACACCAATGGTTTGAAGAAGCCTTACGTCAAGGCTACAGAAACAAGGCCTATAAGATCTACACTATCGACAAGGTGATTCAAGCAATGGTCAAACATATGTATACAATCATCACCGACCCCAAGATTTGTGAAATGATGATTTTATTTGAAAATGATCGTACAAATCCGATTTCAAGTGTGAAGGATCAAATCTTGTATAGAATGAAGATTCGGAATTTGATGAGTATTGATGAAAACATGTTTAAGATTCTGATCAATGAAAATTCGAACCTTGTTAACATTCAGTTCATTAATCTTGATGATTTGACAATCAATGATTTCGAGAATTCTCAACAAGCTTATAACTATTATGTTACTTCATATATAATGTCGCATCCAACTGAAGGATTACCTGCTTCAAGAATCAACATGCCATTTTCAAGACAATTTATTGAGAGTGTTAATGAAGACCAATGTGAAGGGAATTTCAATACTGGTTTGAAAGTTTCAGTTTGCGAGAATTCCTATAGGTTATTTTTTGAATCAAATACTCAAGACGAATTTACATCGAATTTTGTTTATTTGAAACCTTCAGAAGATTTGAAAACGGATCAAAAGGTTGAAAGTTTGAAGAATTTGATTGAAGATGAATCGATTGGTTGGAAGCTGACTTTGAGTCCGGGTCAAGATTCGAATGGGTTGGAGAATCAGATGAGAGTTTTATTTGAAAAGGGCGTCAAGGCGTATAAGGAGGTTGTGGCTGAGGATGCGATAAGAGTTGGTGAGTCTGACGAGACGAGGGATGAGATTACAAAGGGTGAAGTGAGTGAAGGGGAACAAGAAGGTGAAGGTGAAGGTGAAGTTGCTGCTGGGGCTATACCTGAAGTTGCAGGTACTGCTGGAGCTGAAGTTGCTGCTGAAGTTACAGGTGCTGCTGTAGCTCCAGCTGAAGTTTCACCTTCAGCGGAAGCTGAACACCAAGAGGAGCCTGAGAAGCCAGACGTTGAAATGAAAGATGCAGCCACTCACGAACCAGTCAAGTCTGAACCTGTAGATGCTACAAAGTTAGAAAAGACAGATCCAGAATCAAAAGCAGACGCAGATGCTACTTTTGTTCATGAGAACAATGATAGCACGATTCAAAACGATCCGAATGATACTGCAGATGATACGACCGTCAATCATGATGATGCTTCGATGGTTGCCGATCAAACGGAAACTTCTCGTTCCGAAGACACTTTTAAAAAAGATGAAGTTTCTTAGAGCTATCAAGAATAGCTATTCTGTTTATATTAATAAATGTTAACCCGAGCGAAGCGAGTTGGTGAGGGGGGAGTAGACTAGAGAGGAGCGGGCAGAGTAGTGACGAGTGAGTAACGAGTGAGTCAGGGTACTGAGTGAGAGAGTAAGTGGGAGTGAATGGGAAGTCACTATTATACTGTTTGCTCTTTATACTACAGTGTACATTTCCTATTCTTAACCTCACTAACTATATACTAGCTACTCTCGCTAGTATTCACACTAATTATTCGCCGTTCTCACTAATTACTCCATAATTTCTGACAACTCTCTTTAATATTGTCCTAATTCTCTCTACTCTCTACTCTCTACTCTCTACTCTCTACTCTCTACTCTCTACTCTCTACTCTTTACTCTCTACTTTCTCACTCGTTACAGTCGTTCGTTCGTACATTTACTACTCACTCCTCACTCATTCCTCACTCACTCGCTGCGCTCGCTTATTCGTCGTTCGTCGTCGCTATCTAAACCTCCCCTCCGCCGCAGCCCTTGCCAACCTCTCCGTCGCCACACTCTTCGCCAACCTCTCCCTCTGATCCAATCTCCTCACAACAAACTCCTTCTCATCCTTCACAATCAAGATCCGTAATATAATATCCTCAGCCAAAGTTTGAACTGCAATTGGATCAGCTCTCGCTTCCTCAACCTCCTTCGCAGCCTTTGCTCTTGACTTCGCCGTTGCATTAGCCACAACAGTCCCATTCCTATACAAAGATCCATACCTCGAAAGACTCTTCTTCGATTCAACAATCTCAAAATTATTTCGATCATTCAAAGTCTTAACAAATGAAGGAGATAATCTTTCAATTTCTTCAATCAAATTTGGAATTTCAAAATCATAGTAAACGGGTAAAAACAATAAAGCTTGATATTTTTGATTTTTCAAATCTTTAATTGAAGGACCATTCCCATCATTATGAAAGAAATCAAAACATAAGAAATTCAACCATGAAAACACGGTTTCCATTTCATTTGTAGTTAATTTTTTACCGTATCCATAGATTGAATTAGTGACATTTGCAACTGCTGAAGAGACCGCTGATTGCCATGAATCGCCATTGATTGAACTTTTCAATGTTTTGGAACTTGAAAGTCTGGGTAGGAGCAACTCATCTGCACTTGAAATCACGATATTCCAAGCTTGAATCATCACTTTTAATAGTAAATCTTTTGTTAGCGATTCGGCCAAAACTTGTAGATTCAAGTTCAAGTAATCATATAACGGAGTCATTGCATTATCCATTTGATCCTGCGTAGGTTTAATTAATCCGTTATTCCCACAAATCGATTTGAGCGTGTTTCTTGAGAAACAAAAGTGGATGTACCGTGAAAACTTCTCTACAATTAATTTGATACACCTTTCTTGACACCGTTTCAATGTCCTATGGGCTCTACCAACAACAAAGATGGCGTCGTTGCATTCACTTTCAACCGCAACTTCAATCAACACCCGGCCCTGGGTGTCCAAATCAAGGTAGATCTCATGAGGTAATCCGTCGTGCTTGAATCGACTCGGGTCCAATTGAATAAGGGACCTACCACAAATCAGGTGGGTATTAAATTTCAAATCCCAAACCGTGAGTGAGATTGTTAGCGACGTATTTGGTTCGAGATTGATTTCAAATTCTTCATCCCAATTTGGATTCAATGTGTTTTTAATACACCGTGATTTCCCAATCGATTTTTTGGCGATTGTATCGATCAACGTGACGTATGGATTTGGCGTTGAAGAAGACTTGAGATTTTCGGCACTGACCAACCTTATCGAAAATAAATGGCTCAAGTAATTTACATCGTTGACCGACTTTGAAATCATCTCTGGGTCCAAGATGTCTTCTAGTTTGGAGAGCTGACTCATCATTGCTGATAAATTGTTGAGGGCAATACATGTTTGAGGTTTGAAGTTGAATGGAGTCGTCAAGTCTGCTTTACCTTGGATGGTTGAAACAACGTTCTTGACTTCGTCAAGCCATCCCAGCTGGACGGATGGCTCCGGAGGTTCCTCTAATTCGTTGATGACTTTCTCTGTGATGAGATTCGCATACTGGACAACCCCATCTGAAATGCTCTTTAGTAAGGTCGTATAAATACAAGCCAATTGGTACTCGTCGTTCCAATTGAGAGAATTCACGATCTTCAAGTACTCCTTGATCATTGTGAAGATGTCCAATACACTTGAACTCGACTTATCATGTCCAATTGGTTCAAAGGCATCGTTCTTAAGACTTTCAGTGACGATTTGTTGGATCCTAGAGTCGCTTTCTTCGACCCATTTCACCAAATAGGGGTAGAAGAACGATTCTAGATTAAACTGAAAGGGGATCTTCAGGATTTGATGATGAATATCCCGGATTTGATTCAATGATTTGAATGTTTCCAAAGCTTCATTGAATTCTAGTCCCCCCGTTGACTTGGTATAGTTGTCTATATGCTTCAAGATGTTCTTAGCATCCGCAGAAAACATACCCGTGATCACAGACCCAATGATCTTGGTCACATTCAATACCCCCAAGAGTGGGAATTTATACTTGCGCTGTAAATCCTTCAAATCTTGAATGATCTGATCACATACGTTAAGTATATGTACCAAACTCAACGTATCGTCTCGTGGCAAGTTCGACAAGATCTCCGCATACCGTATCTCTGCTATACGTAGCAAACACTTTGATAACTTCTTTTCCCACTTCTTAACTAACAAGCCCATTTTTTCAAATGTTGATTCCGACTCGAGATACTCGCCCAAAAACGCCAAATACGGAGAAAAGGTCGGTTTCTTGGACTTGTTGAAGATCAAGTATAAGTTCTCTTTGATTCCGTTCATAAGGTTTGTATAAGAAGCAGCCAAGTTCTGCGTGTACTCTTCTTGTTCCAGTAGTGGCCATGAGGTTGAAGCTTCATGCTGAATGAACTTTGCGAGGTTGAAAAGCTTGATTGAGTTTGTCAAGTCGATTGAGGAATTTTTGACGAGGATTCCAGACAAATGACCGGCTGTATATGTTGATACGATCTTTGTACTAATACTGATTCTCCATATCTTGCCCACCAACGTGAGCAAATTCATACAAGGTTTTGAAAACAACGGTGTGTCCTTTTCATGTGACGACTCGTTCAAACATAGTCTAACCAATTGAACATAATCAGATTTAAGATGATCTTTTGAAGGTAATATATAAAAGCGGTCCAGATTGGGTAATTCCGGAATAGGTAATAATCTCATATTTGAGTTAATTTTAAACTTTTCTCGCAAATTTACGAGAAATTCTTCTTCTTTTAATTTCCAGCAATTGTAGTCTTTAATCGACTCGAATGAGTCGGTGGTAAAGTATCCATTGTCATTGTTTAGGTCGTCATCGCACGTGTCCAAGTCTTTGTTGAAACATTTTATAGTACAAGTATCTTTAAATTTGAAGATATCTTGTTGGAATTGAATCGAAGGTATAGAGAACAATTTTTGGATCAAAACGACTTGATTTTGATCAAAATCAGTGATTCTAAATGAAGGTTGTTGGAATGTAGTATTGACAGTTTCTTCTTTTGTTGAATCTTCTTTTGATTTCAATGCTTCTTTGTTTTCTTTTAACTTGATGATGATGGCTTCACTGTCTTTATCTTTTCTGATCAAACTGATCAAGATAGACACAAACGTGTCTGCTTGTTGGAACGCAACTTGACTGATATCATTGGCATGAACAGTGTTGACTTTAACCAACTCTTTGTTTGCACACGACACGAATTTCATCACCAAGTAGTCGGGTTTATTCACTCTTAAAATATCATTCTTAAATTGTGGATCAAGTAATTCGGTATATAGTCTAAGTAAAGATCTTCTGGTGTATTCATCGATATTCAATCCCTTCTTTTTGAGAGCTATGAGGTTTAGGTGAGTTTCAAGGCTTGTGATCAAGTAGGGTGGGAGTCCTGGATCGGTGGCTTCATGTTTGCTTCGATATTTGGTTGCTTGCGCCGTGGTGATGGGGGTTTTTATGGGTGTTTTAAATCTGGCTTCGTTGTAGTATTCTAGGATCATCAACTTGAGAATCGATTCGTATAATCGTGTCATGTCGCTGGGTGTGCTGGGCGCGGCCATTGACGTCATGCTCGTTGTCCTCTCGGAGGCCTTGCTTTTTAGCAGCATGAGGTTGGTGTGGAAGATTGAGTGTTGTGATTGTACTGGTATTCTTGTTAGGCAAGTTTCGCCTCGCAGAAGTTTCGCGGGACTTCTCGCGTGGAAATGTCTCGCTGTCACAAGATCTCGCGGGACTTCTCGTTGGCGTACAAATGTCACGCTGTGTTTTACATACTCTCACGAGACTACTCTCCCCGGCATTACTCTCTGACGCTAACTACGTCTCGCTAAATAATTTGTAATCATGTCCACCGGCGATAACTCTGAATGTTGCTACAAATTTCGCCATCCCATCATCAACTTCTTCTGTCCCGATTTCTCTCCCTGGCTTTCTCGCTGACTGCGAATTTTTTCATTCTTCATCACTTATCAATCACCTCACTTCTCACCACTCACCATGCTAGCAAACACGCTTTATTACCTTATACAAGAACAAGAACATCCTCGTTACAAAGAGCTTTCAATAGCAACCTTGAAAACCCTCGATCCTACGGCACAGTCAAACCTACTCCACTCTCTTTTATGCGAGAGATATCCCCATCTGCCCCTCCCTAATCATATAAGTGATGATATAAATCATACGCTAAAATTAGAACTACACGGTAAATCAATCACTTCGTCAAAGAATTTACCGACTAGCTATCAAATTACCGAGGCGAAAAAAATCTCACTTTGGCGCGGAGATATCACAACACTTGATGATATCACTGCTATAGTTAATGCAGCAAATTCAAAATTACTCGGATGTTTTAAACCAGGTCATAAATGTATAGATAACGTTATCCATTCTGTTTCTGGACCTGATTTACGTAAATATATTGTGGAGAAAGTATTGGAACCTAGAAAGTCTATTGGTGAGCCTACTGGTAGCGCCATTCTAACGCCCGGGTTTAATTTGAAAAGTGAATTTATTTTGCATACTGTTGGACCAATAATTCACAGAAATTCCCCAAGTACAGAGGATGCCCGACTTTTGAAAAGTTGTTATACGTCATGTTTAAGTGTGTTGGAGAAATTGGACCAACCCAATAAGTCAATTGCCTTTTGTTGTATATCTACCGGAGTTTTCGGGTACCCTAATGAGGAAGCTGTTAAGGTAGCTGTAAATGCGGTGATTGAATATTTTAAAAATCATTCAAATTCAACCATTGATCATGTTATCTTCAATGTGTTTTTGCAAAAGGATTTCGAATTGTACAAGGCCGAGTTGGACTATAGGATGAATATTTTGTAATTTTTTGACGTAATATTGGAAAATTTATGTAAGAGACGAATGGCTGCGAAAAAATGTAGAATAAACAATGCGTGAGAATTGGCGCTCGGTGAGTGAGTAACTGGATGAAATACGGACTGAAGAAACAAGTGGAACTGTTGAAACAAGTAAATTGAATCATTAAAGTGTATATTTTCGAGCCAGAGAATAGAGTCACAGTGTATACCGCAAAATTTCATACCCTCCAAATACTAGTTACAGTGGCCGAGTGGTTAAGGCGACGCCCTGCTATTTGCAGCTCAGGCGTTGGGTTTTACCTGCGCAGGTTCGAATCCTGTCTGTGACGTTATTTTTTTGTGTGTTTATGGGAAATGTCATGCTTTTATCTACGGAAAATTCTTGTGGATCAGTATTAGTACTCTACGATGTGGTGGATCTATTTGTGCTGTGCGGTGTGGCAGATCTCGCGAATTGTGACTCGTCACTCAGCACTCAGCACTCAGCGCCAACTACTCACTACCACTACACGCAATACACACACTACAAACTCACACATTGGCTTCTCACTCACGTCTTACTCACTCAGATCTCTCTCACTCCCTCTTCACTCACTCGCTTCTCTCGTTCGTTCGTCGTCCAAACTCTCAGTAAAAAATCGCAATTTAGCAAGTCGCGGTGGAATTAGCGAGGGCAGTATCAGAAAATAGCGACACTTGTATTTACTCTATAGAGAATCCAGCCATACAATATAGTCCATACTAAGTACTCACTCGCTATTCAGTAGTCACTCCTCACTAACTCCTCATTCACTCGTTTCGCTCGTTTGTTCGCTGTGGTCACGTGACATCATCGAAATTTAAATACTCATCTCATCATATTTTTCAGTTTCAACACACCTCACGTCATGTCTGTTGTTGGTTCATTAATCTTTTGTACATACTGTGGTAACTTGCTTGATGCCACCACCACCAAGGCACACATCACATGTGGCCTCTGCAGTGCCAAATACCCTCGGTCCGACTATGCCGATTTAAAGGTTGTTACAAGTTCGAGTGAAGATGCATTCCCATCCAAATTACAATTAAAGAAATCTGCGGTTAAAACGTCGTTAAAAACCGACGAATTAGATGAAGGTGCCACTATTAAGGAAAAATGTCCTAAGTGTGGGAATGAGGAGATGTCATATCATACATTACAATTACGGTCTGCCGATGAAGGGGCCACCGTTTTTTACACTTGCACGTCGTGTGGGTACCGTTTCAGGACGAATAATTAGTATATAGATTCATTGTACATTAGAGGGAGAGAGAGTGTAGACTAAACACAACGGAACACAATTGCGGTAGCAATTGTGTGAAGTGGCGACACTAAAGAGCGTCTGGACGGAGTCTAGATGATGTAGTGTATGTGTCCAGATGGAGAGGTGTCTAGATATCTAGATGAGATGCCGAGATCATACAGCTTTGGCGTACTCCAACTCATTCGAGTTCTCATACTCATACATGTCCAATGCAACAACCGCAGAGTCTCTAACCACCTGCTCTTTATCGTTCAAAAACGACTGCAAAACAGGCAAGCATTCTTCAGTGGCAATCAGCCCCAAGGCTTCCGCAGCTTCATGTCTCACCATGCCAGCTTCAGCCTCGTTTTTCAACACCTTGATCAAGGAAGGAACGGTGACGGGATTACACAACTGGCCGAAAACATACGCGATTTCATGCTTGAACAAAGCAGAAGGATCTTCAAATCCCGAGGCCAATGCCAAACATGCTTCATCTGTACCTAAATCTCTTAATCTAAACATGGCTCTATATCTTTCAAAAAGCGGTTTTTCTTGATTGTTCAAAATGGCTTGTAATTTGTCGATTTTCGATTCTTTATCCGTGGCTAATGGTGGAGCAGGATCAACAGATGTGTAGAGTGACTTTTCCAACACTTCAGTCTTTGATTCTGGCGAGTTTTCCCATTTAATTCTTTCGATTGCCAATTCACAAGTTTGTCTGATTTCAATAGCAGGATCGTTTTCAAAGTAGTGTACGAGTAAATCTAAAGAGGCCTTGTCTCCCAAGGCACCAAGAGCTTCTGCTGCCTCGTGTCTAACCATGATTTGTTGATGGTCATCCTTCAAGACGTCTTGTAAGTAAGGAGCGGCATCCAAGTTGTGGGTCTGACCCAAAACATAAGCAACCTCATGTTTCAACAACTCGGAATCATCTTTGAACGATTGGGCAATATATGAGATTGCCTTTTGTTTGTTTTCAGCGTTGGAAGCATCGATTCCATCGACTGATTCTCCAGCGCCAATACATTTCAAGTTGAAGAGGGCTCTGAAACGGTTGGCCAAGTTGACGCTACCGGAAGTGTTGACGAGGATGTCTCTTAACTGTTCGAGAGAAGCACCGGTGATGTTGATTTCGGACATGATGGGGAAGAGATGAAGAGGTGAAAAATTTGTGAAGAATAGCGAGAAAAAGAAACACTACACACGAAACACTCAATGATCGTAGTGTATATCAATGAGCGTGTTGTGTTGTCAATATTCCTTAGCGTCAGAAGTGTCAGTAGTCGCCCAGTAGATACCCAAATCCCCAGTCGACGGGCCTATACAGAGACAGTATATTATCAGTTTGCTCAGAGTACCTACACTCTCAGTCTGAGTAGGCCCAGTGCCACGCAAATCACGGAGAGAAAAAAGTCTAGGGAGAGTAGTGAGAAAAAAGGCTAGACAAAGAATAGGTAGATCACAAAGACTAGAGACTGCAAGACTAAGAAAAAAGAGTGGGAGAAACCAGCGAGCGAGGCTAAGGAATATAAAATGGCAGTGTAATAAAGCATTGCAACCGAGAATGAGTGCTGATTAAAGCTGTACTCTAGTGATCTTTAATTCGGACTATTTCAGTGCTGACAAATTGCGGCAACGGACATAGCGAGCGTAGCGAGAATTGTCACTAATTCGCACTAGTTCCAGTAATTCCCAGTAATTCGCACTATTTTTCGCACTGCTAGCCACCACTTGGCATATTTTCAGCAGTTTCCACTATTTTTCTCACCACTTCTCACCTTTCTCAGTAATTTCCACTGTTTTTCTCACTACTTTTCACCACTTCTCACTATTTCCCAGTAACCTCTCACTATTGTTTTCCAACACCCTTCAACACTTTTCATATTATTTTTTCATCTTGTCGAAAAAAATTTTAGAAACCATTCTTTTCAACAAAATGGCAGCACCACAAGGAATGCCCGACATGTCCAATGCCATCGTCGCCCAGGACGAGATGGGAAGACCGTTTATAATTGTGAGAGACCAAGGTAAGAAGCAAAGAAAGCACGGGATAGAAGCCACCAAATCACATATTTTGGCTGCGAGATCGGTTGCCCTGATCATCAAAACAAGTTTAGGACCTCGTGGTTTAGATAAGATTTTGATTAATCCCGATGGTGAGATCACCATCACCAATGACGGTGCCACCATTTTATCACAAATGGATTTGGATAATGAGATTGCCAAATTATTGGTTGAATTATCTCAATCTCAAGATGATGAAATCGGGGATGGTACAACCGGTGTTGTTGTTCTTGCTGGTGCACTTTTGGATCAAGCATTAGAATTGATTGAAAAAGGGATTCATCCAATCAAAATCGGTAATGGGTTTGATGAAGCTTGTAAAGTTGCGCTTGCCCAATTAGACACAATTGCAGATTCAATCACAATTAATGCTGATAATTCAGATCCAAATCTTTTAAGAGCTGCCAAGACTTCATTAGGTTCAAAGATTGTTTCTAAATCTCATGATCAATTTGCACAAATGGCTGTTGATGCCGTTTTATCGGTTGCAGATTTCGAAAGAAAAGATGTTGATTTTGAATTGATTAAGATGGAAAAGAAAGTCGGGGGTTCAATTGAAGATTCTTCATTCATTAGAGGGGTTTTATTAGAAAAGGATTTTTCTCATCCTCAAATGCCAAAGCAAGTTGAGGATTGTAAGATTGCGATTTTAACATGCCCATTAGAACCTCCAAAGCCTAAAACAAAGCATAAATTAGAGATTCTGAATGCTGAGGAGTTTAAGAATTTACAAGAATATGAACATAAGAAGTTTGAAGAGATGATTGAGAAGATCAAGTCGAGTGGAGCCAATGTAGTTGCATGTCAATGGGGATTTGATGATGAAGCCAACCATTTATTATTGGCCAATGGATTGAATGCGATTAGATGGATTGGAGGGTCCGAATTGGAGTTGCTTGCGATTGCAACTAATGGACGTATTGTACCAAGATTTGAAGACTTGACACCTGAGAAATTGGGACATGCAAAAGTAATTAAAGAATTAGAGTTTGGAACTACTAGAGATCGGATGTTGATTATTGAAGAGACTTCGAATGCAAAAGCTGTCACATGTTTCATCAGAGGCTCGAACCAGATGATCGTTGATGAAGGTGTACGTGCTTTGCATGATTCTATATGTGTTGTACGTAACTTGATTAGAGACAATAGGGTTGTCTACGGAGGTGGAGCTGCAGAATTGAGCTGTTCACTTGCTGTTGGAGAAGCTGCTGACAAGCAAAAGGGTATCGATCAATATGCTTTCAGAGCTTTCTCTTCAGCTTTAGATTCGATTGTCACGACATTAGCAGAGAATTCGGGTTTGGATCCAATTGAAACCTTATCGAATTTGAAGTCGAGTCAAGTTAACCAAAAGTCTTCAAACTTGGGTGTTGATTGTTTGGGCAAGGGAACAAATGACATGAAACAGTTGTTTGTAGTTGATCCTTTGATTGGCAAGAAGCAGCAGTTGCTTTTGGCCACACAATTGACAAGAATGATCTTGAAGATTAACGATGTGATCATTAGTGGTAAAGATGAGTATTAGTAATTGATATTAGGTCGTGTAATGGAGAAAAATGTAGTGCGGAGTGTAGCGAGAAAATGAAATTGTCGAGTGGGAGAGATTAGAGAGACCGTAAACTGACAAAGAGAGATCAGAGAGTACTGAGAGAGAGACAGATAGACAGAGACAGATACAGACAGATACAGACTGAAGAGACAGTAAACGACACACACAGACACAGATAAAGTACTCAATTGCCCACGCACGAGTACAACCACAAGCAGACACACGTCCACTATACACAAGTACACTACACACACAAACTAGTAAGTACGATGAACACCCCCGCCGTCGTTATGGACAACGGGACCGGCTTGACCAAGTTGGGTTTTGCCGGCAACGACTCGCCCTCGTTTGTTTTCCCCACCGCGATCGCCACCTCTTCGGCCTCGTCCAAAACAACCAAATCCTCAACCACCTCATCATTTCTTTCGCTGAAAAGAGGCTTGGAAGATTTGGACTTTTCAATTGGTGATGAGGCATTGGCTGCTTCGAACGGCCCCAACTATAACTTGTCGTATCCAATCAAACACGGTCAGATCGAAGATTGGGATCATATGGAACGTCTTTGGGAACAATCAATCTTCAAGTACTTGAGATGTGAACCTGAAGACCATTACTTCCTCTTGACCGAACCTCCGTTAAATCCTCCTGAAAATAGAGAGCTGACTGCTGAAATCATGTTTGAAAGTTTCAATTGTGCCGGGTTATACATTGCTGTTCAAGCTGTTTTAGCATTGGCCGCACTGTGGACATCTTCCAAGGTTCAAGATAGATCCTTGACAGGGACCGTGATTGATCTGGGTGATGGTGTCACCCATGTTATTCCTGTTGCTGAAGGGTATGTCATTGGAGGTGCAATCAAGAACATTCCATTGGCCGGAAGAGACATTACAATCTTTATTCAACAGTTATTAAGAGACCGTGGTGAGTTGGATACAAGTTTACAAACTGCTGAGAAAATCAAACAACAATTTTGTTATGTTTGTCCTGACATTGTTAAGGAATTCAATAAATTCGATCAATATCCACAAGAGAAATTCGCTCAATACATGGTTGAATTTACTGATAAAAATAAGAATGTTGTTGTTGATGTTGGATTTGAAAGGTTTTTGGCACCAGAAATCTTTTTCAATCCCGAGATTTGTTCATCTGATTACTTGACTCCATTACCAAATGTGGTTGATCAAGTGATTCAAGCATCTCCAATTGATGTACGTAAAAAATTATATAAAAACATTGTTCTTTCTGGAGGTTCAACCATGTTTAAGGATTTTGGTAGAAGATTACAAAGAGATTTGAAGGGATTGGTGAATGATCGGATTTCTTTGAGTGAACAATTGGGCGGTGGTATTGCTAAAAGTACTGGTGTTGAAGTTCAAGTGATTTCTCATAAAAGACAGAGAAATGCTGTTTGGTTTGGAGGGTCACTTTTGGCTCAAACTTCGGAGTTTAGAAGTTATTGTTATACAAAGAGTGATTATGATGAGTATGGACCGGGAATTGTAAGGAATTTTTCACTTTTCTCGGTGCCATAAATAAAGAATATCAAACACGTCGAAGGCTTGTTTGAGATTCTTGATACTTGAGGAATCAAACACGAGACGTCTTGAGATTCTCTCGAGATTTACTTAGAAACAGGCAAGTCTTCGTGTTCGAGATTCTGATTTAAGTTTCTTCTTT